>OZ024743.1:25723860-25746360 GCA_964016885.1 Eledone cirrhosa | reverse complement strand
AGTTACTGCAAAAATACAAGCCAGCAACAACAACAACAATATATAATAAATAACAAAACAAACGAAAACAAAAACAAAAAAAAACGTTGTTAATAGAGCATTGTTGTCATAGTAACTGAGACTATTTATTGTTAAGCCTCACTACAGAACATATGCTTTATTTTTGCCTATTTAATGCATGCCACAATCTTTAATATGTTTTACATAGACATAGAAGCCTATTAAGGTATGTTTTATCTTCAGTGTTTTCATGCAATTTGCATGTCCAGGAATAAATATAAACGTCCACTTAAGCATCTTTTTGTTTAAAATGCATGAAAGTCCGATTTGGCCGCCATATTTAATGTTGGTAGTTAGCGTGTGATTTTTCCCCTATAGGGAAATAAATAAACTTGTGGATGAATGGGATGTTGTTGGAGTCGATGCCCTCAGGTAGCGTTGTTGGTGGGGAAGGTCGTGGTAGTAGAGATGGCGGTGCTGGTAAATTTAACATTCGACAATGGTTTTCTTTTAAGTATTAGATGCCTTGCTTTACACACACACACACACACACACACACACACAGGTATATATATATATATATACACACACACACATATATATATATATATATATATACATACATGTATATTATAAATACATATATACGTATATGCATATATATTATATATATATATGTGTGTATGTATGTATCTATATATATGAATATACGTATATATATATATATATATGTATATATGTATATGTATATACGTATATATGTATGTATAATTCATAGATGTGTTAAATTCTTCTGTGTTTAGAAGATACTAAATATACATTTTTAGAAGTTACAAAAACAAAAACAGAAACACAAGCTAAAAAGCAAAAAGAAGAGAGCAAAAGAAATATAAAAAGTATAAAAGAATACTATATGGTCGTATAATTAATTGTTTATGCATGGTTAGATTGTGAATGTATGTATGTGGTAACAAATGTATCTATCTATATCTATCTATCTATTTATCTATCTACACGTTTTTATTGTATGTAAACTTCCCCCTTTGTATTTGTCCCCTTCTTTTGTGCCCCTGTGGCTAATAAAGAAATATATCTATCTATCTATCTATCTATCTATCTATCTATCTATCTATCTATCTATCTCTGGGATGGACACACGCGTATAACTTGCTGAGTAAGTTCTGTTTAAATTTCTATAGAAATTCTTGACTGATAACTTTAATTTTTGTACCATTTTGTAGAGGGACTGCCAGGTCAAACTTTGATCTGGTCAGTCTCTCAAAATATTCTACGCCTTTAGGCGAAATAGTTAAAAAAAAGTTTTTTCTTGTTGAAAAGTCAATATTTTTTTTAAATGGCCGAAGCTTCTTCACCAAAATTCGAAGGAGGAAAGGGGAAGATGAACTTACAGCTTCCCCCTGCCACTGTCACAGTAGCAGAGGTCAAGAAGATAGGTCAGCCAGAGGAAGAATTCTCTCCACCTGTTAACCGACAACTTGACGTTGCCATGGCAACAACCCAAAGAACCAGCAGCAACAGCAACAACAACAACAATGCGACGGACGAAAGCAACACCAATAACAATAACAATAACAACAACAAGACCAATAACGGTGACAACAACAACAATGATAACAACAACACCACCAACGACAACAACAACACAAACAAACAAAATTTCTCCTTCGCCGAGACGACAAGGAAAACCCTCGACTATCTGCCAGTAGATATAACAAAAGCGAAGGAGCTACTGGCGGATGCGAAAAAATATATAGTGTACGGGGAAAATGGTTCATTCACAATCCATTCCCCCCCGGAACTAAAAAGCCAGAGACTCCTAAACACGGTCATGTTTAGGACAATCTCGAACAAAAGTAAAAAACCAGCTCAACCATCACAGAGCGAGATAGAGCTGGTTTTAAAAGACGTCATGAAGGACATCACCTTCATTCAGAAGGATAGACTCTACGGGAGTCTATCCATTCTCATGAAGGACAGGGACACAGCAGTGAAACTGTCCATCAAACCAATCACATCCACCGCATACACCTTCTACCCTACGTACATGGGTAGAAGAACACAAAAAATAAAAATCCACACCATCCTGCCGATTATGGACATATGGTGGGTTTTGACAGGTTTTCTGGACCTGGAGGATGACATGCTGGTGTCCATGGGAAAGGCATCGGGTGACGCGTTCAGTGGAACGAGCCTCGAACTTGTAGTTCAAATGAGGCCCGAAAGGATCGCCCAGATCCCTGAACGCGTCATACTGGATGATCTAACCTTCATCAACATTACCGTTGAGGGTAGACGGCCCTCGTGTTACCTCTGCGGAACCAGAGGTCACCTGAGGGCTGTCTGTCCCCAACTTAATAAGAAAACCCCAATCCTGCCTACACCACCAACAACTGCACAACCAACACAATCACCACAACTACCACAACAAATACAACCACCACAGCTCAAACCAAAACAAAACAATGTCCAACCCATCCCCTCCACTCAAAAAACAAAAACAATTTCCAAAACACCCGTACCGCAAACACAACCCGAAAATATACCCCTCCCCTCCAACGCGGAAGATACCCTAGTTCGTCGTCAGACGAGGAGGAGCACTTCCACACAATCAAAAGAAAAAAAAGAAAACACACCTCAGACACACAAATGAAAAAAACCCCTCCCCAAAACATAACACTGACACCAACACAAAAGAGCTCACAACAGCAAACAAAAAACACCACACAAAAACAAAAACATGCATACACATACATAAATACAAGAAACAAAAAACTGTTAAACATTGTGTACAACAACAATCTAATAAAAACACAAGGGCCTAACTTCACCCAGGCAGGGGATTTCCCCCACCTCAAAATGATTAAGGCCCCACAGGACACCTATAAAACTTTAAAAAACAATTTTAAAGAGGACGTGGGTCCCCCCTGCGTCGGGCCCATTAACCGCGTCCTCCTAAAAAACTATCCCACCCCCTCCCCAAACACCCACACAACTCCAAGCTCCCCAACCACACAACACACTGATGCCCCCACACTTCCACAAACCACCACCCCACCCAACAACCCATCCCCCACCCTAATGGAAATTGTGCAGCCCGATACCCGGGACGCAGAGAGGTAAGTGCCTTTTCTCTTCACCACCAACATGGCTATGCTAAGAGTAGGCTGTTTAAATGCGCGTGGCCTGGGCTCAACTTGGAAGCAAGCAATGCTTCTAAATGACCTCAGGTCACAACGTATAGATGTGATGGTTATTTGCGAGGCCCGGATCAGCAACGTGCGACAGCTGGCCCCCACCTTTGATGACTTTGAGATGCACGCATCTCTCTGTCAGCCCGGAGGTGGGGGTGGAGTTGTCGTTCTGCTGCAAAAACATCTGGGTCTCGCAACACAGATGGTACATTTGGACCCGGAGGGTCGACTAGTGGTTCTGGACCTTGGCAGTGGTAAAGGCGGAGCATTTAGGTTGGTAGCCGCCTACGGCCCTTTCGGGTCAATGCGGCCGGACTTCTTCCATCGTCTGGAGACTTTTCTAGGGACGTCCCGCTCCTTGCTATTAGTGGGGGACTGGAATGGTATCCTAGATGCACGCTGGGACTACGTAGGGGCCTGCCCCGATAGAGAGGGGTGTAATAGCCTCAAAGGGTTAATCGGTCGATTTGACCTGGCCGATAGATATCGACTAGATTTTCCGACTGCGCCAACCTGGACTTGGGCAAATCGTAGCGGATCATCTAGGTCGTACCTAGATAGGTTCTTAGTTAGAATTAAGGATAAGGACTTTTTAAGTTGTCCAAAAATGCGCATTGTTGGCTATTCAGACCACAAATTAGTGACCTGCATGGTCAACCTCGACAGAACTCATAGACAGGGCCCCGGTTACTGGAAGCTCAACTTGTCCTTGCCGGCAAGTAGAGCCTACAGGAATCGGATTAGTACGTTAGTTAAGGAACGGTTGACTGGAGCGATCGTCAACAGCAGGTGGTGGGTATCTCTAAAGAGAGAGATTAGAGTAGTCTCGATAGAATTTAGTAAGGTTCTAGCTGCGGATAGGAATAGGAAGGAAAGGGAGCTAATAGATAGAGTAGAAGAGGCAATTAGAAGCGGCGACGTGGCCAGAGTGCTAGCGTCGAGAACGGCTTTGAGCCAGTTTTTCGACGCGAAGCACGAAGGCTGCGTTGTCCGAAGTAAAATACGTGCTCTAGGGAACGAGGGGACCAAAGCTGTTAGCTGGGCCCGCGTGACAGAGGCCAACAGTGGAACTAAATCCACCATCCGGTCTTTGCGAGACCTGGATGGACGGGCGATTCTTGAGCCTAAGCAGATGTGTGAGGCCTTTCAAAGGCACTTTGCCCGACTGTTCGGGAGGGGCGGGGAGCCGGTTGGGAACGTGGACTTCGGTCCATACCTCGACGGCCTGCCGCGCCTCTCGGACAGGGAGGCGAAGTCCTGCGAGGAGCCAATTTCGGCCGCTGAGATAGAGGACGTGCTGAGCCAATGCGGCAAACGCAAATCCCCGGGTCTCGATGGTCTTCCTTACGAATTATATCTAGCTATGCCGGACTTGTTCCCCGATCTCCTCGAGGCGGTCTACTGCAACTGGCAACAGAACGGGAGAATTCCCTGTACTGTGACCAAGGGCGTAGTCACGCTAGTGAGGAAGGACGAGAACAAGGGGGACGAAATAAGTAACTTCAGGCCCATAACACTGCTAAATACAGAGTTACAGATTTTGGCCAAGGTGCTAGCAAAGAGGTTGGCGCTTGTCGTAGGCAACCTGGTGGGAGATGCGCAGACATGCGCTATCCCGTCCAGGTCCATCCATGACAACCTCCACCTCATGCGATACATCATAGAGAGGGTTGGGAACGAACCCGGCTTTGGTGGGGCTCTGATCAACTTGGATCAATCTAAGGCGTTCGATAGGGTCGACCATGGTTACCTGGATGCGGTGCTAGCGGCGGCAGGCTTCGGACCCGTTTTCAGGGGCTGGATCACTGCTATGCACAGCAGCCGCATCTGCTCTAGGGTCAAGGTGAACGGCTACCTCTCGGAGCCGTTCAAAATCGCGCGGTCCATCCGACAAGGGTGCCCTCTCTCCTCCCTTCTGTATGTGTTGACTCTCGAGCCACTACTGCGGAAGTTGGAGTTGTTGCAGGGCATCCCCTTGGAACCGGGATTGCGGAAAGCGGTGTCGGCCTACGCCGATGACGTGACAGTAATGGTGTCGACGGCCTCCGAAATCGAGGCGGTCGGCACCTTACTGGTGGAGTACGAAAAGTTCACAGGGGCTAAGCTGAACCGGGACAAGTCGATCGGTTTGCAACTCGGCACGTGGAGGGGCAGACCGATGCCCTCCGATAGCGTCGTCGGACGCTGGACGGAGGGCCCGGTGAAGTTGCTCGGGGTCTGGTTCGGACCGGACCTCCAGGTGGAGAAAAACTGGGCGGAGGTTACGAACAGGGTGTTTGCACTGACCCAGAAGTGGGCCAGTTGCAAACTATCCCTGAAAGGTCGGGCGGAGGTGGCGAACACCTACATAGCGTCCGTCATCTACTACCGCCTGACCGTAGTGCCCTGCCCAAGGGAAACCCTCACCAAGATGGAGCGCGCGCTCTTCCAATTCCTTTGGAAGAGGCGGGCTCCTATGGTGAGGAGATCCATCTGCTGTCAACACCCTTCGAAAGGAGGGCTGGGGATGCCGTGGCTAATGATGCGTAAACACGCATTAAGGCTACGGCACCTCTACGTATTCCTCACCGGACAACCGGTGTGGGCCTCGTTTGTGAGACGAACCTTTCCCAGACTCGTCTCACTCACCGAGCTGCAATCCTGGGTCAAGCAAAGACCGAGAAAACTGGGCGCCTGGCACACTGAGTGTGCCCAGGCGCTCACCGCCCTCTGGCAGGCGGATCCGGTTATCAGTGGAGACTCCACCGCAACATTCTATAGAGGGCTGGTACGCAGCAGGTGCGACGACGCCCTCGGAGAAGCCCTAGACATGGAGGAGGACGAACTGGCCAGCCTGTTCGGTAGGACATTCAGCCCGGGACCTATGGACAACTTCCAGAAGTCCCTGGCCTGGCAGTGCTACCGAGGGGCTTTACCCGTTCGAGAAAGGCTCTACAGACACGGGCGCCCGGGTAGGGACCCCGCCAAAAAGATCTGTCCCAGATGCGTGTGCGACGAGGAAACCGTTGCACACGCATTAGTACACTGCTCGGGCGTAGCCGATCTGTGGGGCTATGTCGAACAACTGCTGTCAAGGGTGGGACCGATCCGGTTGACCACCGAGTCTATTGTAATGATCAAGCCGCCTACCCCCTTCAAAGATGAAGCAGAGGCGGTGTTTCTGTGCGTAATAGCCATGGCGAAAGAGGTTGTATGGTGGACGCGTCTGAAAGGACTGAGGTCGGGCACCTTTCTCTCTGGCCAACAACTGGTCCGTTTCTTCCGATATCATTTCGGAAGAAGGATCAGGATGGAGAGAGAGGTGCTGCACCCCAGCCGTTTCTATGAAAGATGGGTGAAAGTGGCGAGAATGGCCCGTGTGAATGGGCCTTCACTCTACATCAGACTATAGGTGAGGAAGATGAAAGACCAAGGGAGCACCCCTTCTCTGTGCTCCTGAGGAGAAGGGTTGCACACTTTTTTCGGGGGTGTGTGCGACCCCCCAAGGCGTCTCCTCTCTATTGAGGATTTTGTTAAAAATTTTATTTTTTGTTATATCTTATTTTATTTTTATATTTTGTTATTGCCTTCTCCTTATTGAGGACGCCTTTTTGTGTAAACTCCCCCCTTTGTACTTGTCCTACTTTTGATGCCCTAGTGGCAAATAAAAGAAATATATCTATCTATCTATCTATCTATCTATCTATCTATCTATCTATCTATCTATCTATCTATCTATATGGAGGAGGACGAACTGGCCAGCCTGTTCGGTAGGACATTCAGCCCGGGACCTATGGACAACTTCCAGAAGTCCCTGGCCTGGCAGTGCTACCGAGGAGCTTTACCCGTTGGAGAAAGGCTCTACAGACACGGGCGCCCGGGTAGGGACCCCGCCAAAAAGATCTGTCCCAGATGCGTGTGCGACGAGGAAACCGTTGCACACGCATTGGTACACTGCTCGGGCGTAGCCGATCTGTGGGGCTATGTCGAACAACTGCTGTCAAGGGTGGGACCGATCCGGTTGACCACCGAGTCTATTGTAATGATCAAGCCGCCTCCCCCCTTCAAAGATGAAGCAGAGGCGGTGTTTCTGTGCGTAATAGCCATGGCGAAAGAGGTTGTATGGTGGACGCGTCTGAAAGGACTGAGGTCAGGCACCTTTCTCTCTGGCCAACAACTGGTCCGTTTCTTCCGATATCATTTCGGAAGAAGGATCAGGATGGAGAGAGAGGTGCTGCACCCCAGTCGTTTTTATGAAAGGTGGGTGAAAGTGGCGAGAATGGCCCGTGTGAATGGGCCTTCTCTTTACATGAGCCTGTAGGTGGAAAAGAGGAAGGAACGAGGGAGCACCCCCTCTCTGTGCTCCTGAGGAAAAGGGTTGCACACTTTTTTCGGGGGTGTGTGCGACCCCCCAAGGCGCCTCCTCTCTATTGAGGATTTTGTTATGAATTTTATTTTTTGTTATATTTTATAACAAAATCCTCTATTGAGGATTTTGTTATAATTCTATTTTTTGTTATATTTTATTTTATTTTTATATATTGTTATTGCCTCCTCCCTATTGAGGACGCCTTGTTCTGTAAACTCCCCCCATTGTACTTGTCCGACTTTTGATGCCCTTGTGGCAAATAAAAGAAACATATCTATCTATCTATCTATCTATCTATCTATCTATCTATCTATCTATCTACCTATTTATCTATTTATGTAGCTATTTTTCAATCTATATCCTCTCTCTCTCTCTCTCTCTCTCTCTCCTCTCTCTCTCTCTCTCTCTCTATATATATATATATATATATATATATATATATATATATATATATATATATATATATATATATATATATTTATATAAGTATATATATATATATATATATATATATATAATCTATTTATCAATACCACCAACTATTTTAAACACCCACCCATACATACACCTGTATTATTGTCCATCAATAATATACGCCTCTCTCCTCACCCTATACTCTCTCTATATATGTTCTCATACACACACATGTATAAATATATATATGTATACACACAAGTGTAACTGTGTGCGCATGCGTGTGAGTGTGTATGTGTGTGCATGTATGTGTGTGTGTGTGTGTTTGTGTGTGTGTGTTTGTGTGTGCGTATACGCACGTGTGTTTATCGAAAGTGAGTAAATATCTTGGGAATTCAATTTATCCTTGCAGTTGTTGTCTTGAATTAAATCTTATCTTGAAATAGTAATTGCATATACACACACATACACATAGACGAATTCGCACGCGCATACACACACACACAGACACACATACACACACACACACACACACACACACACATATATATATATATATATATATGTATACATGCACATTAACATTCACTACCATTCACACACATACTAACAAAATGTAGAACATAGGAGGCCGAATATTCTGCCAAGACTCTTTTTACAGTAATCCACGGCGACAAACAAATATACGTAGATATTATTTAGCCACATATATAGCGACCTACATAAATACACACATATATACACACATAGACATAAATGCATATACCTCAACCCGATATATATATGTATATATATATATATATATATATATATATATATATATATATATATATATATATATACATATATATATATATATATATATATATATATATATATATATAATTGGTTATGCACGAGTGCATTAATGTTTTGTACCGTGTAGTGGAATGTCAGCTTACAACAGAGTGGTGCTCAACGAAATGCAGAAAAAAGGTGTATATTCCAGTTTACCTATATTCCGGGGCGTGTATAAAGAATTAAAAAGAACAGAGATTATGATGATATGGGATCGATTGTGCATTGGATATCGAATGCTCTACTAAATATATAATATTATAGATGTAGCGAGATCTAAGCAAATTGATGTCTATTGAAACGTACGTAAGAACCGAATAAATCTCTTTTACTGCATCTTTCTGTTCTTTTTAATTCTTTATATATATATATATATATATATATATATATATATATATATAAGTATATTTTAAACTTATAGCCTCGTTTAAATGATTTTTATGTGTGGTTGATTATGCTGATTGGGAGAAGAAATACTGTATATATATTTTATCTAATGATTCTATGCACTTACTTTTTTATATACTGCTCTGATTGTTAATTATTTAATTAATTCGTCATTGAGCCACACCGTGAATGGTTGCCAAAAACACATATATATATATAGCTCTGTCTAGTTTATATGTATATAAACTTAAAAATTTTATATATATATACATATATATACATATATATATATGTATAATATATATAATAATATAACTTGTTCACGTGACAGTCATAATTTCATTTATAACCAATCAAATTATATTTATTAAAAAAAAGCCTACGTGAGCCACTTTTTTTAAAAGTAAAAAGAAATTCAAATAAACTTACCCGAAAGCTGATATACTTATTCAGGTGACTACATCGACCAACCAAACTTCACTCATATATGAAAAAACAACCTGCTATATTCACTGAACCAGAACAATTCTCCCATCCCATTTCTCTTGACCATTATCTTTTATTTGTCATAAAATTCTCTAAAAGGCTACAAAATAAATTCCGAAATAGGGCGCGAAAATTTAATGAACTTGTTTACGTGACGGCAATAATTTCATTTATAACCAATCAAATTACATTTATTAAAAAAAGCCTTCGTGAGCCCCTTTTTTTAAGTAAAAAGAAATTCAAACACTTATATATGAAAAAACAACCTGAGTCCCCCGCCTCTTGTTTGAAGAACTTTGTAACGCGAACTGGCGCGAAATTTATTATACTTATTGACCAACCAATCAAATTACTTCTAGAAACCCGGCGTTTCGAGCCACTTTTTTCCATATAAAACAAGTAACATTCAAAAACCAACCAGATGTGAGAAAAACCACAGACCCTTCATCTCAACTCTACTTTTGAAAAGCAGAAGAACTGCGAAACCGGTAAAGGAACCAAATAAATATATATATTTTTTTTAAAATAAGACTCTAGTTGCATTTTCGATTTCATCTTCTTTTCTTTATACTTTCACACGGTTATTTTTCATTTTGTAAAAAAACCTCACTTTCTAATATATATATATATATATATATATATATATATATATATATATGGGGTGGAGGTATATGCATTTATGTCTATGTGCGTATATATGTGTGTATTTATGTAGGTCGCTCTTAAAACGCCCCACTCGATTATAGTAAGAATTGTAATTCTTTACACTTCTCGATTCTGACACAGGTTTTCTACTTCAGTTAATATTTTTCAAATTTTTCAAATTTTTCAAATTTTGATATTTGTTTGGCACCCGCCACCACGTGAAATGGGGGCAGGATAGATGCCAACCTACACACACAAATTCTTCTGAACATAGCAACAGCACACTAAAGCTGACCTGCCAGCTGACCCCTTAACACCACTACCACTATCAACACAATGGAGGAGGTCAGCTGTACTTAAATAAAAACAACTACAACAGATTGTCTTGCCTAAAAAAAATGTCTATAGACTTTTGACTGAGGAGTGTTCTCACAACTGACCAATGGGATGCGTGAGTGTCCTAGGATGCCGAAATTCGTTTCTTCTAATTCATATGATTCCAATTCCTCAGAGAAATAACAACACAACCAGGAGCTGGACATATCGATGTATTGACAGAGTAAAACACACTTCAACAACATGTGTACCTGCCTTTCCCACACCAATTCGGACTGCCTGAAGAGGTCACAACCAATGATGGCTGTCACTGAAATATATATAGCAGTATATCTATAATTTATAATAAACGAAGCCAAATTTTACACGTATATATGTATGTATATATGTATGTATATATGTATGTATATATATCAAACAGTTAAAACTTAAAAGTATAAAACATTAAAAAAACGAAAGAGGAAAACGAAGACACGATAATATATACGCACAAAAAATGAACAATAACTGTATAGTAGAAATATTTACGCCGAATAAAAAGGGAACTGAGCTGATGTTTCGGATTAAACCCTTTATCAAAGTAAATGAAGAAATTAAAATAATGAGAAATAATAAATAGTGTTGGAACGATACCATATTGGAGAGAAGAGGTAGTTTAAAGTCTACATCCTGTAGAATATAAGTTTGACTGTTAGGATAGGAAGTGGACAAACAAACAAGGTGACTGTAAAAACAAAGGGGAGATAGTGGAAAATGTGATAGTAACGTAAACTTCTGGATAGAAAAAAGTGAGTAGGAAAGAGGGAAGAATGAAGAAGAGAGGCAATGGGGGGTGTGGAAAAAGTGGTAGAAATGTATAAGGGAGTAGTCTCTCGTCGAGAGTAGGTGGTACTGGTGATAGTAATGTAAATTGGCATAGGGAGAGAAAAGGGAGGAGAGTAGGAAGAAAGGAAAGGGGCGTGAGGAAGTGATCTGCGGGTGTGCAAAGATGTTCAAGGAGGTCTCTCCGATTGAGAGTAGGGTTTTGTTTGTAGAAATGTGAGTATTTATGAGAATGTGTGGCGTTACGGAGTTTGTATATCTCGGTCACAAACTATCATCAAACAACAATGGCATGGTTGCTGCGCAATATCGAATCGCTCTAGGTTGGGCAGCTTTCAACGAGAACAAGGAAGTACTAACAAACGAGTTTCCTATCATTTGAAGGCTAAGATCTTTGATACTTATATCCTATCAGTTGTGTTATATGGTCTTGACTGTGTTAATTGAACGACAAGGTCACTTCAGAAGCTCTCAACATTCCAGCACCACATCCAGCGACCGTATCTGTATCAGTGAGCTGCTCAACATTACCAAACTTAGACCAATTACATCAACTGTCAAGTCAAGAGTACTCAAACTATACGGCCATATAAAAAGATCAACTTGTGGCGTGAGTAGGTTATGCCTGGAAGGAAGGTTGGCTGGTAAGAGAAGCAGAGACTGGCAGCAAAAACGATGGCTTAACAATGTCAATTCATGGACTGGACTTGATCTTTGCTCTTTAAACTCTGCTGCTGGTGATCGAACTTTGTGGAGAGAGATATCATATGTTAATGCGCAGTCTGCAGCTGGCGGAATTTAGCGTCACAAGAAGTGGCGTTAGTGAATACGTTTGTGTGTTGATGTATATTTGCATGGTATATGAAGTTTATGTGGAATACGGTCCCCAGAAAAGTGGTAATACTCAAATAAAAGGGGTTTCATGAAATGTTGGCAATGTGTGGTAACCTACTGCAACATTTCAAAAACCATAAGATAGTCACCATTTAAAAGCTGAAGACTGATTCGCAGGACTGTGAAAATTACTGAGAAATTTCCATTCTTAATCGCAGGAAAAATTCTACCAAAAACGCTGATCAAGTGATTACAAAATATCCGAGCCCATTCTTCTTGAAAACCAATGGGGTGTCCGTATGTCTAGGAACATCAATGACATAATTTTTACCTTCAGACAAATCCAGAAAAAAACGCTATTCAGACATTTTTTGCTACATTCATTAAAGTTACAAACGCATTGTACAACGTGTGAAAAGAAGGCTTATTGATTCTGGTTAACAGGTATGATTGTCCGGAGAAATTCATTGAAATATTTCACAGAGAGTCATTCCAGGTAGAGCCGCTACTGCCACGAATTGAGAGATCACATATCCAATACTATGGGCATGTGGAAAGAATCGTTGGAGAGATTTTACGGGCAAAAGCAACCGGCAGGTGACCCAGGATTAGACTCCAAATCCATGAGCTTGGTTGGTCTCGTTTGGGTATCCAGCCGGATAAGTTGGAGAGGGTTACTTCTGACAGATCTCACTGGAAGGAGTGTTTGAGGACTCTGCCTGCATGACCCTCTCAGGAATATGTGGGCGAATATAAAGAATATATATATATATATATATATATATATGTATATATATATATATATATATATATATATATATATATATATATATATATATATATATATATATATATATAGAGAGAGAGAGAGAGAGAGAGAGAGAGAGATAGATAGAGAGATTATTCTTTATGTATGTATGTATGTATGTATGTATGTATGTATGTATGTATGTATGTATGTATGTATGTATGCATGCATGCATACATGTATGTATGTATATGTATACGCATGTATATGTAATTTAGGGTGTATGTTCCCATGCTCACAAGTGCGTAAGACACTCTATTTTATTTTAAAATAATTCCTCCCTTTTGTACTTCATATCGTTTGATCAGCTTCCTTTCTGTTGAAGAGTTGGTGTTGCTGCTGATAATATAACGTCTTGTGATGTCAGCTATACGTACTTATTGTGCAGACATAATTTACTAAAGATGACATTTTGAAACATTATAAATATCTCAAAGAGTGATATGTTTTCTACTTTTACTTTTTACAGTCTGTTATCTTTCCTGGAGGTCACTTCTGTACGGAGAAGCGGTTCAAATTCTGCTATTGAGCCTTCTAATACAGCTGACATCTGAAACAAATTTGTTTTGACTTATCAACTCAGAATAACCCCTAGAAACTATTATCTATCCATCTACGAAGATTCGTTCCTCTATATACCATCATTGGAAAAATTATGTCTTGTAAAAATGAACTATTATTATTATTAGGGTAGGGTATTGGCAGAGTAGTTTTTAGTGGTCATCTAAGGAAGCGGAGCTGATAAAAGTTATATAAGTAGGCGCATGGCTTAGTGGTTAGCGCATTGGGCTTCCAATCGAAAGGTTGTGAGTTCGATTCTCAGACCGGGTGATGCATTGTGTCCTTGAGCAAGACACTTTATTTCACGTTGCTCCAGTTCACTCAGCTGTAGAAATGAGTTGCGACGTCACTAGTGCCAAGCTGTATCGGTCAAAGCCTTTCCTGGACATCATCGGTGGCGTGGAGAGGGGAGGCTGGTATGCATTAGTGACTGCTGATCTTCCACAAATAACTTTGCCCGGACTTGTGTCTCGGAGGGAAACTTTCTAGGTGCAAATCCCATGGTCATTTGTGATCGAGGGGGGTCTTCTCTTCAGTCGTAGTTATAATAGTAGTTGTGTTAATATTATTGGATTCGCAGAATCGGGAGAGCGTCGGACAACATGCTTCGCAGCCTAGAGTTACAGCCTTTTACGTTCTGAGTTCAAATTCCGCCGAAGTTAGCTTTGCCTTTCATCCTTACGGGGTCGTTAAAATTAAGTACCAGTAATGCACTGGATCGATTTAATCGATTTTCCCTTCTCCCCAAATTGTTTTATGTTTTGTTGTAACATCATGTGCTGTCCTTTATGTTATGCTTTGTGTAAGCACTTAGCTTAGGACGGGTAGATTTGGACCTGGTTACTGGAAATGCTTAAAGGGACCGGGTCACCACTTTAGTTACGTGTAAATTGACAGGGAAGTTCGTCAACAACAGGTGGTGGTGGTGGGCTCTCAATATAGAGATTAGAATAGATTTAGTAAAGAAGGTGCGCTAGAAAAAAATAGAAAGGAGGGGGCTGGTAGCTAAATTAGACAAGGCTATTTGTAGTGGCATTGCAACTGAGGTGCTAGCGGCGAGAATGGTATTAGAACATTTCTTCAAATTGAAACACGAAAGTTGCATTATCAGAGCTAAGGCGCGCGCTCTAAGAAACGAGATCACGAAAGCTATTCGAATGGCCCATATGGTGGAAGCGTATCGTGGTAACAAAACCACGATTCAGTATTTGACAGATCGAGACGAACGTGTGCTGAACGATTTTAGGCAGATGTGTGCGGTCTTTCGCCTGTACTTTGTCCGAATGTTCGGAGAGGGTGGTGGTGTTGCTAGTCACGGAGGAGGAGATGGCAGTCGCAAGAGCCATGGTGACAAGAAATGATAATAGAATTTCCCTGAAACCTCCAGCCGATTTCTTCAAAGACCAGCAACTGCGCACAGTGACTTACCGCACCGTAAGCAAAATGTCACATCGGGTGGAGAGAGCCACGGAGGCTCAAATCCAAAAGGCCTTGGGGTGCGTCTGGGCGCGCAAAACCCACATCACCCGAAGCAAAAAGTACGTCACAGTAGACGTACTTTTCGCCCCCCCCCCAAGAGGGGAAGTCTCACTCTTTGGAAACCCTAAAGAGTGAGGAGATAGTCTTGTCCCATGTGAACAGGGATGTGGTAGATCCGTGTCAGCTTACGCCGACGACGTCACCGTGGTGGTAGGTATCGAGCAGAAAACACGTCCAGATGCTCAACACCGCTCTCAAGGAATACGATGCAGTGACAGGAGCAAAGATAAACCAGGAAAAGTTGGTGAGCTTGCAACTCGGCACCTGGAGAGGCAAGTCTATACCGTCCGACAGCGTCGTGGGGCGCTGGACGGAAGGACCGGTTAAATTGCTCGGGGTCTGGTTCGGTCCGGACCTCCAGATGGAGAAAAACTGGAGCGAGGTGACGAGTAGGGTGGCATCTCTCACCCAGAAATGGGTCGAGAGGAGGCTGTCTTTGAAAGGTCGAGCAGAGGTGGCGAATGCGTACATAGCGTCCGTCATCTGCTACCGCCTGACCGCCGTACCTTGCCCCCGCCCAACTCTGACCAAAATGGAACGCCTTCTCTTCCGCTTTTTGTGGAAGTGACGTGCTCCCATGGTCAGACGATCCATTTTCTGTCAACACCCGTTGCGTGGAGGACTAGGCATGCCGTGGCTGATGATGCGCAAACATGCGCTGAGGCTGCGACATCTCTGGTGCTTCCTTGACGGTGAACATGTGTGGTCGCCGTTTGCCAGACGCGCTTTACCCAGCTCGTCTCCTTGACGGAGCTGCAGTCCTGGATCAGGAAAAGTCCAAGGATAGCGCTTGGAAGCTGGAATGTCTCCAAGCGCTCACCGCCCTCTACTAGCTGGGCACTAGTATCGGTGGAACAGCCACCTCGGCGTTCTATAGTGGGCTAGTAGAGGGAAAGAGCGACGACGTTCTCTGGGAGACCCTGGGCGTCGAAGACGATCAGCTGTTCGCTCTCTTCAAGAAATTTTTCAGACCGGGGCCTATGGGCAACTTCCAGAAATCTCTGGCCTGGCAGTGCTACTGGGGAGCGTTGCCTGTTCGAGATAAGCTCTACAGGCACGGAGGTACTGTCAGCCGAGCCTGTCCGAGATGCGTGCAGGGCGACGAAACCGTCCTGCACGTACTCGTTCAGTGCCTGAGGATTGCTGACTTGTAAAACTATGTCGAACAGCTGCTGTCGCGTGTAGGACGGATCCGGTTATCGACTGGGTCCATTGAGCAGATAGCCCCGCCATCCTCCTTTAAAGAGGAGGAAGGGCAGGCAGTTTTCATCTGCCTGGTGGCCATGGCGAAAGAGATTGTGTGGTGGATAAGATTGAAAGGGTTGAAGACGGACACTTTCCTCTCAGGCCAATCCCTGATTAACTTTTTCAAGTTTCACTTGAAGAGGAAAATCAGGGTGGAGAGGCAAGTGCTGTCTTCTAGTAAATTTGTTGAAAGGTGGGTGAAAGTGGCGAGTCTGGTCCGAGTGAACGGGCCCACTCTGAGTATGCGCCTGTAGACTGAGGAGTGGGAAAACAGAGAGGGCGCTTGCCCTGGTGGTCAGGGTGGTCGTGGTCTTTTGTGTGGTTTTCGCCACGAGTGACCCTCGGAGGTTTCCCCCTTTTTGGGGAATTTTTGTTTGAATATTTTGATTTCTAGCCCGATTTCCATCTTGTTATAACCTGTTTACACGACCAAAACGCACGTTCTATCGTCCTGTACTGTTCTGTCCCGTCTCTAATGTTTTTTCTTCATGTTAGCCCTTGTGGACAATAAAGAAACCATTATTATAGGTTATGTCCAAAAGTAGCTATTTATATTCTTTAGCTTTCTTTCATCTAAAAATACATATATGGCATATATGCACCGACAAAACAAATACACACACATATATAAACACACGCACGCACAAACCACATCTATATATACTCAGATATTTATATAAAACTGCTATATAATGTCTGTAAGCTATTTCAACTAAGCTGAAAGACGAGATAAATGTCGGTAGTAAAATTAACTATTCTCTATTTTTTTTTTGTTTTTTGTACTGGTGAAAGGTTTGAGGCGTTACGCTCACGTCTTTCACACACAAACACATACAAAAATACACACACATACACACATACACACAAACACATAAAAACATACACACACATACACACACAAACACAGACATACACACACAAACACACACACACGCACACACACATACACATACACACACGCACACAAAGAAGCCCATGCATATGTAGTGAGGAAGACGTCAGAAAGAAAATGTGAGAATGAGAGTTAGACATACTGCGGGGGAATTTGAAATTCTGTTTGTTGTATATTTTACGGCAAATGATGATATAAAACGGCTCGTTTGAGCAGCCGTGGCAACAACAACATATGTCAAAACTATAATACCCACCACGATGGTGATAATGGTTATAATGATGATACTGATAATGGTGTAGATCATGGTATAACATCACTACCGTCACCAAAACAGCAGCAGGACTACCACCACCACCACCACCACCACCAGCAGCACCACCGCCGCCACCGCCACCAACGCCTCCCCTCCATCTTCTACGACAGCAGTCAAATCTACCGCCAATCGTACCCTCCAGTCATGAAAATGTCTCATTGGATAGCATTGTCCTAGATATACTACGTCTGGAAATACGATGAGATGGTCAAGGTTGGAACACCTTGCATTACATATCTGTAACAACAATAATTGTTTCTACTTTTGGCACAAGGCCAGCAATTATCCAGTACATTACTGGTACTTTATTTTATCGACCCCGTAAGGATGAAAGGCAAAGTTAACCTTGGAGGGATTTGAACTCAGTCCGTAAAGTCTGTAACAACAATAATACCACCAATAAGGTTGAGAACAACAACAAAAGCAGTATACATATATATGTTTGTATATATTCATTTATGTTGATATATATATATATATATATATATATATATATATATATATATATATATATATATATAACTATTAAGGCCAGTTACTTCAACGGCGCCAGACCAGGTACGTACGAACAAACGCTAAATCAAAAGGTACTTAGAAACGTGAGAACATCGAGAGAATCAACTCAGAGAGGTCAATCACGAAACGAGCTTCAAATACCCCAAATAAACGAAACACCACAAATTTGGCAAATAAAACATAGCAACTCAAAGACAGGAATATCGATTTCTCCATCGGATGGAAGACACTAGAAAAAATTGGGGCATACTTAAATAGTAAAATTATGTAATGCTGGAAACTAGTGAATATTGAATAATCTCCACAATAACAATCCACTTAACACCGAGTTCTTCTAGGGATGCTCTATTGTTTCTAAGAACCTTTGAAGAAATGGCCTCCTTAATATCGATCTACATCCTTCTTAACCGATCGATTTCTTTCTAGACCCCCCCCCCCCCCTCCTAGTTTTTAATTTTTTAATTATTACTTTAGTGTTTGCCCACCCTGAAAAGTTTTTAGATCAAATTATCTCCCTTACACTAACCGGATTATCTGCCCTTGGTTCGACTCTCTTCGCTTCGAGTTTATTGGGGTTTTTTCACATCTATGAGTAAACACTTCCCGGTTCTTTTTATCGGCACAGATTGAAGAGCTTTTAATTTGTAAATTCATGCTCTGATATGAATACTCAAATATTTGTAGGTGTGCAGGGAGCCGCAATTCACTACAGAGTCGCAAGGACGCCATCCTGACATATAGTATGTACGTTTGAAACTCGGCGGTCTGAACATAGTCGCTCTCTTCTAGAGAAGGGGAAGGATTGAGATAGGAAGTGAAAAGGAGATAAACATGCAGAATAGATTCCAATACGATGAAATGAAAGACTGAGATCGACCTGATTTGAACATAGAGAATGAACGAATACCGCAAACCACACTGTTTGACGTTCTAACGGCTCTGCAAATTCATCACCTATGGACAGATATATCATTACAAATATATCGTTAGAAATGTCATTTATATTGATACCTACACATGCATATACGGACATATATACATACGCACTTACACTCATACATATGTACATAAATACGCACACACATATATACCGACTCGTGTGTCTAGTCTATTGTAGTTACCAACTCTTCACTCTAGAATGCTTGATTAGAGAAACTTGCATCGCTTAATTGCTTTTAGAAGTTATATTCATGTAAAGTTTCTTAGGAAATTGTATTATCTTTCTAGTTGATTGGTCCATTAATGATTAGTAACAGAAAAGGCGGCGAGACAGAAAGTGAGAAATAAAGACAGTTGGTAATATACACACATACACACATAAGTTATGACTGGTCAAATGATACATTGAGAAAGAGTAGGCTTTCCTGAACCTGTAATAGAAACCTACTATCCCACCTAGAAGGATGCACTATCGATATCGAGGAACAGGAGATAGTGACTAAACACTTTTAAATATAAAAGAGTAAGGGCGCCTCTAAATATATATATATATATATATATATATACACGCACACACACATATTTATAAAGAGTAAATACATAATATGTGTACTAAACCATGCCAACCCGTAACATATATCCAGACAACTACATATATCCATACATTTACTCATTCACATATTCACAAATCTTGACTCAAAATATCTTGACTCAAACAAAAATAAACCTTGTCACCTTGTCAGCAACCAGTTTTGAATTTTGTGAACTCAGGCAAAATAAAATAGAATAAAATAAAAAACACACACACACACACACACACACACACACACACACACACACACACACACACACACACACACACACACACACACACACACACACACACACACACACACACACACACACACACACACACACACACACGCGTGTGCGCGACTTCCGTCAGTTCTAACGACAAATGTGCTAGTTGTTTTATCAATGGAACAGCCTGCCCATGAAATTAGCGTGCAAGTGGTTGAGTATTCCATAGACACGTCTACCTTTAACGTAGTTCCCAGGGAGATTCATCGTGATACAGTGTGTAACATCCCTTGCCATTAGAGTTATAGGTAGAAATCGTTCTTTTAGTTGAGTGGCATGGCATGATGTTATGTGAAATAAAGTGCCTTACTCAAAGACCCAGAATTGAACTCATGACCATAGGATCGTAAGCCGAATACCCTAATCTCTAAGCCATCCAACTTCACATACATATATACATACAAATATATACATACACATATATACATATATGTATATATATATACATACATATATATACATACATATATATACATACATATATATATATATATATATATATATATATATATATATATATATATATATATATATATATATATATATATATATATATATATATATGCTCATACATACACTGCATACATATATAAAGCCTTAGCTAGTATACCACATAAGTGGATTATCAAAGCAGGACAATTAGTCAAAGTTGTACAAGTGTTGGTAGCTGCTATTCAACGCCTAATCAAGATTTGGTACACTAGTTTACTTGTCGACGGGGATTAGAAAAGTAAAATCTGACACGATTCATAACTAAAATGGCATCCTGCAGGGTCATACTTGTCAGTACAGTTCCTTGTTCTCTCCTTTAACTCATTATCATGCCAGCTAAAAAAATAGAGGTTATAAGAATGAATCCAAAAACATCTCTCGATATTTTTCGTAGACATCAAAAAGGAGTTGTGTCTCATAATCAAATATTTCACACACATTAGAAGGAAATCTGGCCACTCCAAACGTACATTTGTAGTAAGAGATCTACAGATATATTCAACAAGATGAATGATAGACTTCAGATGTGATGGACTCATTAATAACAAGGAGGCACTAAATGAATTTCTTTAGATAGACAAGACAATATGGTCATCGGAACTCTCAGCTTGACAACATCTTTGCTGTACTTCTCCTGACATCTTTATTTGCCCTTATAAATTGCTGAGTAAAATAAATCGATACAGTGGATACAACTTAAACAGGTCAGATTTACTGGAAAGTTTAAAATTAACAGAGGATGCAGACGTATATTTCCCAAGCGATGAGCTTTATATTTTGTATTAATTTGAAACAAGATCCTGATTGTAACACTGAAGCAACATCAGCAGAGAGAGCGAGCAAAAAAGAGAGATAGAGATAGAAAGATAAATATATATATATTATATATATATTATATATATATATATATATACAGTATATATATATATATATATATATATATATATATATATATATATATATATATATATATATATATACTAGCATTAAAGCCCGGTGTTGTTCGGGGTCATTAAGTTACCAAAGTTAGGTTGCACCACCCATTTTATGGCACCACTTTTTTGTCTGCCAGGCACTGGGTGAATGAATTGCAGACCTGGAAGCAGGAGCTGCGCCAGCAGTGACAATTGTAGTTTCGCCTATGGATATTATCTCTGTGCAAAAAAGTGTTGAAATTTATTGTTTCACAGTACTTGCGCAACACGCGCGTAGACGATGCCAGCCGAACAACAGAGCTGCGATGGAGTTGTTCTGCATGGTTGTCTGTGTGTTTTCTAAATTTAAGACAGTAGGGAGGGTTGTGATATGAGGGAGAGTTAGCTGTTGTTTCTAGCAGGTTTAGTGACCTCATAGAGGATATGTGTTTTCTAAATTTAAGACAGTAGGGAGTGGTGTGATATGGGGGAGAGTTAGCTGCTGTTTCTAGCAGGTTTAGTGACCTCATAGAAGATATGTTTTCTAAATTTAAGACAGTAGGGAGGGGTGGGATATGGGGGAGAGTTAGCTGCTGTTTCTAGCAGGTTTAATAACCTCATAGAGGATATGTGTTTTCTAAATTTAAGACAGTAGGGAGTGGTGTGGGGAGGGGTGTGATATGGGGGGAGAGTTAGCTGCTGTTTCTAGCAGGTTTAGTAACCTCATAGAGGATATGTGTTTTCTAAATTTAAGACAGTATGGAGTGGTGTGAACGGACAGTATCACCATCAAGCTTGGAAAGAGAAAGTAGCAGAAAGTATGAAGTTGTATAGATTTTGAATGGTAGTAGAAAGTGTTCAGCAGTTTAAATGAGAGAGAAAAATCGTAAAATATTGAGTTTTATCTATTTTTTGCGTAATTGTGGGTGAAATTGAAAAAATTATCTGCGTCAAGACGCAATGGAAACTATTTCGAATACTGAATTGTAAATTTCAATTGAAGAAATTCTATATCGTAGATTTCTATAACGAAGGAGCATGACCACACACTGAGCTTTATAGATTAT
This sequence comes from Eledone cirrhosa, assembly GCA_964016885.1. NCBI lineage: Eukaryota > Metazoa > Mollusca > Cephalopoda > Octopoda > Eledonidae > Eledone > Eledone cirrhosa. The sequence continues at coordinate 25,723,889 of OZ024743.1, read as the reverse complement.
GATATATATATATACTGTATATATATATA
>OZ024743.1:25688860-25718860 GCA_964016885.1 Eledone cirrhosa | reverse complement strand
GCTTAACCATTTTGTTTGTTTACCCTCGCGTCCCCTTTATTTACGTGTCCCAACGACTTTTTTTAGCCGTTGTTCGCACCAACCGGAGGTATATGGTCTTTAAAGCGATGAAATGCCTATGATGGTTGGAAGATCACTGATGAAGGACAAACTTTTTTCATATATATATATATATATATATATATATATATATATATATATATATATATATATATATTATATATATATATTTTAATATAGAAAAGCTTCTACAGGACTAGAACTGTTTCATTCGTGAGAAATCGGGAAGTTCCTGATGAGCTATGTATTGAGTACCTTACTTACTGTGGTTACTCACGACTGAACCCGGAATAACTTATATATATATATATATATATATAAATATATATATATATATATATATATATATATATATATATATATATACATACACATATATATATATATATAGAGAGAGAGAGGGAGATATGAAGATGATATGAAGAGTATCAAATGAAAATGATATATCGACAGAGAGAGCGAGATAGAGAGGGGGGGGGAGATATAGAGAAGGCGAGATAAATAGAAAGAGAGAAAGTGAGATAGAAACAGATAAAGAAAAATATAGAGATACAAGGGGAAGAGAGAGAACAAGAAGGTCATAGAGCAAAACTAAGGCGAAACCGAAAGCGAATGGGAAAGTACTATAAAGGGTGGGCGGCAAACATTAAAAATCTTATAAAAACATTTTGTCAAACATAACATTTAGTACTAAATGATCGTTTGACTAACATTAGCGGGAAATTATTTTCCAAAGTTAGCGTTTTGTTAAATTTATTTTCCAATCTCTCTTCAATTTTACGAACATATGAACCAACGAAGAACCCATTATATGCTCATTCGACACCCGCATATGTAATGCTAAAAAAAGGCTGGTATTGAATGAGTTATACATCATTAAATGAATGATACATCGTGAGTGATACAACCTCTAAATCCCATGAAAAAAAATGCCCCAAAACGGGAGAAATGAGGCAAAATGGGGAAATTTGACATAATGATAGCTATACCAATTTTTAAAAGGGAAGACATCTCTCACCCGCCTAAAAGTGGGTGGGAGATCTCCCTGTCGGACGGGGAGAGTTGAAAGGTCTGGATACATAGATGGAGAAATAATATAGAGAGTAAATGTCTTATAGAAACCACCGTCTTAGTGTAAAGTGCAATAGTTTCTACAATTACGGCTTCTGGATTTTGGACTCAGGTAGCACAGAGAACCGAAACGAATACCGCAAAGCATTCTATCCGACTTTTTATCTGCCAATACACCCCCTTTACTAATGAAAGCTGGCCTATCAATATCACGTTTCAGGGGCTGTTTTAACGAGAGACGGAAGAAAGAAGGCTGAATTAAATACAAGAATTGCTGGAGCTGGTGCAATAATGTTTCAGCTTAACTCCTTTGTCATCAGAAGAAGGGAGGTAGGTATAAAAGACAAACTTGTAATCTTCAATTCGGTGTTCCTGCCTATATTTGGAGACGCTTGCTTCTGATAGCAGATTCTGAAGGTATGTTTGATGTCTCTGCCCCTACGACCTTCTGAAGGAGAAGAAGAAAAAAGAAGAAAAAGAAGAAGAAGAAGAAGAAGAAGAAGAAGAAGAAGAAGAAGAAGAAGAAGAAGAAGAAGAAATAATAAACCTGTCGGTAACACGAACACGATTTCAAGTAAGGTGGAATCTGAGACAATTTGAAATCACTCCAGAGACACTGTATCATTTCTACTATCACATCCACTTTTATATAAATTAAAATATTAATTTAAGCATTTATAAAAATATTATATTTTTAATATGGTATTTTTTTTTAAATTTACTAAATACGGTTTTAACCTCAACAAATAAAAAATAACGTAAGCGCAAACTTATTCTTGTTAAATATTAACTAAACTTTATTAAACATAATTAAACTATTAAATTCTGGTTAAAATGTTGTTAATGAAATAACAGGGTGATTTAAAAAATCTAATTAGCATAACACTGTCTGACAACATTGGATGGCATGGCTAACAATTTTGCATATTAGCACGATGTCAAAATTTTGAATGAACTAGTAGCATCATTGAATCGATGTCAATACAGACACTGCCGAGATATAAAGGCAAAGTCAATCCCGAAGGATTATTAAGAACGTAGAAAAGAGAAATTAAATAATGTTAGACATTTATTGCGACCCTGTATCGTTTCTGCAACCACAAAGACGTCCTTGACAACGATTATAATAAAAGTTGTCATGGAGTAGAAATGTCTCGCCAGCTGAAAGTTTTTCAATTGAAAGCAATATTTTTTTATGCTTTGGCCAATCTACAAGTATAAAAAAAAATGAAGTAAAAGAGGGATACGAAAGAAACTGGGAGATAATTAAATACATAGATAGGTAGACAGAGAACAGAACAAGATATGGACTGGAGGAGTAAAGGAAATCAACGTTAGAGAAGGAGAGAGATAAATATCAAGATATAATAGAATGAGAGAGAGAGAGAGAGAGAGAGAGAGAGAGAGAGAGAGAGAGAGAGAGAGAGAGAGAGAGAGAGAGAGAAAACAAAGGCCGAAGAGATTGAGATAAATAAAAGCCAAGAAGAAAAGATAACGAGAGAGAGACTGAGAGAGAGAGAGAGAGTGAGAGAGAGAGAGAAAGAGAGAGAGAGAGGAATAGAGAGAAAGAGAGATAGAGAGAGAGAGAGAGGGAGAGAGAGAGAGAGAGAGAATGAGAGAGAGAGAGAGAGAGAGAGAGAGAGAGAGAGAGAGAGAGAGAGAGAGAGAAATGACAAGAGAAAAAGCGAACGAAAGATTGTGTAGAATAAGAGAGGTTGAATAAGAGAGAAAAAATGTGTACTTTTCTATAATCAATGACGGCAATAGACAGACGTTATCTCCCTCTCTCTTATTCATGGCCATCACGACTGGATTAAAAACGCAGGCGTTCTTTCTCCTACTCTAACTTCCTCTCTCTATTTCTCTTTTATATAACTCTTATTCTCTAAAACTATCTCAGTTCATCTCTCTCTCTCTCTTTCACTATATATATATATATATATATATATATATATATATATATATATATATATATATATATATATATATATATATATATACACATAAATATATATATATATATATATATATATATATATATATATATATACATACATATATACATACATATACACACATTATTATGATACACACAAAAATATATATATACATATACACACATTATTATGACACACACACACACACAAATATATATATATATATATATATATATATATATATATATATATATATATATATATATATATATGCGTGTGTGTGTATCATAATAATGGCCTTCACTGAATCAAGACCAGGCGATCTCTCTCTCTTCCTTCTCTTTCCAGCCGTAATATATTGACATCAATACTTAAATGAAGTGAACAGACCAGATTTTCACTTTCATACACACATATTCTTCCTCATTCATCTCTCTATCTCACTCTCTACTTTTTTCATTCTCTCTTGTTTTACTAGTAGCTTGTTTTCTTTTTTTCCCTGTATTCCATTTTTCTCTCTACCTCTCGTCAGTCCATTTACTATATAATTCACTACTATTGGTTAAAAGGAATTAATTGTTGCGAGTATTTGTTTTTCTTAATAGCATTTAAAAACAATATTAAAAATAATTATTTTACAAAAAAGAATGGGGGGCTGGGGAATGGAATTGAGTTTTCAATTTTGAAAATGTTTAGAGAAAAACGAAACACTCGATACGGCACGGTTACAAGCCCACGTCATCGTTTCTAACAATACTTGTGAACAAAATAACCGTAATGGACCATAAAATATACGAAAAGAGAAGACAATTCACAAGCAAATTGCAATGCAAAAACGACAAACATAGGAACATATGAGCAAACAAAACATTAATAAATAAACAAAGCGTCATGTTTTGAAAGCCATTTTGTAATTAGAGGGTATAATAGTAATAATAATAATAATAATAATAATAATAATAATAATAATAATGTTTTCTTTATTAACCACAAGGGTTTACATAAAGTAGACATTAAGGACAGTACAGGACAATACAGGACGGTACAAATGGGCATTTCTGCGTGTAAAAAACAGAGGGTGTAATAAAATAACAATAGGGGGGAGACTTCCGAGGGACATTTGTGGAGAAAGCCCATTAAAAGACCACAGTGACCCTGACCACCAGGGCAAGTGCCCTCTCCCAGTTTTCCACCTTTAATTTACAGACACATACTCAGAGAAGGCCCATTCATTCGGGCCATACTTGCTTCTCTCACCCATCTTTCAACAAAATGCTGGGAAGAGAGCACTTCCCTCTCTACCCTGATTTTCCTTTTCAAATGAAATTTGAAAAAGTTAATCAGGGCATCACCGAAGAGGTAAGTGCTCGTCTTCAGCCCTTTCAAACGTGTCCACCATACTATCTATGGCCACCAGACAGATAAAAACTGCCTGCCCTTCTCGGCTACAGTAAGAAGGCGGGGCAATCCTCACGATGGACTCAGCTGATAGCTGGATCCGTCCTACACGTGACAGCAGGTGTTCGACATAAACCCACAAGTCAGCAATGCTCGGACACTAGACGAGTGCGTGCAGGACGGTTTCTTCGCCCTGTGCGCATCTCGGACATGCCCGGCTGACGGCACCTCCATGCCTGTAGAGTTTATCCCGAACTGGCAAAGCACCCCGGTAGCACTGCCAGGCCAGGGATTTCTGGAAGTTGTCCATAGGCCCCGGCCCGAAAGTCCTTCCGAAGAGATTGGTTAGTTGATTTTCGTCGACGCCTAGAGTTTCTCCAAGTACATCGTCGCTCTTCCCCTCCACTAATCCCCTATAGAACGCCAAGGTGGAGTTTCCACCGATCACATTGCCCGATTGGTCGAGGGCTGTGAGCGCCTGAAGACATTCCAGTCTCCAAGCGCTCCCTCTCGGTCTTCGCTTGACCCAGGACTGTAGCTCCGTCAAGGAGACGAGCTGGGGAAAAACGTGTCTAGCAAACGGCGACCACACCTGATCACAGTCGAGGAAGAGGTGGAGATGTCGTATCCAGAGCGCGTGTCTGCGCATCATCAGCCACGGCATGCCCAGCCCTCCGCGTAGCGGGTGTTGACAGCAGATGGACCGCCTGACCATCGGAGCGTGTCCCTTCCACAAGAAGCGAAAGAGCAAACGCTCCAGCGCAGTCAGGCGGGGCTTAGGACAAGGTACGACGGTCAGGGGGTAGTAGATGACGGACGCGATGTACGCATTCGCCACCTCCGCTCGACCTTTCAGGGATAGCTTCCTCTCGGCCCATTTCTGGGTGAGAGAAGCCACTCTGATCGTCACCTTGTCCCAGTTTTTGTCCGTCTGGAGATCCGGACCGAACCAGACCCCGAGCAATTTAACTGGTCCGTCCGTCCAGCGCCCGACGACGCTGTTGGACGGCATGGACCTGCCTCTCCAGGTGCCGAGCTTCAGGCCCACTGACTTTTCCTGGTTGATCATTGCTCCTGTCACCGCTTCGTATTCTCTTAGTGTAGTGCCGATCGCCTCGATGTGTTTGGCGTTCGACACCACTACGGTGACATCGTCGGCATATGCTGACACGGATCTTCCGCATCCTAGTTCGCGCGGGACGCCCCTCAACGTCTCCAGTTTGTGCAGTAATGGCTCAAGAGTCAATACGTACAAGAGGGACGAGAGGGGACATTATTGGCGGACCGAGCGCATGATGTTTAACGGTTCCGAAAGGTGACCGTTCACTCTCACCACAGAGCAGATGTCGCTGTGCATGGCAGCGATCCAGCCTCTGAAGACGGGCCCAAAGCCAGCCGCCCTCAGGACTGCCGCTAGGTAACGATGGTCGACCCTATCGATAGCTTTCGACTGATCTAAATTGATCAAGGACCCACCCGTGCCAGGTTCCCTAGCTACCCTCTCTACGATGTATCGCATGAGGTGGAGGTTGTCGTGGATGGATCTGTCGGGAATGGCGCATGTCTGCGCCTCTCCCACCAGACCACCACCGACAAGCGCCAACCTCTTTGCTAGCACCTTGGCCAAAATCTTGAACTCTGTGTTTAGCAGAGTTATGGGCCTGAAATTATCTATGTTATCCCCCTTGTTCGGATCCTTTCTCAGCAGCTCCACCGCTCCTCGGCTCACAGAGCTGGGAATTCTCCCGTTCTGTTGCCAGTTGCAGTAGACGTCCGCCAAGAGGCCTCCGAACAAGTCTGGCATCTGTACGTAAAGTTCATAGGGCAGACCATCCAAACCAGGCGGTCATTGTGCAGCCAGTCATTGCCTCCCGTACTTCAGCGGCTGTTATCGGCTTTTCGCAACACTCCGCCTCAGTGGCCAAGAGACGCAGCAATCCGTCGAGGTAGACACTAAAGTCCATCCCTCGACCCGGCCCACCGCTGCCCCCGAACAGCTGAGCGAAGTGTCGCTGAAAAGCTTCACACATTTGCCCGGGATCGAGTAGCATGCGCCCGTCGTGGTCCACCAAAGACCGGATCGTGGCTTTGTTGCCACGACACGCCTCCGCCATTCGGGCCCATTGAACGGCTTTCGTCCCCTCGTGTCTGAGAGCACGCACCCTAACTCTGACAACGCAGCCTTCGTGCTTTGCATTGAAGAATTGGTCAAGGGCCAATTTCGCCGCAAGCACGTCGGTCGCGATGCCTTTGCTAAGCGCCTCGTCTAATTTTCTAGCTAGTTCTCCCTCTGCTCTATTTTTCTCTATTGCTAAAGCCTTACTAAACCTAATGGATTCTATTCTAATCGCTCTTTTCAGAGCAAACCACCACTTGTTGTTGACGATGGCCCCCGTCAACGCCCGCTTAACTAGTTCGCTAATCCGGTCTCTGTAGGCCTTGCGCGCTGGTAAGGACGCGTTTAGCTTCCAGTAGCCGGGTCCTCGTCAATGAAGCCTATCTAATTCAAGTACACAGATCTCGAATATGTGGTCCGTGTAGCTGACTATCTTGAATTGTGGACAGCCTATGCTAGACCTATCTATTTCCCTACAAAATACTCTATCTAGATATGATCTGGATGACCCTATGCGATTTGTCCAAGTCCACATTGGCACATTCGGCAAATCCAATCGGTACCTGTCAGACAGTTCAAAACGCCTGAGCAGGTTGGTCAGGCTCTTTCACCCTCCACCCCTATCCGCTAATCCCACACAGTCCTAGCGTGCATCTAAGATCCCGTTCCAGTCGCCCACTAACACTAAAGAGCGGGACGTTCCAAGAAAGGTCTCCAGACGCCGGAAGAAATCAGGCCGCCCTGCTCCTGTCGGGGCATAGACGGTCACTAGCCTGAAAGCTTGCCCGTCTCCGCTGGTCACGTCCAGCACCACCAACTTACCCATCCAGGAAGATGGCCCGTATGGCGAGATCCAAACCTCTCCGAAAAAGCACAACAACTCCTCCCCCCGATCCAGGACGGCTGGGAGATGCGTACACATCGTAGCCGCCGAAGATCGGTGCGAAGGCCCGTGCTTCGGAGATTCTGGTCTCGCTGATGGCCTCTACATCTATGTTTAGTGACCTGAGGTCGTTGAGCAGGTGACCCAGCTTCCATGACGACCCCAAGCCACGCGCATTTATGCTGCCTATTCTGAGTGAGGTCATTTTTAAAATAGAGTGGAAAAGATGGGAAAGACCACTTACCGTACTTTTGGTAGAGGAAGGATGGTTTTTCCATCCCTTTTCACTTGATCGTCTGGTGAAGGGACCGTTGAATCGTCCCTTCGGCTGGTCGTCGGCTCTTCTATGAGTATGTTCGAATATACTCTCCGGTTGAGAGTCCCTCCTAGGTCTCTGAAATCACCAACTGCGTTGGGGAATTTCGTTTTAATGTTTGTGTATTGTTTCTGTGCTATTTTTAGCAGTCTTATGTTAGTTGGCGTTTTGATTGGTGCTGGTATTATGTAGTCGTGCTGTGAAATGTCTGTGTGTTCAATTATGTAAGTCATTAGTTTCTTGTTGTGTGTATTTATTGCCGTGCATTTGGTATTGCTGTTGTTCGTGTTAATACTTCCACTGCTGCTGCTGTTTTGATTTCCGTGGCGTGGGTATGGGTGCCACGGACCTATCGTTCCTGGTTGCCGCTTGTCCTGTTGCTGGTAGCCGTGGAGCCGGTTTCGGAAGGAGGGGGGTTTTCTCCTTTCTCAGGGTCTTCTCGTTGCAGAAGGCCCTGAGGTGAGTCTTCGATCCACAGCGAAAGCATTTCGGGCGTTTGCCCTCAACACTTATGGGCAGTTGAGTGCCGTTATCGAAGTGTATCACATCCGGGATAGCTTCGATGCATACCTGGTTGGTTTGGATTAACATCTCAATGGAGGTGCCGACCCAATCTTCTCTTACTTTTTTCGGTACTTGCAGTATAGTTGTTTTGTCCTCGATTCCGACGAGGACAGACGCGGCCAGCCAAGAAGGGGCCATTCCGGGGACGGGGGACGGGGGGGGGGGGAGCGTGGGTCAGTGTGACCCTCACAATTTTTTGCCCGCAGTAGGAGGGCACCAACACCATTTCCTCGCTCCTTAGTGTCACTAAGGATTGAGCCTTTGCCTCCTGGGGTGTGGCAAAAAGCACGTCTACGGTGGCATATTTCTTGCCTCGGGTGATGTGCGTTTTCCGCTGCCACACAGACCCTAAGGCATTTTGTATTTGAGCCTCTGTGGCTCTTTCAACCCTACGGGATTTTGTGCTTACTGTACGGTACGTAACCGTACAGTGCTGTTGGGTTTCGAAAATTTTTTCGGCTGCCTTGCAGATTGCTCGGTGTCCGGTTTTCGTCACCATCTCCTTCGCTTCCTCTAATTCCTCATTTGTTATGAGGATCGTTTCCAGGTTCTTTGCGATACCTGCAAACGAGATTGGTTTTTCTTTGCTGCTGTTGTTGTTGCTGTTGTTGTCGTCAGAGCTGCTGTTACTTTTGTTGTTGCTGCAGGTACTACGACTACTGCTGCCGCCGCTGTTGCTGTGGTTGTTGTTGTTGTGCTGCTGCTGCTGCTGTTGCTGTTGCTGTTGCTGCTAATGCTGTTGTTGTTTATGCTGCTGCTGATGCTGTTGCGGCTGCTACAGTTGTTTTCCTTGTCATTGTTGCTGCTGCTGCTGTTATTACGGCTGCTACTGCTATTATTCCTGACGTCAGACGAATGAAATGGGTTTTCGTATTTCCCGCACACCTTTTTCGTCGTTGTCGTCGTCGTCGTGGAGAAATCTTGCACGCTTTGCACGTGATTTTTCTTTTCTGGCGTCGCTTGCGAAAGAGAAGGGAGGGAGAGAGACAACCTTCTCTCTGCTGTAGTGACGATTGAGGAAGAAGAAGACGGAATGAGTGGGAGTGACCTATGAAAATTCTTTTTCGTAGACATGTTTTTTTTTGTTGTTTAAAATAAATATTGGGCACAAAACCCCAATAAGCGGTTATTTAACCCCGAAGGGCCAAATAACGGACAGAAAGACCCCTCTCACGAGGAGGAGGGTGTTTTTGTCTACAAGTTGGTTAAAGTTTTAAACAATTTACAATTGTTATAGCGGTCAAAATTTACAATACCTTACAGAGCCGAGCCTCCGTCAACCATAGCATTCAATAATAATAATAATAATAATGATAAGAAGAAGAACAACATTTGTTGTGACTTGCTTTCTTAAATGCCAGTCAATTTCAGGAAGGAAAAGACAAATTTATATAAAAAAAGAGGAAAGAGTAATGAACATATTTAAAATTTGATAAAAACAATAAATATATATTATAAGAAACAAACAAACAAAATAATTAAAATAGAATTAAATATTAAAGAAAAATATGAAAACTATTTAAGACATTCCATCTACACATGGGTGAGAAACCTCATGCTAGTTTGAATCAGTGTCAGACGTCTATGTTGGTCAACAGAGCATTATATTCGAGACGCAATAAACAAATGTACCCATGAGCATTTCTTCGATGGGTTTAGCCTTGAAAAGACCTACATTATCTGGGAAAATGTATTTTACACGTCCACAGTCCCCTCGCTGGATCTTGACCGAAACTATCTTTCAGGCATCCTAGATTTTTAACTTTAGCTTCCAGTACATCCATGTAAAAGCTGGTTGATTGTCCTCTAGGTCAAATGATTTTTTTTAGGAGTCTGTTGTTACTGTGTTGCCTGACAACAATTAACTACCACAGATCCCTGAGGTCAAGCAATACTTCCAGTCTCCTGGATGCTAACAAGGCTTGTTGTTTCTTATTTCGTTTCTTTTATTTTCTCCTTCAATAGTCTGCCTGCCCATCCTTAGCCTTAATTTAGTCCCATTTCTTGTACATGTAAGGAGGTTGACCAACATAGTGTTAAACATAATACAACCGTGTAACCTTTCTTTATAATAGTCCTACTCGATATGGCGCAGAAAAAGACAACAACACTATTTTGTTTTTTAAATCAATAAAATCTAATTCAGAATAGGAAGACAAATCAGCACCTCTTACGGGGACAAGAAACGACGACAACAACAATGAAATCTTTATTAGAAACAAAGGCATCGGATGAGGAGATATTATACGGATAAATTGTTGAAAACATTATTTAGAAATACATTAAATGAAACATCTCACTGGAGGAGTATCTACGGGGGAAGGGGGCCAATGATGGAAATCCACAAACTACGGATTATTCTAGCTCTCAAGGTTAAATACTGTCTTGCAGCAGTGGATGAATTATCCGATTGGTACTTTCATACATTGAAAATAATGCCAACATTATAATTTATCTACATAAGAAAAAGTTTCAGAGATGAACAGTGTCTACACTTTGGGATATATCAGTTCTCATTGACATGGAGACTAATGCAAACCAAAGTTATATCATGGTCAATGACCATCAAGAAAAAGAGTGACTTTCATGAATTAGTCTTAACAGACAATAATATATCCTTAAACGAAACAGAAAATATTGAAATATAAAGATCTAGAAACAGTGATAACCAGAATATGGGCAAGAAAAACAATGAAATCAGAAATAATTCCCATAAGAAGTGACTTGGGAATGCTTAAAAAAAATACAGAAAATAGATTAAGTACTGCGAAGTACACTATTAAGTACTGCGAAGATTATCTGAATTACTTTCAAACTAATATGTTGTGTGGACCTGTAACAATTGTGGAGATCATATCCTCTAAGAGAAGAAGAGAGAAGAAGGGGAAAAGGAATATAGAAGAAGAAAACGTTTTTTTGTTCATTGCCGTTTTTTCGTTCGAACATTAGTCTACGGCCTCTTTTATACCATAAACGTGGTTCTGTCTTTGCGCGTAATTGTTTTTCACCGCTCCTATTAATGACGTATTATTCGTTTTTTCCCGTTCTTTGCCAGCGAACGTTTCCACGAACCAAAGTATCGTCTTCCTGTCTTCCTCCGGTTGCAACGTTTTTTGAAATATCCAGTTCTGCGTTTACAGATTGACTTTGTTAGTTTCAGAAGATCCCGTTAAGGGTGAAAGCAGCGATTCTTTGCTTAAACTTTAATCTGTTATTTTAATAAATATTTGCTCTACGGTTCTTATATATTTGATATATATTTTCCTTATCGAGCCCTCTTTGGATTTTAGTCTTCAATTTTATTATTATTACTATATATATATATATATATATATATATATATATATATATATATATATATATATATATATATATATATATAAATATATATATAGAGCCCTCTTCGGATTTTAGTCTTCACATTTATTATTATAACTATATATATATAGTTTTATTTTAGGTATCACTTGTTTTTAGCCTAAGAAAATATCTATATGCGTGTGTAATTAATACACGCATACATTTATTTTTTTAATTTCAATTGAGTTCTTAACACGTTGGATTGATAATGTTTTTGAAAAAACTAATTAACCCACGTGTGTATTATTTTCTTTTCTCGTGAATCGTGGTTGTCTCCCTTTCCCGCTTCGTGACGCTATGAAACTTCCTCAGTCAAAAGACTGCTGGAATTTCAAATTTGGCGGTCATTCGATGCGTGAAGGAGCAGCTTAGCAGACATGAATTTTAACTGCGGTAAGAAGTTTTTCTTATATCAAAGTTTAATGGGCTTCCACTGAAGATTTATAAGTGCCCACCTAAATATATTCTTACATGAATATATGTTAGGCTTCTACATGAACTGGAAACATTCTCCCAATTTGTAGAAAACTTATAATGAAACAATTGTTTGGAAAGAGAGATATATTTTAACTTTAATTATATCTCATAAAATAATACAACTGGCTTTCCACAAAATACATATAGTTAGCACCCCAAACACTTAAATTGGGTTTATACTAACATATAACCTAATGTTTGTTGAGTGAGATGGTTACCAGTCGGAGTTTAGCTTTAAGCTATCTCTGTTATTGTATTAAAAAAAAAAAAAAAAAATATATATATATATATATATATATATATATATATATATATATATATATATATTTATTAAAATAACAGATTAAAGTCTTCAAATTTATTATTATTACTATTTTTAATAGAAATACTATTAAAATTTCTTACTCTACGACTCCTAACCTTGCACATAACATCACAGCTTCAAATTTAGCTAAACTACCTAGCCGTAGGAACACGTGCAACCCTGTAGTTAGTACTAACTGTAATTGTAGGAATCGGGTTGATTGCCCCCTATCCGGGAAATGCCTCTCTAGTAACATTGTCTACAAATGTAAGGTTGTAACACCCACGGCTTGTAAACATAAATTGCACAAAACTTTCCTGTATTACAGCCCCACGTTATACCCTAACGGATAGTACGATCTATACGTGGATATTTTACGTCTCGATGTGGGAGCTAAGTATATGTTTTGTTTATACCTTTACTTATTTGCATAGCCAGCGAACGTTTCCACGAACCAAAGTATCGTCTTCCTGTCTTCCTCCGGTAGCAACGAGTTTTGAAATATCCGGTTCTGCGTTTACAGATTGACTTTGTTAGTTTCAGAAGATCCCGTTAAGGGTGAAAGCAGCGATTCTTTGCTTAAACTTTAATCTGTTATTTTAATAAATATATATATATATATATATATATATATATATATATATATACACACATTACATACAGCATACAGTCATACATTACATAAAGTATTCTTTAGACAAAGTGTATCAAGGAATATAATATATATATATAATATATATATATATATATATATATATATATATATATATATATATATATATATATATATATATATATATATATATATTATATGTTCCTTGATATACTTTGTCTAAAGAATACTTTATGTAATGTATGACGAACACGATATATGATGTTGTAGTATATATTTTATGTCTGACAGACACATTTAATGTAGTTCTAGAAAGACTATATCTTAAGAACATGCTGTATAATGCATTTCTAGACATAAATTAGGGTTAGAAAAAAGATGGGATAGTCTCGACTGGAAGCCTTTCATCACCATTTTTGGGGCCTAACAAGAATAATAGCAGCATGAGAATAGAATTGGTTTAAACTTGAAAAATACTCCTAGTTTATTATTACTCAAGGGGAAATAATTGTTTCTACTTTTGGCACAAGGCCAGCAAATACCCAGTGCATTACTGGTACTTTATTTTATCGACCCCGTAAGGATGAAAGGCCAAGTTAACCTCGACGGGATTTGAACTCAGAACGTAAAGGGACGTAACTATGCTGGAAAGCATGTTGTCCGACACCCTCTACCGATCCTGCCAATTCACCACCCTCAAGGGGAAATAATGCAAGTAGGTTGCTAGATTATTTGATGCCAAATCATTAAGAAAAATCGTCCGTCCATTATGATGGCTAGAACTATGGCGGTGAATTGACAGAATCGGTAGAGCGTCAGATACCCTACTTTGTGGCATAGAGTTACGGCTCTTTACTTTCTAAGTTCAAATCCTGCCGAGGTTAGCTTTGCCTTTCATTCTTACGGGGTCGATAAAATAAAGTACCAGTTACGCACTAGATTGATTTAATCGACTTGCCCCTTCCACAAAATTGCTGGCCTTGTGCCTATATCAGAAACCATTATGATGGCCAGAACTAGAATGTAAGATAATAGTAAGGTTCCTTAACAGTAAGTACTGGATTTCCCGGCGTCGAAGACGCTACTTTTTTCTTAAAATAAGTCACAAAAATCTACTATGCGTCCTGGAGGCCGAAGGTTGTTTAGTATTTTTTTTTCAAATTGTTGGTTGTCAAAATTAGAGTGCGTCCTCGAGGACGAAGCGTCTTCGGTGCCGGGAAATACGGTAATTTAGAAGAATTGGTGTTTTAATTACATGAACAAGATTTTATTTAGATACAAACGAAAGAAATTTACAATTCATCCTCATTTGCTTATTAAAAAAAAGAAAGAGATAAAGAAATAACATTGAGTATCAACAATAAGGGAAAGGGGGAGGGAGAGGCAGACTCTGCAACCCCTGTCTTGGTGGTATATCTCAGTTGTATCCCATGGATAAAATGACGAACGCGTTGCCGTGAAGAACACCCAGCGATACCTGCTGCATCAGCTACTCTGCTTCATGCGTCTTCATCCTCAATTCAGGTACCAAAAACATTGGAGGTCTCTCGACAGCGAAGGGCATGCAAAGAAAGTGGTCGGTCAAGTTCAGATTATATATTGGGCCGATTTGATCAACACGGCACCCGTTTAGTAGATAAAGAATATGAATGCTACTGCGTTTGACACACACACACACACACACACATACACACACACACACACACACACACACACACACACACACACACACACACACACACACACACACACACACACACACACATATCAGTGTAGGAAAAACAACAACAGCACAAACAAACCCAGTTAGTTTCGTTGTCTCTTTTTCCGCCACTGTCCTTTGAGTCCTTTTCTCTCAAGGATCAACATAGCCTTTCATAAAAAGCTTGATAACGAATGTCTGAATACTTTACTGGGATCGAGAAGGTCAAATATATTCACCTTCCCGATACAAAAGAAAAAAATGTTATTTGTTCTTTAAGACAATAAAAACTCTTTTTATTAAACTGTCTCTAAAATGATATCCGCAGACGTACGTGTTTGAATATGTATGTCGTCTGAATGTATCTGTAAATGGCAGAAACAGTAGTTAGCATTGTATATAAATGAGAAAAGAACGGCCAAGACCGAGACATTGAATACAATATAAGATGAAATATGAGAGAGAACAAGAGGTGTACAGAAAAAGATAGAATACAAAGGATGGAAGGAGATTAATGAGAGACAGAAAGCTAGAGAGAAGAGGGAGATATTGAAATAAAGATGGAGTGTGTGTGTGTATGTGTGTGTGTGTGTGTGTGTGTGTGTGTGTGTGTGTGTGTGTGTGTGTGTGTGTGTGTGTGTGTGTGTGTGTGCATGTAAATATATGTGTATGTGTGTGTTAAAAATGGGAAAATAAAATCAACATAAATAGTGCAAACTCCTTTAGAAGAGGGCACAACTAAAGTGGTCTGAAGTTGTAAAATTAGAAGAGTGAAAAAGCGCCTCCCTATCCCCACCACTAAAAAAAGAACCAGCTTAAATAATAGTGCAAGGTGCAGCTGAAGCGCTAAAGAAAGTTGAAAGCAACAACAACTACGATAACAACTACCAATTCTAACATCACAACGACTTGATTTCTAAGATAGACACGGGGGAGAGGTGTAATCAATTAATCTCGGTACTTGACTGGGATCCATTTAGACCACCTTGGCGAGATTCGAACTTGGTGCATAAAGACGTGATAAATGCCTCAATATGTTTTGTTTGACGCACTACCAATTCTGTCATTCGCCTCCCTTCTTTGATAATAATTATTTCTATCGTAGGAGGCACACATCCAGAAATTTGGTTGGAAAAGTTAGTCGTTTAAATTGATCTCTCGTAATTGGCTGATACTTTATTTTATTGACCTTCTAATGCATGAAAGGCTAAGATGACCGCGGTGAGAATTGAACTCAGAACGCGAATAACCCAAACAAACACTTAAAACATTTTGTCCGGTGCTCTAATGATTCAGTTAATCCTCCACTCCGCTGCTCTAACGATTCAGTTAATCCACCACCCTTATAATTTCTAACAAAGGCACAAGGACATCAGATTTGAAGGGACGGGTTAGACGATTAAATCCAACCCAGTGCTTGACTGGTAGTTTATCTTTTGGACCTGGAAAGATGAAAAGTAATGTCGACCCACGACGAGAGCTCAATTCAAAACATAAAAAACAGAAAAACGCAAACGTAACTAATTACTGGCATTTTATGTCTGGCACTCAACTGATTTTCTGCTTATATCGCTCTACTTGGAATAATAATAATAAGACACATTAATAGTAAAAACAAAAATAATAATGACTGTATTTTAATGAAGCCAATGACAATAACAGAGTGACAGTAATTATGATAAAGAATAAACGAAATTGCATCATAAAACTCTACTTATTTATTGGCTATTTATTCTATCTTATATATTTTTTTATTTTCATCATTGACAAAATCTCCGAATAAATAAATAAATACATAAATAAATAACATTAACAAAATTTAAATTAAAATAAACAAAAAGGCAACAAATACAAAAAAATCTCCGATCGCTGTCGATGATGTTTTTTTTTAGGGGGGAAGATTTTCATATTCATTGTTTATTTTCTGTATTTTATTCTTATCCATTGTTTCGTAAATATTTTTGTTTCGAGTCATTTTAGCAATATAATTTTCTTTCTTATTTTCCGTCGTCAGGTTTCTTCTTTTTTAACTTTTAATTTTGTTTGTAAATAACACAATGTGACAGCAAATCTGGAAAAGTAAAACATATACAGACATTAAAAAGTACACAAAATAAATAAATAAATAAAGTAGCCAGGAAAATTTGATTTAGATGAAAAGGAATACCTTTTATTGGATATCTGTAATACGTTTTATTGGGTGTAAGATTAAAAGAGACAAGGGGCTTTTCCTAAGCCCTAAATGACATGGTGCGGATGGTAACGAAAAGCGCCAGATCATTATACAATGATCACTTACGAATGACATTGTCGCCTGTCAGAGGAAATGAAGATAACATCGTTAATGAATGAGGAAGAAAGAGATGGGTTGGGGCAGCGTATTTATGTGTGTGTGCGTGTGTGAGAGAGAGAGAGAGAGATAGATAGAGAGAGAGATGGGGATGAAAATTAGAGGGACACACAAAAATAGCAAGAAGAAAAGTGTAAGAAATTATAAAAAAGGGGAAAGATTTAGGAGAAAGATAAGGACAAATAATGGAAGAGTGTGTGTGTAAGGGTAACGACGTGAGTTAGAAGTAAAACAAGGAATATAATAAAATAAAAAAAACATTAAATTTCTTGATATTGAATGTATAAATTGGTTGGATATAAATAGAGAAAAAAATATAAAAATAAATAAGCAGATACAAAGTGAACTCGAATCTACATTTTCTATTGTTGGGCCTCTAACGTTTCTGATGAGCACTGCTCCTGTTGATTCAATCTACGGATATACCTTCCTCTCAAATAAAGATATAAGTGGCTGAGCATTTCAGACACGAGTACCCTTAATGTAGTTCACCGTAATAAAATATTCTATTCCTCTTTGCAAAATTTCTTCTCGCTGATCTGCACTGACATCTAAATTTGTTCTCTGAAAAATAGCAAGAATTTACTCTTTTCCGAATTATAAGAATCTATAGAATTAGTGTATATTTTCGGTTCAGAAGTGTTTTGAAGATGGGAGATGAATGGCTTGGTTAAGAGGCTATCTTACTACATAATGTTTCCCGAGAGAAACAGATTGTAGCATTGAAAGTTATCAAATCCCTTGTTAATTCACTAATTCTGTGACCTCTCGTCTCTTGAATCCGACCCGCATATTATGTATATATATTATATATATGTTGGTTGCTAATTCTTGTCAGAAGAGTGCCATCCCTTCATTGAACATTGCACGATCATATGCACGCAGTTGACTTTTGTTTTGCAGGTACATTCACAGATGTGACACTTGAACTGTCTGTCTGTCTGTCTCCTGTTAAAACCAGCTGGGGCGAGTCTTCATGCATTTTTGAAATATTTACTGCGTCTACAGATAGATTTCTCTCAGTTTCAGAAGATCACGTAGAGGGTGAAGGCAGAAATTCTTTGCCTGAACTTTAATCTGTACTAATATATATATATATATATATATATATATATATATTAGTACAGATTATATATATATATATATATATATATATATATATATATATATATATATATATGTAATTTCAGCGAGATTCGTATTTCGGCTATGGTCGAAAACAAAGCGAAACACAATATCCGAATTATGCTGGCAAGCGCTCCATGGACCAAATAGAGACCAGAGCAATAAACAGGTTATAAAGGCCAAACAAACTAAGAAGGCGGTCAAGAAGCCATCAACTACCTAAGCCAAAAAGACCAGGCAAGCTAAACAGGTCAAACACACATATATATACACACACACACACACACACACACACACACACACACACACATATATATATATATATATATATATATATATATATATATATATATATATATATATATATATAATATATATATATACATATATATGTACATATACATATATATATATATGAATAAAGTTAATATGTCTAAGTCAGGCCTGTGTTAGCTGGCGAAGAGGTCATATATTTTATCGTTCCTGGGTTTTTAACCCTAGGAAAGGAAAATGCTTCTCTGATGATCTTTGTTTTTCCATTAATATCCATAGGATATCTAATGTTTTGCAAAGTGAAACTGTACAGTAAGGGCCACCTGAATAGGTAAATATTTATATTATATTTTTTAATTTTAATTAATTTTAATTTTAAATTAATTTTGATTTATTTTGAAAAATTGGTTGAATTTTACTTGTTCTGCTTATCTTGATATATATATATATATATATATATATATATGTGTGTGTGTGTATGGGATAACAAGTTATCGTTATAGGTGATCCACTTAGAGGTAGTCCAGTTAGAGTACTCCGTTTTGTGGATGGTTTTAACGTGCGGCTTAGTTTGACTCAACAAGACGCTTCCATGGTGATGCAGCGAGTTCGCGGTAATTTTTATGCAGGTTATACTTGGAGTAATAATAGTTAAAGAAAGAAAAGCAACATGGTTGGCTGTACAATAAGGGCTTATTATACAGCCAACCATGTTACTCTTCTTTCTTTAAATATATATATATATATATATATATATATATATATATATATATATATATATATATATATATATATATATATATATATATATATATATATATATATATATATATATATATATATATATATATATATATATATATATATATATATAGTATATATATATATATATATATATATATATATATATATATATATATATATATATATATATATATATATGTGTGTGAGTGTGTGTGTTTGTGTGTAAAAGGTAAACAGAAATAACAACACAATCGGTACAGTATATGGAAGGGATATATTAGATTAACGCTTGCTATAGCAGGAAGAGGCTCTTAACGTTTCGGACGATATTCCTTCATCAGAAGGAATAATGAGAAATAAGATAGATTGAGGGGACGGGCGGGATGGAAATGGGAAAAATGTCTTCAGATAAAAATAACAGGTCCATTCATGTTGACATCTCTTGCAATATATATATATATATATATATATATATATATATATATATAACAGAGAAGGAAAGAGAGGCAGAGGGAGAGTAGAGAGAGAGGGTGGAAGAGAAAGAGAGAAAGTGATGGAGAGGAAATGAGAGAAAGAAAAAAATTGAGATTTTTCCGAAGATGATGATTTACTCAATCACTATTCATAGTTTCTCTGAGAAAGAAAACTTTGATCAGCATCAGAGCGAATCCTCACCTTCGAACGAATAAATAAACTCTACTGTATGTACTGAATATATTTATTTTTCTTAAATTTACGTTTATTCATCAAAGCGACTATTAATTTGTCAGTCTTTCTATTTGTTTTCCTGTCGTATATGTACAGATCCAAATATAAAATTCGTTAACTTTCAATGCTTTGCGTCGATCAAGACATCAACATGTTCACTCTGACACTAACTACCACATTAAGAAAAAGCATTGTTATTCTGGACCGTTCTCCATTCTAGACACATCGTTATTATTTTTTGTGGGTGAGGGTTGTAGCTAGCCACCCCGTTGTTAATGTGACGATGAAGCAGGTGAGAGGATGTTAGAAGGAAGGAGTGTTGGTGGTGGTGTATGCAAATTTGTGTTACTATTACATCTCCACGGCAATCAGCCACATCCATCTATTTCGCCGCATCATTCGCACCCAGTCTTCAAATACAGGATTTTTTTTATGAGACACATTTATGTACATATGCATGGGCCCGAAACACTCATGGTGGAGTGGTAGAGGTACCGTAGGAACAGGAGCATTTTAAACCTGGCGAAGCACATTCCTTTCTAAATGTGATCACAGCCGATTTCTTCGGAGATGAAATGAGAGTGATATAGAGGAAGAATTGACCTGGCAAAGTTGACCATGAAGGGATTTGAACTCAGGGCGCAGAGAGCGGGAACGAATATTGCAAACCATTCTATCTGATATTCCCACAACTCTGCCAACTCGCCACCTTACCTTCCGTATATGCCGGCGAAAAAATGGTTTAAATGTTCTAGACGTTTCTGCGACTCCACCAGAAGTTGGGGACACTCTTCAGGGCATATTAATTGGTTAACGATCTGGCGGTGGATTGGCAGTATCGGTAGAGGGTCGGATGCCATACTTTCCAGCATAGTTACGTCCCTTAACGATCTGAGTTCAAATCCCGCTGAGGTTGACTTTGCCTTTCATCCTTACGGGGTCGATAAAATAAAGTACCAGTAATGCACTGGGTAATTGCTGGCCTTGTGCCAAAAAGTAGAAACAATTATTTGGTTAAAGATCTATTTATCATTTAGTTTTTCACCTATACTTCTATGGTAGTCTTGTGATACCTTTCTCTCATCATCGAGAAGAGTTTACCAAACGCAATCATTTCTTTTACTTCTTCTGGCAGATGATTTAGCATTGCTGGGAAAAAGGTGAAGTTACATACATAGGAGAGAAACTGCAACCCGTTCTGTTTACATCATATATGTTGATGATGTTTCCATGAAATGTATGTATGTATATTCATTACCACAACTTATATTTTGTAGCCTAATGGAGTCGACATATTGGCTCAATATTATTAAGCAATACGGCGTCGATAAAATAAAGCACCAGTAATGCACCTTGAATAATTGCTGGTCGTGTGCCAAAAGTAGAAACAATTATTAAACAACTCGTGTGGAAGGTCTGTTGGCAGAATCCTTAGAGCGTCAGATAAAATGTTTTGCGGTATTTTTGTCAGGTTTTTTATGGTCTGATTTCAAATCTTGCCGAGGTTAACTTTGCCTTTCAAACGTCGAAGTTGATAAAATAAGCACCAGTCAAGTACTGGGTTTGATATAATTCACTTTACCTCCCCCCCCCCCCCCCACAAAAAAAATTACTGGCCTCGTGCCTATTATGTCATATCATGCTTGATGGCCGAAAAATATGCGATGAACAGTTATGACATATATGTGTGCAGGCTTAGATGTACATACGTATGTATTTCATTAACTTTCATCAACATATTTTTCCATACACAGACCCTCGTTAGCAAAGCATTGTAACAAATGATTTTACAAGAACCACCGTAGATTGTGATGTTGCCTAGGTCCCGTGCCTATGTTCGAAACTAATATTTAAGGACACATGAGTGAGAGAGGGGAGAAAAGGGGCCGATAAAGGGAAGGGAACGAGGAAAAATTGGAAGAGAAATAGCGAAAACTCTTATTTCGTTGTACATGAATGTATATGAATGTATATGACATAGTAATAGATCTCCGTTGGTTTAACCGTATGTATTCCAATTGTTGGAACAGCGGTACAGCCTCTTCATTAATTGGCTGAATATTCCACAGATATATGTAACCTTAATGTAAAATATCAGGGAGAATCAGTGAATTACAGGTAGAATAAGAGAACTTTTTATCCATCCTGTCATGTCTCCCTTTGACATACTATTAACCAAAATATATTAACCAATGAAAAAGAAAAAGAAAAAGGTTTTCTCTTCATATGTGGACACTATTTGAATATTTGAATGCACGTTTAACTGATAGAGCTAACGAAATCTGAAAGAAATTGTGTTGCTATGTATCCTCTCTCTCTCTACCTCTCACTTCCCCCTCTCTGTCATTTGCTCTTTCTCTCGTTTCCCTCTCTCTGTCATTTTCTCTATCCCTTGTTTCCTCCTCTCTGTCATTTTCTCTTTCTCCATCTTTGAAAGTGAATTAATATCCTATGCATTTTTGCTTTTAGTAACTGATTTTGTTTTTCCTATAAACCGTAGCTTGATCGGCATATGGCATGTTGAATAGAACTGAGTCACATTAATTAATATTCAAATAACTTGTTTAAAAACGCAAAATTTCAAGAACAAACAAGATAAAAGTGAAACGATGTTATATTAATTGTAAAAATGGACGCCCTAGCTTCAGAAATTCCTGAGATACAAGAGTAGAGACTTAAATAATAAAGCGAGCAAACAAACTAGAGAAAACGACGATTAGTTTTTAGAAGTCGTCTAGTTGTATAAGTAGTTATAATAGTAGTTGTGTTAATATTATTGGATTGGCAATATCGGTAGAATTTAAGACAACATGCTTTACGGAATTGAGTCCCCTCCCTTTACATTCTGAGTTTAAATCCTATCGAAGTTAGCTCTATTTTCATTCCCCAGGGGTCGTTAAAAACACATTACCAGTTACACCTGGTCTGCGTATCGGCTCCTCCACTCCACAAATTGTTGGCCTGATGCCTAAATTAGAAATCATTATTTGAGAGTCGGACGCCATTCTTTCCAGCATAGAGTTACGTCCCTTTAAGGACGGAGTTCAAATCCCGCTGAGGTTAATTTTGCTTTTCATCCTTACGGGATCGATAAAATAAAGTACCAGTAATGTGCTGGGTGATTGCTGGCCTTGTGCCAAAAGACGAAACAATTATTGGTAAGGCTCTGCTTTGGTAAGACTCTGCTTTGGTAAGACTCTGTTTTGGTAAGACTCTGTTTTGGTAAGACTCTGCTTTGGTAAGACTCTGTTTTGGTAAGACTCTGCTTTGGTAAGACTCTGTTTTGGTAAGACTCTGCTTTGGTAAGACTCTGTTTTGGTAAGACTCTGCTTTGGTAAGACTCTGCTTTGGTAAGACTCTGTTTTGGTAAGACTCTGCTTTGGTAAGACTCTGTTTTGGTAAGACTCTGCTTTGGTAAGACTCTGCTTTGGTAAGACTCTGCTTTGGTAAGACTCTGCTTTGGTAAGACTCTGCTTTGGTAAGACTCTGCTTTGGTAAGACTCTGTTTTGGTAAGACTCTGCTTTGGTAAGACTCTGTTTTGGTAAGACTCTGCTTTGGTAAGACTCTGCTTTGGTAAGACTCTGCTTTGGTAAGACTCTGCTTTGGTAAGACTCTGTTTTGGTAAGACTCTGTAAATTCTTACCAAGGTCGATCTTGACTTGCATCTTTGCAGGGGTCGATAAAATAAAGGTCGAGTGACGTATTGGGATAAATATGATAATCTATTCCTCTTATCCCACTAAGATATTGGTCTCTGTACCCAGTTAATCATGGGTATGATAATATTCCCTTCATCATTGGCCTTTGTGAAAGCAAATAAGGAAGGGTTTTATCATTCTTCTTCTTCTTCAGCTGTTGCTGTCGTCGTTATATTGTATGTCACATTTATTGTTGTTATTCTTGTATTCACCATAATAGTTGTTGTTGTCGTCATCGCTGTACCTGTTATTATGTCACTGTTGCCACTGTTGTTGTTGTTGTTGTCGTCATCGTCATCGTCGTTGTCGTCGTTGTTGTTGTTGTTGTTGTTGTTGTTGTTGTTGTTGTCGCCTTCGTTGTTATTTTGTATGCTACATTTGCTGTTGTTGTCATCGTTATAGTTGTTATCATTAATACCACTGTTGTCGTTGTTGTTGTTATTGTTGTTATTGTTATCATTGTTGTTGTTGTTGTTGTTGTCGTTTTCGCCGTAGTTGTCATCGTTCTACTTGTTATTATCAATGCCACTTGCCGTCGTCGTTGTTTTATTGTTGTTGTTGCTGTTGTTGTTGTTGTTGTTGCTGTTGGTGTTGTTGTTGTTGTTGTTGTTGCTGTTGTTGTTGTTGTTATTGCAGCTCGTGTTGTTGTTGTTGTTGTTGTTGTTGTTGCTGCTGTTGTTGCCGCTGGTGTTGTTGTTGTTATTGCAGCTCGTGTTGTTGTTGTTGTTGTTGTTGTTGCTGTTGTTGCCGCTGGTGTTGTTGTTGTTGTTGCTGCTGTTGCTGTTGTTGTTGTTGTTGTTGTTGTCGTTGTTGCAGCTGGTGTTGTTGATGTTGCTGTTGTTGTTGTTGTTGTTGTTGTTGTTCATGTCGTTGTATTGCTGCTGACATGTGTTATTGCCACTTAACGTTTTCTATTTATCTAACTCCATTCAATTTACTATAGAGTAGTTAAAACTGCAGAGAGTAAAGAGGTGGTGGATGTATAGCACTCAGAGAGACAAAGAGGGAGAAGGCGAGAGAGAGAGATAGAGAGAGAGGAGGAAGAAGAGACAGGGGAACTGGGGGGAGGGGGGGAGAATGAGAAAAGTAAAAAAAACAACAACCCCAAAAGGGGTTAGACGTATATTTACATATCTATTAGGGTCCCTGAAGGGTCTTCGGCTAGCTACAGTTAAGGGTCTCTTCCCGTCCCCCGCACTTGATCCGAGCGTACAATGATGTTCGGCATTAATTTACTGCTCATTAGACATTCATCTACTGGTGTTGAATATAATATAAGTACACATACACAAGCACACGGACGCACACACACACACACACATACACAGACACACACACAGACAGACACACACAGACAGACACACACACAGACACACAGACACACACACAGACACACACACAGACACAGGCATTGACTAGCGTGGTACATACATAAACACGCACGCAGTTACGTACACACGGATACATCTATACATACACATGCACTTATATGTATGTACGCAAACAGACACTCAGACAGTCACACATACGCTCATATATACACACATGTGTACTTATACAATTGTACACACACCAGAAGGCATGTATATCATTGAAATAATCAAAAGGAAATACGTTATCAAGGGGCTCATATATATATATATATATATACACACACACATAGACACACACACGTGTGTGTGTGTCTATGTGTGTGTGTGTGTGTGTCCATATTACAACTAACGCCGATTAATATTACTAACTCATCTCACCACACATATCTGCGCATATATATATATATATATATATATATATATATATATGTTTATCCCGGGCTCAATCGGGGGTAACCACAGTAAGTAAGGTACTCAATACATAGCAGAGTATAAATATTTAATATAGAACTGGCTTCTACAGGACTAGAACTGTTTCATTCGGGAGAAACATCAGGGCTCTCTGTTGATTTCTCTCGAATGAAACAGCTCCAGTCCTGTAGAAGCCAGTTCTCTCTCTCTCTCTCTCTCTCTCTCTCTCTCTCTCTCTCTCTCTCTCTCTCTCTCTATATATATATATATATATATATATATATATATATAACGAAGGAAATGTGGTAAGGAACCAGGTGGACCATAACGCACCAAAGTACTCAATACTTAGGGTAGTAGAGTGGGTAATAGGAACAAGTAAGACCCCGACGGCTGAGCTCAAGCCGTTTCGACGGCTAATTCTTTACAGAATTAGCCGTCGAAACGGCTTGAGCTCAGCCGTCGGGGTCTTACTTGTTCCTATATATATATATATATATATATAGAGAGAGAGAGAGAGCGAGAGAGAGAACTGGCTTATACAGGACTGGAGCTGCTGTATATATATATATATATATATATATATAATGAAGGAGGTGTGGTAAGGAACCAGATGGACCATAACGCACCAGAGTACTCAATACTTAGGGTAGTAGAGTGGGTAATAGGAAAAGGTTTAACCCCGACAGCAGAGCTCAAGCCGTTTCGACGGCTATTTCTGGATATATATCCATATATATATATATACACACATATATATATATATATGAGTCCCAGGTTGAATCCCGCCGAGGTTAACTTTGCCTTTCATTCTAACGGGGTCGATAAAATTAAGTACCAGTAATGCTCTAGGATAATTGCTGGCCTTGTGCCAAAAGTAGAAACAGTTATTATAGGATAGAATGCCAGAATGTCAAGTTTAAATCATCTTTTCGTTGGTAAAATAGAATTGGTTTGTGCTAACTTCAACCATCTCATAAGGGGGAGGAGCTATATATTGATTGACAAACGTAAGATATATCGGAGAAGTAGGAGAAAGCCACAATGAAATCAATAAAAATCAGAATAAAATGGGATCGGAACAATCAAAGTGTATCCAGGGCTTTATTCAATGCATCTTTAGTGAATTTAAGTACACCAATCAATACACTCATACACACGGACAAACACTTACATACACAAATGCACAGACACACATATACATACACCCCCATATTAAAATAAATTAGGGACGTTGTGTTAAATACAGAAATAAGGTGGAGTGGAAGGAGTAGATGTGTAGATCCTTTAGAAGAGGGTTAGAACGATATGTGCATGTGTGAAGGGGAAGACAATGGTGGGGTTTAGATATTTCAGAGGTCTAAATGTATGTCTGCAGGGAAAGGTTTATTCAGACTGTTTATTGAGTACTAAGAGTTTGGAGAAGAGAATTTCGTGTCATAGATCCTTCACTGCTTTTTATTTGCTCAATCCCCATATTTAGAAACATAGGAGGAACGCTCAACACTCATAATAAACATTTGATTTTACCTTGCCCTGAGCCCGTTATTCAGTTAATGCGTGTTTTTATTATAATTCTAAAGGACACTTATATATATATATATATATATATATATATATATATATATATATATATATATATATATATATATATATGTGTGTGTGTGTGTGTGTGTGTATGTGTGTGCGTGTCTCTGTGTGTGTGTGTGTGTGTGTGTGTGTGTGTGTGTGTGTGTGTGTGTGTCTGTCTGTGTGTGTGTGTGTCTGTACATGTATATTTATATTTATATATATACTGCACTCCTGTGTTGTTTTTTACTTTCCCAAATATGTCTATATATATGTATATATATATATATGTGTGTGTGTGTATATATGTGTGTATTTACATATATATATATATAAGGATGCGAGACAAACCACAAGCCCTCCATCTCAATTCTACTTTTGAAAAGCATAATAACTGTGAAACCCGCAAAGGAAATAAACAAATACTTTTAAAAGACTCCAGTTGCATTTTCGATTTCTTTTTCTTATACTTATACAGGACATCTGTTTTATTTTTTATTAAAAAACCCTCATTTCCTTATGTATGTATGTATATATCTCTCTCTCTCTCTATATATATATATATATATATGTGTGTGTGTGGAAAAAATGAAACGAAATTTCATTTCTCACTCTTAGTACGGCTGTTACTTAAATATAAGTATGTATACGTACATAGATATATGTATACAGACGTACAGTAGTATGTATATATACACACATGCACATATATATATATGTACGTATGGATTTACCAAACATTTATTATAATGCTCGGTTTGTTTGTAAACAAACATCCCGAATTAAGCCGTACAGTGTTTAGCAACCATCGTTGCCCTTTTGTTCAACACTGGCAAAGGAACGATGTACTAGTTTCAAGCTTATTAGCTATCGTCAGCACCGTGTAACCTTCCTGCCAGATATGTATATATATATACATATATACACACTCATACACGCACATCCACATATAAACATACACAAACATGTATATATGTGTTTGAGAGATAGAGAAAGAGAGAGAGAGAGAGAGAGAGGGAGAGAGAGAGAGAGAGAGAGAGAGAGAGGTGGGAGAGTTACAGAAATGAATGTACACACAGAAGAAAAAAATAAAACAAAACAAAACAAAACAAAAAAATAATATAAAATAAAAATACCCCCCCAAACTACAACAACAACAACAACAACAACAAAAAGCTCTGAGGAAGGTAAACACGGCTTTAAGACATAAGCAGTGCTACATAAATGTTAACATCATTTATATTAGAGCGATTCGCTAAAAGAATGTATTTGTTGGGAGTGAAATGAAGGCAAGAAAAGTAACACGTCCAGATAAAAGTGATACAACAGGTATGTGTGTAAGTAACGTTTACACATTCTCAGCTGGTTGCTGAATACAAGGAGAACATTTTCAAACAGGCGTATCCCACTGAAATGTTCTACGTATTTAAAGAATATATCGCAATATATAATTGGTAACACGCCTGTGTGATAATCACATCTGAGTGGAAAGTTGATAACATGAAAAATCTACACAATCACACACACGCACACACTCATATATATATATATATATATATATATATATATATATATATATATATATATATGTGTGTGTGTGTATATATATACACACATACACACACACACACACACACACATATATATATATATATATATATGTATATATTTATTTATTTATATATATATGGTAGAAAAATACGAAGGGCAAATGATGACAAATAAAACAAAACAAGATGTAATGTTTTACCCAGTATATTTTAGTATATTTCCGGACTATTGCCCTCTTTTTAGATACGAAGCTGAAACAGCCCAACACAAAACAAATGGCTTATATATATATATATATATATATATATATATATATATATATATATATATATATATATATATTCATTTAGGTTTGTTGGTTCACCACTGGATAGAAGTGGTCATTCCGTATAGTCAACCTTAATGTAATATTAGGGAGAGCACTCGACGTTATGCAACTCACCCGTCTTCGTTTGTGTTGTTGATGGTGCGAGTACGGAGTTAATTATTATAAAATAACAGGAGGCTGGACTGGTGTAATTCCTTAAAGGTTTATTATACTATGATCAGTTCAATGACCGGGTTCAGTATGAACAAAGAAATTTAACAAGGGAATATAATAGACACAATCCATGGGGCTGAAAATGCCGCCCTCTCGTCTCTCGGCATTTTCTGCCCCATACCTTTCATCCTTACGGGGTCGATTAAATAAAGTACCAGTAATGCACTGGGATAATTTCTGGCCTTGTGCCAAAAGTAGAAACAATTATTTTATATAAGACACCATTATTTGTTTATTCAGATGGCGTAATGAGAGGAGGAAGGCCCATACGTATCATTGTCTTACAGGCATTCTGAGATTGGTGGAAGGAAAGTGTGGAAGAAACTGTCTTATGTATTACTGTGGCAGGAGGTAGCACGTAATAACATTGAAATTTACTCCGAATAATTGTTTCTACTTTTGGCACAAGGCCAGCAATTACCCAGTACATTACTGTACTTTATTTGATCGACGCCTTAAGGATGAAAGGCAAAGTTAACCTCGGTGGGATTTGAACTCAGACCGTAAAGGGACGTAACTATACTAGAAAGCATGGCGTCCAACCCTCTACCGATAAGAGAGAGTGGTTTCAACTTAAGACATTTATAGACTATATAGGGTTGGGAAACTGGGTGACGGATTATGTCTTCTTTTACTCAAGAACTGGTGTAGTTTATTTGACTGGCTTCCACACATTTCCCGTCTTTGTATCTCCATCACAAAGCTTTGATCAATTCGAGGGTAAAGCAGAAGACTTTGGATCAATACGTCACTCAGTGAGATTATACTCATGACTACGTAATGGCAAAGCGAACTTCTTAAACACATAGCATATCATTAATTAGCTTTTCTAATGATGTTACAAATACACTGATT
>OZ024743.1:25674269-25681769 GCA_964016885.1 Eledone cirrhosa | reverse complement strand
AGTAGGCTGCAGGTCATATGGGTATGGCCAGCTTGTTTTGTATGACGTTAATTTGTTTGGCAACCTGATTAATTGAATAACGAATACTTATGTAGAAAACAGAGTATTTTAAAAGATTTAAGGTAAATTTAATGCAAAAGGAAAAGAAATGGAAACACATTTTCTACTATTCCCCATGTTCACAGATGTAACGAGAGAGAGAGAGAGATAGAGAGAGAGAGAGAGAGAGAGAGAGAGGTAGAAATAAATAATAATTTCTAGTATAGGCACAAGGCCAGTAATTCGGGAGGAGGGAAAGTCGATTAAATCGACCCCAGTGCGTTACTGGTGCTTTATTTTATCGACCCCATAAGGATGAAAGGCAAATTTAACCTCGGCGGGATTTGAAATCAGATCATAAAGGGCCGTAACTCTATGCTGCAAAGCATGTTGTCCGACCCTCTACCGATACTGCCACTCCACCGCCCTTAGTAGAAATAAATAATGAGAGATAGAAGGGAAGTGGGAGAGAGAAAGAGTGATTGGGAGAGAGGGGTAAGAGATGGTTTTTTCATTTTTTCACAGGTTTTAGTTATTTGATTGATGGTGTAGGTTACTGCCTTCAAGAGTTTAGTCGAACATGAATATATATATATATATATATATATATATATATATATATATATATATATACGATATTAAACAAATGGAAACTATATTTATAAAACCATATTTATTTCGTTATATATATTTCTGGGATATCATATTAAAAATATGGTATGCCTTCCTCAGACAAAATACAATATATAAGCTGTTTTATAAATAATTTTGACATACCTTATAATAATGCAACTTCCATTTAAAAAGTTGATTTTGTTTAATATCGTAAACCTACTCCAGAAACTGTTGAGTGCTTTTATATCAGTTATAAAATATTTACTCGTTGTAACCCAACAATTTTAAATAAAACTTTTGCATATATATATATATATATATATATATATATATATATATATATATATACATATTTCGTTCTTACTGCTTCCTCTTTCTCTTTATCTTTACCCTCTCTAACAGTCACTCTCTCTGTTAGCCTCTTCCTCACCCCTCACTCACTCACTCTCTGTTACTACCTCTCCTCCTCCTTCTTCTTCCCGTTTGACCTGTGCGTAATTCTTTTCTTTCGCACCCTTGGTCAGGCAGGTCGCTTTTTTTCTCTCTCTCGTCTACGATTTCACAGAACTTACGTTCACCGAATTCACAGACTAGATCCCTTCTTCCTCCCGTTAGACCTGTACGGAATTCCTTCCTTGCTCACATTCCAACCAGGTTTGATGGTCTTTATTCTGTCTCGTTCACGATTTCACCAAACTTATATTCATGGAAATTTGGGACTTGGCTCCTTCTTCCTCACTTTTCGTTGCTTCACCATCTTTGTTTGTTTACACTCTCGTGTCCCCTTTATTTACGTGTCCCAACGACTTTTTTTAGCCGTTGCTCGCACCAACCGGAGGTATATGATCTTTAAAGCGATGAAATACCAATGATGGTTGGAAGATCACTGATGAAGGACTAACTTTATTCATATATATATATATATATATATATATATATATATATATGTATATGTATATATGTATATATATATATGTATATATATATATGTATATATATATATGTATATATATATATGTATATATATATATGTATATATATATATATATATATATATATATATATATATATATATATGTATATATATATGTATATATATATATGTATATATATATATGTATATATATATATATATATATATATATATATATATATATATATATATATATATGTATATATATATATGTATATATATATATGTATATATATATATGTATATATATATATGTATATATATATATATATATATATATATATATATATATATATATATGTATATATATATATATATATATATATATATGTATATAAATAGGGAGACACAGGGCAGGTTTTGTTTATAAACAGCTAGCGAATTTGAAAATTAGGTAGTAACATGTGCTTACGCCGTATTTGACTAAATAAAACTAGTCTGTAAGTTGGGATTTAAAAAAAACGCTCCATCAGTTTGATGCTTGGTATAGAAGGAAAATAGTATTAACGTTTCGAACGCTACACCTTCATCAGAAGAAAGATTCAAACATAAAAGAAATAGAAAGATAGAGGAAAGCGAGAAGAGGAAGAAAGAGAGAACAATATTTGTAAGAAAATGCACGTGTTTGTTCAGTCAGCATTTTGCGGCGATAACATACGCCTATATATGGGATGCCGAATTGGCAAAGTCGTTAGGACATCAGACAGAATGATTTGCCGTACTTATTTCGTCTTTTTGCGTTATGAGTTCAAATCCTTTCTAAGTTGATAAAAGAAGTACCAGTGAAGTGTTGGGGGTAAATTTATCCTCTATATCGCTTTCTCACTTCCTCTCTCACACTGTGTTTTTAGTTTTGGAAGAAATCAACTGTATTCAGAACATCAGAGGGATGGGCTCCACCAAGTTTAACATGCTCAAGACACGCTGTATGATCCGTGGCGCCTTTACAACTCTGTCAGGAATTACGGCTTCATAAATACATATATGTACCTATATTAACAGAATACCCTGCGTTGCCCAGGCTGAAAAGTTGTTATAATTGAAGTAAGAAATGAAATTGTCTTCCATCGGTAGATGGTCGGACGCCATGCTTTGCAGCATAGAGTTACGGCCCTTTATGAATTCAAATTCCGCCACGGTTAACTTTGCCTTCATCCTTACGGGTTCAATAAAATAAAGTACGAGTCATGCAATGGGGTCTATTTAATCGACTATTCCCACCCCCAAAATTGCTGGCCTTGTGCCAATATAAGAAACCATTATGTCTATAGTAGTCTAGTGTGTAATTTAAGTTCGATATCAGCTGGTATATTTTGATCAAATTGAGGAGGTGACATATTTAAATTGAACTCTGAAGCACGTACTGCCTGTAACTCTATTAACATTTAAATTTCTATGTGACCCCATTATGTAGTTTTGATAGCTGAAAGTGTCTCAATTTAATTTATTGCGGTCATTTATTTCGCAGGTTCAATACTCAACATTATTCTATTTTAATAATAAGACTGCCAGTTTTTATAATTTTATTGCATTCGTAATTTTTAACCATTAACCAAAGTGTGGCATTGGGTTTTGTAAGAATAAATTACTGGTCTATAATATATTCGCTGGCAACAATACCTAGCCTTCAGGCTTATATGAGAAATTGAATCATAGCCTGAAGAAATGCCCAGGCAATTGAATGTTTCTGACAATGTTCATCTTGAGTTCGATACGGTCTTGCGAGACTTACAAGGTCAATCCTGGCATGAAATGTAGACTTTAGTGAATGGTAAGTGAGAAGGAAAGTGCGCGCGCGCGCGCGAGAGAGAGAGAGAGAGAGAGAGAGAAAGAATGAGAAGGATGAAAGAGAGCGAGATAGAGGGAGAGATGAAGGAGAAGGAGAAATAAAGAAACAAAGAGAGGGAGTTAGGTGTATGACAGAGAGAGGACATAACTGTGTGTGTGTGTGCATGTTTATGTATGCGACTGATATGTATCTATCTATATATGGGTTGCACTATTTAGATTATTTATAATCTCATCTTACTGCCAGATGAAAGTAACAAAACGAGTGCAGTTACTGCTTGCGAAAGGACAGGATAGAATAACGATGCATAAAAAGTAGGGATATATCATCATCATCATCATCGTTTAACGTCTATCTTCCACGTTAGCATGGGTTTAGACGGGAATTACACGAGGCAAGATTGGTTGTCTCGCTCGTATAGGACTGTCTGGCGGGTATATATATATATATATATATATATATATATATATATATATCCCTCTCTCTCTCTCTCTCTCTCTCTCTCTCTCTCTCTCTCTATATATATATATATATATATATATATATATATATATATATATATATAAGAAGATTCAGGACCCCGACGGCTGAGGAATTTCTCAACTTATCAAGGGGTATAATCCATATAAGAGCAAACAGTCAAAGCAAAAAATCTTAAAAGTTCTTATATATATATATATATATATATATATGTGTGTGTGTGTGTGTGTGTGTGTGTGTGTGTGTGTGTGTGTGTGTGTGTTTGTGTTTATATATTGTTAAATTTCAGGATGCTAATGTTGCCAGTATTAACAATAAAAAGAAACATACGCACCATATAATTTTCACTTTATATTTATTGACCTCAATGATTATCTGTTTTGTGTTTTCTCTTCTTCTTCATCCTGCCTTTGTTTTGTGGTCCGTTTTGTTTGAATTTCTTAAAGAATTTGAAAATGTCATCCAATTGAGAAATGCTACTCAAACTTCATTGCGCAGGTAGGTCAGATTCGAATACTGCAAAGTTACTTTCGGTTGCAAGATCTACTGTTTGGAAAGCTGTGAAGCGTTTTAAAGAGCAATGAGATTTGTTGGATTGACCCAGAAGTGGAAGACTGCGATGTAAACCAACTCCTACTCTTATTAAATCTTATTAAAGTCATTTGAGAAAGGATAAGAAGAAATTGGAAAAGGTCTATGAGAAAAGTGGCAAAAGGCGTCCGAGTAAGTCCTAGTACAATGGGAAGGGTTATCAATGATGACTTGTGAATGTCTTCTTTCACCCTTCAGAAGAGACAAACCCTTTCTGAAAAGACAAAAGAAAAATCCTAGAGACAAGCAAGCATTTTCTTGAAGAAATAAACGTGGCATGGCAGGGGAAATTGTCTGGTCAGATGAAAAGATTTTCACTGTTGAACAGACACACATTCGAAGAAATGATCTAGTCATTGGGAAAAAGGCATCAGCAATCAGTGTTGAATACCCGGCTACATAAATACAAATTTAATGAGCAGGAAGTTCTATTGATCGAGAAACTGAATTCTCATCGTTGATGCTGACGGAGCTCCATTTACATACTTCTTTTTTTAAATAACTTTATATCAGATCGTATGGTTGGGTTTGAGGATAAAAAAACAACATTGAAAGAAATATATAAAAAATGCGATATAAGCTAATTTTTTTTACACTTAAAATGGTTTTCTGGCTGGATAAAGTTTTAAAAGGCCCAAATAATTGCTGACACATTATGCGCAGTGGGCAAACAAGCGGTTCGATATATATGGACACGTGTAGCAATATTTGATAACGGTGAACAACAATCTCGATGAACAATAAGTAACACACATACGTTTGCACGCACGCAAGCGCATGTATATTCATAATGTACACGCATATGTATACATATAAACATACGCTCATGATTTATTGTTCGTTTGTACATCCATATGGATCGTTGGCCGTACTTTCACATGTACAGATACATTATATATGTATATATATAATGTGAGTGTATATATATATATGTGTGTGTGTGTGTGTACATACACACAAACAGGCTCACATTTAAATATATACATATTGAAACATACATACATAAACAGTCATAGAGAAAGAAGTAGGTATTTTCTGTAACACCTGTCAATCTTTCTGTGTGCATCTGTGTGTATGTGAATGTTCTCATAGATGGATGGATCGATAACCTGGTAGACTGATATGTGTGGGTATGCATGTATGTGTGTGTGTGTATATATGTATATATATATATATATATATATATATACATATATATATATATATATATATATATATATATATATATATATATATATGTATATATGTATGTGTGTATGTATGTGTATGTGTTTGTATCTATATACATATATGTGTGTGCGTGTATGTATCTGTGTGTATATATAAGGATGATCAAAGTTTATCTGCCGCTAATACGGAACACGTGAAACCAAAGACCCAATTTTCGGCTTGGTTAGTAAATTGATAAATACTGCATTTAAAAACAGAGCTTTTATATTTTCCTTTTTTCTAACACCGCCCATACACCTATCTATACTGCAATCTTTCTCTCTTTATACAATTACCACCACCTGGCTTTTCGGATTTCATCTGGTAATTCCTTGTAATAGCATATTTAAAAATATTTTTTCTGATTCTCTGCTCACAGGTATCAAATCCTGCCTTGATCAGCTTTACCTTTATTTCTTTTTGGGTTCAATGAAATAAAGTACGAGTCCAAGGTGGTGGCTTGGTGGAATTGCCTCAGAGTCAGGTTAGAATCCTTGCGGTGTTTGTTCCAGAACTTTGTATTCTGTGGTTCAGTGCCGCTGTAACCGACTTGTATTGTATACATATCAGACGCCAGCCAGAATATTTGGCCCTTGAGGGTTTTAGCTGGGTCTACTCTGTTGCGAACACTTGTACCAGGTGTTCATCTCCTTTTCTACGTGCGAACAGTCTAGGAGGCCACACAAAATATGGGCCTTTATATGTGAACTTATATATTCAAGTGTTATTTGAAGATGATAAGCAGCCAGAATGCCAACCACTGAGAGAACAGCAATCACGACCCTCCCCCCTCACCCACCCCCCGAAAAAATCCAACAATCTACTAGTTCTCACACAAGAAAGGTATCAGTTATGGAATCTACCGAACGTGGAAATGCATAATGTTGCTGCAACGTTTGTCTTGCAGCTTTTTATATACATGCCTGGCCTATAACTTGATCATTCACCGTGTATCCAAAACTGTAATAAAACCTGATGGGGCTTCGGTTCGAGAGGGTACAAATTCAAACAGACCATAAATGGTATTGCACGGCGTCCAGGTAAAGGACCAGGAAAGCGGTGTTTGTGAAGTGTGCTGGAATCATTGTTTACGTAAAGGAAACTATTTCGAATGTAAAATAGGGAAAATATTATTTACTGGAGATCTGCTCTTGTCCTGAAAATGTTCTCATATATATATATATATACACATATGTATGTATGTATGTATGTATGTATGTATGTATGTATGTATGTATGTATGTATGTATGTATGTATGTATGTATGTATGTATGTGTGCATGTATGTGTGTATGTATGTATATATGTGTGTATGTATGTATGTATGTATGTATGTATGTATGTATGTACGTATCTGCACTTGTCGTCACATGGTACCATGGGCCCAGCACTATGTGTCAATAATTGTCACAGGTGTAGTGTTTGTACCAGAGTTTTCAAGTCGCTGGCTGGACTAAAAAGTCACACTCGTTCAGAGCATTGGTGGGGGTTCTCCTACATGGATATAAAGTAGTGGCCGTACTCGAAAACGAGTTGGCAGCCACCATCTGTGTATGTATGTATGTTATGTATGTATGTATGTATGTGTGTATGTATGTATGTCTGCATGTATGTGTAGATATGGATGTTACTGTACGTGTGGATGTGTATATTTTGAGTTGTACGTGTGCATGTGTATATGCTTTGTATCTGTACATGTGTATATGCAGTTATTAGATGCAACATTTTTGGAATGTTTTACATATTTTTTTTATGTATGTATGTATGTGTGTATGTATGTATGTATGTGTGTGTATATATGTAT
>OZ024743.1:25639269-25666769 GCA_964016885.1 Eledone cirrhosa | reverse complement strand
TCTCACCGTTTAATCCCACCGAGGTTAACTTTGCCTTTTATCCTTACGGGGTCGATAAAATAAAGTACCAGTAATACACTGGAGTCGA
Organism: Eledone cirrhosa; assembly: GCA_964016885.1. Lineage (NCBI taxonomy): Eukaryota > Metazoa > Mollusca > Cephalopoda > Octopoda > Eledonidae > Eledone > Eledone cirrhosa. The sequence goes on along the minus strand of OZ024743.1, from coordinate 25,666,681 downwards.
TTTCCTCGACCTTCCTTTCCCTCCCCTAAAATTGCTGGTCTTGTGCCTATATAAGAAACCATTGGTGCTTTATTTTATCGACTTCGTAAGGATGAAAGGCAAAGTTAACCTCGGCGAGATTTGAACTCAGACCCTTTATGGGCTGAGTTCAAATCCCGCCGAGGTTAACTTTGCATTTCATCCTTACGAGGTCGATAAAATAAAGCACCAGTAATACACTAGGATAATTGCTGGCCTGTGCCAAAAGTAGAAACAATTATTATTACAAAAATGTATGAAGACGTACAAGTCTGCGGGGGAAAGGTTCGTAACTTTAAGCTGTTTTAAAGTATTTTTTGTATTTTTTGTATTTTCTTGTCGTTAACGAAGCTGAAGGTACCCACCTTGGTTCCAAGGAAGGGAGACCTCTCAATATTCGGGCTTTAAGTCCGAATATTCAGATTTATTTTTAAAAACTTCGAAAAAAAAATCGTTTCCCCACCAAAAAAAACATGGAAATTTTCGACCTTGAAACGGTAAACAACGTACAGGTCAAAAGTTCAAAAACAACCACTGTAGATCTCACTACAACTACTACTACTACTACAGACATGCCTGTCGTCCATTCCACTGAATGTGAAGGCAAAACAGAAAAGTTACCACCACAACCGCTCCCTTCTATGATAGTAGCAGTACCCTCTCAAAACGACATCACCACCACCTCCACCACAACAACAACGACAATAACACCGACAGCCTCAATGTAAACACTGATGGCAGTGGCAACAGCAACAACAAACAAAACAACAACACCAAGAACACCAGCAAGAACGACAAGAGCAACAGAGGCACCACCTTGCAGCGGCAGCAGCGAAAACAAAGCGCTTATTGAATGTTGATATTAGCGATAAGGAACAACAGTTGGCCCAGGCGTAGAGGTTAATGAAACGGGAGAAGTCCTGGGCAAACCTGACCATGCCGAACGGGGAAATAGCGGCCATGCAAAGGAGGACGGTGTACTTTCGATGCATTTCAGTGCAGACATACAAAGTGGAACTTGCCAGCCAAGCAGAGGTTGAGGCTGCTTTGAAGTACATCGGAAGTGACATAGAGTATAAAGCAAGGGCCAAGCAGTTCGGTACCATCTCGGTACTGGTCAAAACCGAGGTCCTTGCTATTAAGCACACGGTGACCCCCTGCAGAACGGAACGCATTATCATGCACCCGTCCTACATGGGAAAAAGCACAGTAAAAGTCCGCATTCCCAGGATCGCACCAGGAATGAACATATGGTGGCTCCTGGGAAGCGTAATCGATGAGGGGTCAGACACTACCCTCCTGGATATCAAAAGGACAGAGAGAGAAGACTGGTCCGGAATGGATTTGGAGATTTTTCTCCAAATGAAACCAGAGGACATCAACAACATACCGGATTTTGCCCGCCTGCAGGACGGGAACAATCCAATTAATCGCTGAGGGGAGAAGGCCGCACTGCTTCGTCTACGGGGAAGCAACGCATCTGCAAGCTTTCTGCCCTCAGCTCAAACATGCAGGGGGTCGCAAACCTCATTTGTTGCCAACACCAGTGTCAGCTCGGAAAGCTGCACCACCACCACCACCAAAAACAACACCAACAATGACACGGGTAACCCCACCAACATCAAAAACAGTCGGACCACAACCAGCACCGAAACCAATGACAAGGAAATTAGTTAGGAAGTATCAGTACATGTTATAACACACATAGCATGAGAACATATGTATGCGCTGACCACGTACACACCACAGAAAGAAAAGGAAGAGTAAATAGAAGATAAGAACAAAGAGGCAAGACAGAAGGGTATTAACAGTCATTGAACAAGAGATTTGTCTATTAAATATGACAATTAAATAACTATTTAGTTACTAAACTTATCGAGGAATGGATTAGTTATCTAACTACAAATAAGTGAAACTTATCTGACAACAGGACCCTCACAAACATAACAATCTAAACACGTACATACACATACACTATACACACATACACACATACATACACATACACATACGAATATATACAAACACACGCATACTTATATATATATATATATATATATATATATATATATATATATATATATATATATATATATATGAATATATGTGTGTGTGTATGTGTCTGTATTTGTATGTGTATGTTTTTGAATACATACCAACCTCCGCATAATGTCTATCTATAAAATACATTGATTCACAGGATGCTATTGTAACAACAAACAAAAGAACTACGCCATTACACAGTATGATTGAACTCGAAATCTCGTAGCTGGAAAACGGACTTCTTAACCAGACATCATCGCTCGCGCCCTTTTTACTGAAATATATCTCATAAGTGACCAGTTAACATTCAATCTATAACATATAATCCAGTATACAATACATTTATTGCTTATTACAGTTTCCACACCATTATTTTCATGGCAAAATTCTGTAATTCACATAGAAATTACTTATTCTACATATGTCATGATAGATCTTGGCAAAGCTTTTATTTTACAAACATATCCTGAAACCCTATCGACTATATCGACGCATTTCTAGAATGAATCATCAGCTTACATTCATCACGATGTAAAGACTTCGTATTGGCATAAGACATTCACTAATAATAGAAGAATAAGTCGTCATTTTCATAATTTCTAGTTACTGCGATCACCTGACATTTCTCGAGCTGGTCTTTTGTTACTGAATCAAGATAAAATATAAAGTGTACAATAGTATGAAGCCAATGTAATCAGAGAATCATGAATCTATTTAGATGTTATTACTACCACAATAACATTTATTACAGGACATCATTAATTCATTTAGTTGAATATACACTATATATGGACAGCTTGCTAATACTGGGTTTTTAAATGGCGTTCATCATGCAAGGAATTATACACATCAATGTTTGTTAATTAAAATAACATCTACTTGTTTAATTCACCCACTCGTCCGTTATCTTATTATTCACAGTCTTTCAATCTGCGTTTAACTTCTCTCACAGCCACTACCAATATATCAACAAACTCAGAGTTTATTGTTCATGTTCCTCAGGCTTGAGGGATGAAAATGATAAACTCTGCTTTGCGACTCAAACACATTCAGATTTCAATAAGTGATGTATATATATATATATATATATATATATATATATATATATATATATATATATATATATATATATATATATATATATATATATATATATATATATATATATATATATCACTTATTGAAATCTGAATGTGTTTGAGTCGCTAAGCAGAGTTTATCATTATATATATATATATATATATATATATATATATATATATATATATATATATATTAGTGCAAGGTCAACTACAATCGCAAGCAATTACAGCAATGTTAGTTTAATGCTTAAATGAAAAATAAAATAAATGTATGTCGTCAACGTTTCGGTCGTTCGTTAAACCTCCATCAGAAAGAAAAAAACTACCAGAAAGAACGAGCAGGGAGGCCGAAAGAAAAAGGAAAAGAAAAAAAAACGAGGAAAGAAAGAGAAATAAGTGAGAAAATGAAAAAAGAAGAATGTTGGGTATTGAACAGAAAAAGGAACGTTTATAGTGTTGGATGAAAATCACACGTAAATATGATGAAGGACAAGGATCTCTATGTATGTCTGTGGTGGCTGAGTGTGTGGCCCAGTCGATAGTGCTGGTGTGTGTGTTCCATTGATTTGCTTTGACTGTATGTATGAGGTCAGGGTGCGTTTGATGTAAAAATGTTTGCGCATATTGATATGGTTATGTGTGTGTGTGAAAGCGAGCATTTATTTAGTTGTGTATATGTGTGCAGATACATGATTACCTGTTTCATTTAGAAGAAGTCATCAGGAAGGCCTGCTGATTTCTTCTGAATGAAATAGTTCTAGTCCTGTAGCAGCCATTTCTATTTTAAACTTGATGTTTACACTATATTAATATATTGAGTTCTTTACTAACTGTGGTTACCTCCGATTAAACCCGAGACTCACACATATATATATATACGCGTGTATATAGATATATATACGTGTATCTCTCTCGCCCTCACCCCCTCTCTATCTCTCTCTCTCTCCCCCCCTCTCTCTCTCTCTCTCTCTCTCTCTCTCTCTCTCTCTTTATATATATATATATATATACAATGATATTAAATAAATGGAAACTATATTTATAAAACAATATTTATTTTATTATATATATTTCAAGGGTAACCAAGACAACATTGGTACGCTTTCATCAGATAAAATGCAAAGTTTGTTTTATAAATAGCGACATACCCATGAAAATCATACCTTATCCGTTGGAAATTCACTGGATATTCACTATCCAGTGAATTTCCAACCGATAAGGTATGATTTTCATGAAATCAGTTATAAACATTTATGTTTGTCGGACTTCCAACAAATTAAATACCACTTCTACTTATCTTTCGTGCAAGAAATTATTAGCCTTCCGGTGTCTATTGTACAATGTTAAAGATATGCGCTGAATATTTATTGTATACTTCCTATTTCAATTGTACAAAAGGCGTATAGCTAGTTCAAGTTTATTAAATAAGGACACATGGTTAAGTGAAGAATTTTAATTAATTTGTAATTATTATTAAACTATATTTTATCCTTTTTCTTCAGATTTTGCTAGGATTTGCGACCGGCAGATAGTATCAACAATGGAAAGACCAATGGAAACATAGTTTCCTTGGGCCGATTTATGGATCAGCTCCTTTTATTTTATTTTTTCTTCTTCGGATAATTTAATTCTTAAAAGAATAATAATAAAAAAAAAGAACTGTAGAAGCCACAGGGCTGGGAATGGAAATATAATCATTCTTATAACGCGTGGAAACCGAAGTGCCCTGAGGCCAGCCACCCGTCCAAATATTGAAACGGCTTTTAGGCAATACTTGAAAAAATAAAGAAATGACATTAGATTTGTAATGATCATAACTTTAAGATTGTCATAACAGCAACTGGGGATAAACTATGGTTTTGGATTTACCATTAGAGGTATAAGTAATAAAATTAGTTGGGTGGTTCCAACTCTTGAGCACACTATATAAAATTGGTCATGGACACAGCAGGATTCCTGATCATGCTTCTGCTGCCCTCAGAGCTCGCTTCTTTTGGTAGCAAGGACGCTGTATGTGTGGGATATCTTTAACATAGATATTAATGGAAACCTCATTAATAAAAAAGCAATATAAACTTACAGAAACACCGAAAAAGATTTAACTTACAAGGAAAGAAAAATAAACAGACACAAATATATTGTAAATATAAATACTGAGTGTCAAATTCGAGTTAAAGAAAATATTAATATATAGAATTAGGATATTCGCTCCAGCATAACTTTTTACATAGCTGTATATATATCGAATAATATACGTTATGTTTATGAATAAACATTTGAAAGCCTTTAGCTATGAATTTTAAAGGTGATCGCTGATATCACCTATCTTGTTCCAGCAGGAGCATGGGGAAGCAACCGACAGCGCTGTTTCTGGCTGATTGATCGTTGTCAAGGTCATGTATCCCCTTCCTTGCCTCCTACTGGACCTCAAATAAGCCGAAAACAGTTTTTTATTCGCTTATGTATATGCGCTGTTTATGTAAGATACTACTTTGACATAAGCAGTATATAAGTTTTTTGCCCTTTCCTTTGTCTATGTGCTGAGTAAACATGTCACACTGAGGAGTTCTAATAGGATCGAAACAGGCCCATGCTTTCGACAAATTGGTTTATAGAGAAGGTTCATTCTAACTGCATTTGTCTTAATTGTTCCAAGACACTTGGGTCAGCCCAAACGATGAGAGTTGTTTCATTTGTTTGCTTTTCATTATCCGAACACTTCTAAAAGAAGCTTCGACTTGAAACCGTTGACTGAAATCTTTTCCCACTTGACATATTTAGACAGTGTGACTCTATTCGTATGACTGAACTTGATGTAGAGCACTCCATTCGGTTATATATTCCTCTAACCTTTGTTCACACACGCAAAACGCAAACACACACACACACACACACACACACACACACACACACACACACACACACACACACACACACACACACACACACACACACACACACACACACACATTCACATACACACAATAGTGGTTTATAATCGGATATATTTTCTCATATCCCTACAGACGAGGTTAGTCAAACATATTCATCAGTAACTACAGTTGATAGATATTCACCACAGAATGTCTCATAAGGCAGGTATGTATTGAGTAATTTGCTTTTATTACTTGACAATACACAAAAAGTGGGTGAGCGATTGTAGTTATATAGTTTTGTTTATCACGCTACGTTACAGAGCGGTGGATAGGCAGAGTTGTTAACGCTTTGGAGAAATACTGAACAGTACTGAGTTCAAGTCCCGCTGAGATCAACTTTGTCTTGCCTTTCATTTTTTCGCGGTCGATGAAATATAATTGTTTCTACTTTTTGGTACAAGGCCAGCAATTACCCAGTTCATTACTGGTGCTTTATTTCATCGACCCCGTAAGGATAAAAGGCAAAGTTAACATCGGCGGGATTTGAACTCAGAACGTAAATGGTCATAACTTTATGCTGCAAAGCTTGGTGTCTGACGCTCTACCGATACTGCCAAACCACCGCCCGAGGTCGATAAAATATAATTGTTTCTACTTTTTGGCACAAAGCCAGCAATTATCCCAGTGTATTACTGGTGCTTTATTTTATCGACCCCGTAAAGATGAAAGGCAAAGTTAACCTCGGTGGAATTTGAGCTCAGACCATAAAGGGCCGTAACTCTTTGCTGCAAAGCATGGCGTCAGACCCCCTATTGATACTGCCAAAAATATAATACTAGTAAACTACTGGGGTCTATATAATCAACTTCCCCGTCTCCGAAATTACTGGCCTTGTCACTAAAGTAGAAATCATTTTATTATTGCATGTTATTTGTCACTCTAACATTATCAGATGTAACAGAAGTAACAGAATATCTAGAAGTATTAACATGGAACGAGGAGGCTGATGATGGTGGCTACTTTTTGTTTGAGCTGGAAATTAAGATGAAATTAAATGACAATTTCATACAATTATGTTATGATTCTTGACACCATTATTGTTTTTGACGTTCATTAAAGAGAAAGAAAGGGAAGAAAGAAAGAAAAAGAAAGCAAACAAGGAAGAATGAAAGAAATAAAGGCAGTGAGCCAGAAAGAAAAACAGAAAGAGAAAAAAACAGGAAAACACACACACATGAAAACAACAAATAGACAAGAAAATAAAGAAAATAATGTGACTGACAATTGCTGTATGTCCTACACGTGCCTGTCCCTCAGTATTATCATTTAAAGATTTTTTCCTTCACTTTCTCCTATTACCTACCTCCTTCACTTACACGTCATCTACCCTTGTTTATTACCACCCTTACTCTACTGTTGTTGTTGCTATTGTTATTGTTTGTATTTTTTTACATGCTTTCTGCCTTTGTTTTTCACCTCTTCTTCTCCCCTCCATACTCACTCCTCTCTTTCTTAGATGACAAAGTTATGAAAATCCATCCACCCAGCCACCCAACCATCCACCCAGCCAGCCAGCCAGCTAGTCACCCAACCAGGCAGACAGCCAGCTATCCGTCAGAGGCGTACGACCAGACCAAGTCACAATAGTAAAGTGATCTATGCACCCCAGAAGTACTACTTACCCTACTGTGCTACCATTGTCTTAACACGACAGTTGACAGTTGTCTTGTTTTCTAGCGCACGCGCGCTGTCTCCTAAAAACAGACGTTGGCAGGAGCAAATCACTCTCTTATTTTCTCTTCCTCACTCTCTCATGTTCTTTCGCCTTCTCTTTCTTTTCTTCTCCATCTGTTCTATTCTCCTTGCTCCAGTGTCACTTTATCTCAACTCTCAGCCATCAACACTCACTCAAACCTTTCCACCACCATTCTCTCTTTAACTTCCACATTCACTCCCTTCATCCATCTCCCCTCCCTATATCTCTCATTCATTCACCGTCCTTCACTCACTCCTTAAATCCCACCTTACTTGTCATTCTCATTCATTACCTCCCTCCATGTTTCCTTCCCCTCTTCAATGTCCCCTCCCCACTCTCTTTGTTTCCCTCCCTTAAATACTAACTTATATCACTCCCACCTCTACGTACTTCCCAACGCACATTAACTCTACCCTACACCTCTTCTCTTCTCATCCTTTAGGAAGACACAAACACTAACCACTTTGATGTTACAGATACAAGACATCGTGACAAGGTGACAAAGTGATAAAGTGACAAGGTTATATGGTGACAAAATGACACGATGCTCAGCCAGATTTCTTGTAATATACAATAATACAATTAACCTCCTCCTTATAAACATTGCTACCATATTTCCCTTACAAATGAAGTGATAACGTCTCTATTTGGGCGATAATCATTTGAGCTATGATTCCCATTACTATCACCCACACGAATGATGACAGGCAAGAGTCTGAATTAAATGCAAGAATTGCTGGATCTGGTGCAAAAACGCGTAGAAGGGAGGTAGACGTTAGGCCAAACTCATTATTTTCAATTCGTTGTCCGTGCCTATCCTTAGTTATAGTCATGGATCTTGGCTAATGATCGAAAGAATGCGATTGTGAATACAAGTGACTGAAATGGGTTTCCTTCGAAGGGTCTTTTGAATAATATTATTCAATATACGGTAGTACGTAGGTCGGAAATCAAGAAGTCGCTCCAGGTAGAACCACTATATCTTCACATTAAGAGACCACAGTTCCCGCATTTGGTGCATGTGGTTAAAATGTCTAAGGAAAGAATTGTAGGACAGATTTTACGAGCAAAGCCAACCGGCAGGAGACTCAGAAGCAGACAACGAGTAAGATTGGATTACATCCATAAGCTCGGCTGGTCTCGCTTGGAGATCCAGCTAGATACTTTGATGACGGTTGCTTCTGAGAAGATCCCTTGCAAGGCGTGTCTGATGACTTCGCTCTCACGAACCTCTCAGAAATAAATGAATAAAGAAGAAAGTATGCTTGGTTTCGACCTTCGTAGCAGCAAAACCATACTGTACACACATCAGTCTGAGCAATGACCAGCGCACAAGGGCATCTGTATGTGGCTATCCAACCTGCTTGAAATAACAACCAAATTTTATCATATATTCTGTATAATTAGTTAGTCAGAAGAGGAGTATCAGTGCATATGACCTCTGCATGATATCTCAGACAAGTGTGGCAGGTACAGCTGATCCTCAGCTTGAATAAACGTTGGTCGGTGCTTGGAAAAAGAAATTAAAAAGGTGGACACGGACAATTTTAAAAAGAGTTCTGAGAAAGACAGCTCTAGTGAAAAGTTTACTAAGATTCATGGCAGGTGAGGCAATAGTTTACTAGTTCGGTAAACGAGACAGGCCAGACTAGAATTTGTGTGAGCTCTTAGTCAGTGTTTAAAGTATGCTTATGAGTGACTATTTGCCAATCAGCCAAATGGTATTGGATGTGACTATTCAGCTATTTGAGGTACAGTGTTTGTATGTATAACATTGCAACGTGGTCACACTTGTGTTTCTTTAGTGATCAGCTATTTATCTGGGACAAATTGTTATGTCTCTATCGAACGAAGTTATCGGGGTATATATTCAGAGATGTTGGGAAGTTACAGTGGGAAATACATAAATTGCTTGGAGCTGGCGTCTGTGTGGAAGCTTAAGAAGAAGTGAAATGTATTAAATATGTAGGACCGTACGCAATAAGAAATAATAGAAAGAAACATTTAATAAAGAAAGTGAAGAAACTGGAAATATACTAGAATAATGGGATACACCAAGATTGATAGAATATGAGCCAGTTCGACTTTCAATAGAGTGGTATGATAACAAAAATTTCGACCAAAGAAATAGAAACGGATGGAAGTTGGGTTGTCACTGGAAATGAAAGACTGTGTAGCGTGATTCCATAAGCTGGGATAGATCTGTTGTAAATTTAGAAAATTGAAGAAATTGACAATGTTTAGGAACTAGTATCAACAACATCAGATAGGACCACCACGTTTCCAATAAAGTGTTGCATGCACGCACGAATGAGCCCACAGCTTCCCACTTCGTAGCTATCCGCCGCATGCGTTGGTACGGATCATCCACCAGATCATCCTACCAGGGCCTTACTCTCGTTCGACGCATTGGCTGGAAGCTGGAAGAGGGATTGCGGCAGGCCCCGCACCAGATGGCTGGATATCATCAGGAAAGATTTCCAGAGGCTCGACATCACCTTGAACCATGCAGAGGAACTGGCACGGGACCGACAGCGATGGAGGGCGTTGGAGGACCTGGTTGGCTCTACGCACGACAATGCCTTAGGATCATTGGCTTAAGATGACCCCGGCCTCGTCGAGCAAGAAGAAGAAGAAGAAGAAGAAGAAGAAGAAGAAGAAGAAGAAGAAGAAGAAGAAGAAGAAGAAGAAGAAGAAGACTTGACGGAATATTTGAAGTGGAGCGTATGTAGTAGAGAGATCTGTTGAGTAAAGTGTGTATATGAAAGGGTGAAGGGTAAAGATATAATAGCATTACAGGACGTGATACTTATAGAGATATCTAAAAGTGACAGCTAAGAGGACCTTCATCAATTCAGTATTTGATAGCTTATACACGCCTAAAACATTTATTTACCCAAAACACAAACTTGTTTCAAAAGAGATGTTATTTGTGATGGGGATGGTATATTTTGGTAGTATTGTTCTTTATCGTTCTCTTTCAACTCTCTCTCATACTCTCTCCTGCTCTCTCGCTATATAAATATGTATGTATATAAATATGTGTATATGTATGCGTATGTATGTATATATGTATATATGTATGTATGTAATTCTGTATGCCTATGTATGTATGTATGTATGTTTGTATGTTTGTATGTATGTAGATTTGTGTATATGCATACATATGCGATTAATAATGTCGTATCCCAATGAATCGGTGCATGTGTGTGTATATGTGTGTATATGTGTGTGTATATATTTGTACATGTATGCTTAAAACATAACTAGGCAGACAACACACACATACACACACACATATATATATATATGTATGTATATATATATATATGTATGTATGTATATATATGTAGAAAACTGTTTCTAACAAATAGAAAGAGTATGTGCATGTGTATTTATATATGTGTATAATAACATATATATATATATATGTATGTATAATAATAATATATATATATATATATATACATATATATATATATATATGTAAAAGGTAAACAGAATATATATATATATACATATATATATATATATATATATATATATATGTATATATATATATATATATATATATATATATATATATATATATATATATATATATATATATATATATATATATATATATATATATATATATATATATATATATATATATATTATTATATACATATATACATACTCATGCACATACTTTTTCTATTTGTTAGATACATAGCTTTCTTTGGCACATGTATGCATGTGTGCATACGTGTGAGTGTCTCTGTGTCTCTGTGTCTCTGTGTCCACATCGTGTTTGGCGTCTATGTGTTACATATGGGTGGAATGTAATGACGAAATTAAGACTAGGATGTGGTAGAGTGGGAGAAGGAAGGAAGTAGGGGGTAGTCAGCAAAGCCAAGATAATTTCAGTTTATTAATAAAATTACATCAAACAAGTCTTATACAAAAGGCTCAATTGATTTCAAGAAAAGTAGAGTGTTTGTGTGTGTTAGTGTTGGCGTCTCTTTCTCTCTCTCTATCTCTCTGTGTGTGTGTGTGCATGTGTGTGCGTGTGCGTGTATTTGTGTGTGTGTTGGCGTCTCTTTCTATGTGTGTGTGCGTGTGTGTGTGTGTGTTGGCGTCTCTTTCTCTCTCTCTATCTGTGTGTGTGCGTGTGCGTGTGTGTGTGCGTGTGCGTGTGTGTGTGCGTGCGTGTGTGTGTGTTTGTGTGTGTGTTGACATCTCTTTCTGTGTGTGTGTGTGCGTGTGTGTGTTGGCGTCTCTTTCTCTCTCTCTATCTGTGTGTGTGTGTGTGTGTGTGTGTGTGTGTTGTGTGTGTGTTGGCTTCTGCTTCTCAGTGTGTGTGTGTGTGTGTGTTTGTGTGTTGGGGTCTGTTTCTGTGTGTGTGTGTGTGTGTGTGTGAACGTAAATATTTTTCTTCACGTGTGTATAGATGTTTATATGTGTTCGTGTGCATATGTTGTTATATGTTTCTGTTTGTATGTGTGAGAGAGTGTGTGTGTATGTGCATGTGTTTGCAGGTTGTGGTTGTATGTGTGAGAGAGTGTGTGTGTATGTGCATGTGTTTGCAGGTTGTGTTTGTATGTGTGAGAGAGTGTGTGTGTATGTGCATGTGTTTGCAGGTTGTGTTTGTATGTGTGAGAGAGAGTGTGTGTATGTGCATGTGTTTGCAGGTTGTGTTTGTATGTGTGAGAGAGTGTGTGTGTATGTGCATGTGTTTGCAGGTTGTGTTTGTATGTGTGAGAGAGTGTGTGTGTATGTGCACGTGTTTGCAGGTTGTGTTTGTATGTGTGAGAGAGTGTGTGTGTATGTCCATGTGTTTGCAGGTTGTGTTTGTATGTGTGAGAGAGTGTGTGTGTATGTGCATGTGTTTGCAGGTTGTGTTTGCATATGTTTTGTGTGGGCATGTGTGTGTGTGTTCGTGTGTGTGTGTGTGTGTGTGTTGACGCATGTGTGACAACATATATGCTTTTGTTAATGTGTATGAGTTTGTGTATTCTCGTTGTTTCTGTAAGTATCTGGTTCCTTTCGTGTGTTTGTCTGTGTGTGTGTATGCAGGTGTCTATTTGCGTATCTATGCGTGTGTGTGTGTGTGTGTGTGTGTGTTGGTGTTCGTATTAATCTATTTTTCTGTTTGTATCAGGTTATGTGTATGTATGAATTTATCCTTATATGAGTGTTTGCATGCGTTTATGACTGTGCGTGTATGTGTGTATGTGTGTATGTGTGTATGTGTGTGTGTGTCTGTGTGTCTGTGTATGTGTGTATGTGTGTATGTGTGTATATGTGTGTGTCCTCGCGCGTGTATTTTCATGTGTTGGCATCTGAGTCTGTTCCTACATTTGTGACTGTATCAACGTGATTATATGTATTTTCACTATGTCTACAGCGTGTGTCTCTTGGAATCAGTTTTTCGTTTGAATATACATACACACATACATACATGGTGGCTGCCAACTCGTTTTCGAGTACGGCCACTACTTTATATCCATGTAGCAGAACCCCTACCGATGCGCTGAACGAGTGTGACTTTTTAGTCCAGCCAGCGACTTGAAAACTCTTGTACAAACACTACACTTGTGACAATTATTGACACATAGTGCTGGGCCCATGGTACCATGTGACGACAAGTGCAGAGAGATCTCCAGATATAAAGTAATGCCTGTGCCGTGAAGCTTTTATAGTGAGCAAAGGCACTGCACAAATATATATATATATATATTGTGTGGGTGTGTCTGTCTGTCTTTGCATGCGTATATTTGCCGCATGTCTGTAGTGTGTGTCTCTTGGAGTCAGTTTCTGTGTTTGAGTATGTATGTATATATATATATATATTTCGTTTCTGATCCTCCCAAAGTATAACAATACATATATATAGGAACAAATATGATCCCGACGGCAGAGCTCAAGCCGTTTCGACGGCTAATTCTGTCCAGAATTAGTCATCGAAACGGCTTGAGCTCTGCCGTCAGGGTCATATTTGTCCCTATTATCCACTCTACTACCCTAAGTATTGAGTACTTTGGTGCGTTATGGTCCATCTGGTTCCTTACCACATTTCCTTCGTTATATATATATATATATATATATATATATATATATATATATATATATATATATATATATATATAGTGACGAAACATAAGTCAATTGCATGAACTCATAATCCTTTATTTACTGGTATATATATTTCGATGATAGCCATTGAATGACTATAACCTCATCAGGCAGTTAGTCAGTTCTTAGATATGCCAGCTCTGTGTTTATGCTGTTGATGGTATCAGAGCCTTGGGACATATATATATATATATATATATATATATATATATATATATATATATATATATATATATATATATATATATATATATGTGTGTAGATAAGTCTCCCAACTAGTGTCCAATCCGTATGAAGAACTCAATGTAATCCAAATATAGAAGATATTGATATATATATATATATATATATATATATATATATATATATATATATATATATATATATGTAGATAAATCTACCAAAATATACGGTAGTGTCCAATCCGTATGAAGAACTCAATGTAATCCAAATATCATGAAAAGAGAAGATACATTAAAACATTTACGATAAAAATCATAGGAAAACAGAGTCAAGATAAATTAATAAAAACAATGAAATAAACACAAAGAACAAGTTCTTTATTATAAAAAATTCATCATTTATGATGAATTTTTTAATATAAAGAACTTGTTCTTTGTGTTTATTTCATTGTTTTTATTAATTCATATATATATATATATATATATATATATATATATATATATATATATATATATATACATATATATATATATATATATATATATATATATATATGTATATATATATATTGTTATACTTTGGGAGGGTCATGTTGCCAATAAGAAACACACGCACCAGTTCTTTCACTCTAATTTATTATAATTTAAATTATAAATGTTAAATAAAAAATTATAAATTTCCGCTTGGTTGGTTGGTTCCACAACCGGGCGGTTGTTCATATATTGTCAAAATTCTTTTGTCACAAAGAACTTTGAGAATATATGAACAACTGTCCGTTTGTGGAACCAACCAACCAACCGGAAATTTATAAATTTTTATTTAAAATTTATAATTTAATTTATAATAAATTAGAGTGAACAACTGGTGCGTGTGTTTCTTATTGGCAACATGACCCTCCCAAAGTATAACAATATCGGTTTCAACACACGTTTTCAGATAAAGAATCTTGGTAAAAAAATTCAGAAACGAAATATATATATATATATATATATTAATAAGAGGAATTCCAACTTTGTCTGATTTACTCGTTTTATTTACAATCCTTTAAAATATATATAATGGTATTATAATGAAATAGTATGATAGAATATTAAATTCTAAGTGTTAATTGAACAAGTACTTTCATGCTTTCGCAATCTTCAGGTTCATGATATGTGGTGACAGTCGAGTTTGCAATTTTCAACTGTAATGAGATGGGTAAATTTCCTACCTTTTATACATTTTATACAGAGAAAAGTGGCTCCAGAATGCAAAGCCCTGTAAACTGTATTTCGACCAATCAGTGTGTAGTTTCACTGAATTACTACAGCTGATTGGTTTAAGCGTCACGGCTGGTTGAGCATGCTAACGACCAATAGTCATATCCAACGTATCAATTGTTTTGCTTTTTTGAAATGATGAAAATAGCATTTTCTATTAATCATCACCATCAACATCACTTTTATTATTATTATTATTGTTGTTGTTGTTGTTGTTAGTGGTCGTGGTCATAGTGGTAGTAGAAGTAATACCCCTAGGCGTTATTATTGTTCATTTAGCTTGGGTTTGAATTTATCAATAAAATTCTTTTCTTTGATTTTTCTCTTGATTTCATTTGGGCTGTGTAATTTGTAGAATGGGAATATTATAAATATTCCCTGACCACATGTTGCCAGGTGGCCGCTTAGGGGTATCTGACGGACATTTGGGTCTCTGATTTGTTGACGGTGTACCCGTGCACGTTCCGATAGTGCATTTCCAGTTTGACCGACATATAGTTCTTCACAATTCGGGCATTTAATGCAGTAAATTAGATTTCTGCTTTTGCAGTTCATATTTGCATTTGTGAATATTTTTCCAGTTTTTGTTTTCATATATTGACCGGCGTGTATGGATTGACATGTGCCGCATCGATTATCATTGCATTTAGATACAGTGAATGATTGGTCTTTGTTGTTAAGGTCAAACTTTGCTTTTGTTAGCAATTGCTTCAAATTTTTTGGCTGTCTTTTACTAAGAGTCAAAGATCGATCTGTGATTAAGCCTTTTAATTCATTACTTTGAGCAATGATCGGTAGGTTTGCTTTGGCAGTGTTGAAGATATTCTGGTGACATGGGTTGTGTGTCATTATAAATGGTATGACCAGTTCTTGGTTTCTTCTTCTTTGGGTTGTTCTAAGTTGTTGTATAGGTATTTTTATAGCCCGCTGTATGCCATTTTCTATAAGTAGAGATGGGTATTTTTGTTTGAGCAAAAATTCTCTTAGTTCTGTTAGGCGTTTATACCTGGTATTCGTATCTTCTACAATGGTACAAATTCTTCTGGCTAGGCAGTATGGGATGTTGCGTTTTGTATGAGGTGGATGGCACGACTTAAAATTCAGATATTGATGGGTGTCTGTGTGTTTATAATATATATCCGTGGTAATGGTGGTGTCGTTTTTGATTATCATTATATCTAGGAATGGTAATTTGGTCCTACTCATCTCTTTTGTGAATTGGAGAGATGGGTGTAGGTTATTCAGGAGGATATTGAACTCATCCAGAGTATCTAGAGATTCTGTCCAGATGATGAAACAGTCGTCAAGGTATCTCTTCCAAGATTTTTCAATGTACTTTCTAAAGTCAGTACTATATTTTTCCTCTATTTCTTGGTAGAGTTGTTGTTCTAAGTATCCCATTACAGAGTTCGCGTAAACGGGAGCAAACTTCGTTCCCATCGCTGTGCCTCTAATTTGGATGTAATTCTTTCCATTGAAGAAGAAAGTGTTGTTTTCCAGAATAAGTTTAACTGCGTCTAATATAAATGGCGCTGTGAATCTAATGGGAATCACTTCTCTATGTTTTTCCACCCAGTATTTAACCGCCTTTATTCCTAAATCATGTGTAATCATGTGTAAATCATGTGTACTGGGTGGAAAAACATAGAGAAGTGAAAATAGACTTCCCTTCCAAACACCCTAACAATAGACTACCTGTATTAGACACAGAACTCTGGATTAACACTATAGACGAGAGAGCCCAAATTCTCCACTCACACTATGCTAAACCCATGGCCTCCAAATACCTGATACTCAAAAACTCAGCAATGTCCAGTAGTGCTAAGTTTAATATTCTGATCGCAGATTTGGTACGAGTGATGAAGAATGTGTCCAGCATGTGCGACCCAACAGAAATGGAAGGACACATCCAACACTTCATCAACCGCATGCAGTTCTCTGGCTACAACCAAAGAGACGGAGTCAGAGTATACGAAGGAGCCATGGAAAAGTATAAGACCCTCATAGAACTGGACATGAAAGGAATTTGCCCACTATACAGGAGCAAATCATGGAATAGCTTAGATAGGGCTAGACATAAGATAGGGAAGGCCACATCATGGTACGACAACCAGAGATATCAGAGTGTCATGTTTGTGGACGCCACCCCTGGAGGGAAATTAGCTAACCAGTGTAGAAAGGTCCTGAGAAAGACCCACTTAAAAATAAAGGTGGTAGAAAAGCCAGGAACCACCATAAAATCCCTGATCAGCAAAACCTACCCTTTTAAGAAAACCCACTGTACCAATAGGAAATGTATCATATGTAAGGTGAACCCCCGGATAAACTGTAAAACTAGAAACGTAGTCTATAGCATAAGATGTACAGAGGGTACTTGCAGAAACATGACAACAACATACATAGGTGAGACAGCTCGTAGCATAGGTGAAAGGATAGACCAACACTGGGGGGAACTAAAAGGACGAAAAAACGGGTCAGTACTATCCGAACATGCTAGACAACAACATGACGGTAACATAGACAACATAGAAATTAGAATAATATCTAAACATAGGAATGACCCAGCAGATAGGCAAATCAGAGAGGCCAGTGAAATAGAAATTAGAAGACCAAAGCTAAACAGAAAGAATGAGTGGAACAACAACAACACCCAAACAAACAACACTGACCTAAGAGAAGTATAAATAAGTAAATAAAAATAAAATAAAATAAAATAAGATAAATAAATACATACACAAGCACATAAACACACACTAGTCACCCAGCAGACACAACACTATACACACTAGCCACACATCACACATAACACTATACACACACGCAAACGCATGCGCAAAGAAGACAAAATAAAATAAGATAAACAAACAAGCAAATAAATAAATAAATATATAGACAGACTGAACAAAAAAAATGGCGTAGACATACAACACAACAGGAGGAACAATGAATATAACACCACTGACGATGTTGCAGATGTGCAACGAAAGATTTATGTAAATTATGTAAACTATATATATGTGTTTGTGTCTATATTGTATCTGTATTATTTTTGACCGCCGGTCAGTCAATGGCAACATTGAGGACCGAGTAAGTTAGATCGCAGATATATATATATAAAAGACAGCGAGAAGCGAAAACCAACCAAACAGTGAGTGTGTTCTGTTATTAATTCTGGCAATATTACGCAAATATGACCCTCCCCAAATATAACAATATCTGTTTCGACACACGATTTCATATAAAAAACCTCGCAAAACTAATTCATCGCCGCTATATAATAATATATATATATAAACGTGGTTCGGTTGCGCGTAATTGTTTTGCACCGCTCCTATTAATTGTTTCTACTTTAGGCACAAGGCCAGCAATTACTCAGTGCATTACTGGTACTTTATTTTATCGACCCTGTAAGGATGAAAGGCAAAGTTAACTTCGGTGGGATTTGAACTCAGAATGGAAAGGGCCGTAACTCTATGCTGCAAAGCATGGCGTCAGACTCTCTAACGATTCTGCCAAGTCACCGCTCCTATTAATGACGTATTATATTCGTTTTTCCCCGTTCTTTGCCAGGGAATGTTTCCACGAACCAAAGTATCGTCTTCCTGTCTTCCTCCGGTTGCAACGTTTTTTGAAATATCCACTTCTGCGTTTACAGATTGACTTTGTTAGTTTCAGAAGATCCCGTTAAGGGAGAAAGCAGCGATTCTTTGCTTAAACTTTAATCTGTTATTTTAATATATATATATATATATATATATATATATATATATATATATATTAAACATTTGTCGTACTGCCTCTCTGTTCTGTCCCTGTTCAATTTTTCATTATATATATATATATATATATATATATATACATATGTATATATATATATATATATATATATATATATATATATATATATATATATATATATATATATATATATATATATATATATATATATATATATATATATATATATATATATCACTCAATCTCTGTCTATCTCTGTTTGTATGTGCGAGTGTTTAGTTAAGCGTGTGTTTGTGTTTTTGTGTGTTTGTATGTATGATTTCGGCTTATGTTTATATATATGCTGTGTGCGTTTGTCTGTGTGTATGTCCGTGTTTGTGTGTGTGTGTGTGTTTTGATATATTTTTCTGTTTGCGTGTATATGCGTGCGTGCGTGAGTATGTGTGTATCTGTGAGTATGTGCGTATGTTTGAGTATGTATGTATGTGTGAGTATGTGTGTACATATGCTTGCAAGCGTTTGTTGCTAAATTTATATATGTATGTGTGTTTGTAAGAGGTTGTTGAGCGTTGTGTGCAAACGTTTGTGTCTGTGTGTCTGTGTGTTTGTGCGTTTTTGTGTCTGTGTGTGTGTTGCGTGTGTGTGTGTGACAGTGAATAGATCTCGAGAAGAAATATAGATACGTATATAAATGGATAAAAAAGTAGAGACACAGAACAAGAGAGAGAGAGAGGGGGGGGGGGAGTGAGTGAGACAGAGAAAGAGTGAGTGAGAGAGAGACATAGAAAGGGAGAGAAAGTGTCTGGGGATGAGTTAGAGGTATAGAGAAACGCCAACATAGGAGGAAGTGATATATAGATAGAAAAGAAGAAAAGTTGAGGGGGAAAGGGCAAGAGAGAAAGGGTGAGAAAGAGAGAGACGGGGGTGAGATAGAAGATGAGAGAGAGGGCGAGAGAGAGGGAGAGAAAGCTTGAGTGACAGAGAAGATAACAAAGAGGATAAGAGAGAGTGAGAGAGAGAGAGAGAGAGAGGATGAGAGGAAAAGTGTAAGTGAGAGAGAGCATGGATGGGTGAAAGAGGATAAAATAAAAGGGAGTGAGAGGATTAGAGAGATGAGAGAGAGAGAGAGTGAGTGAGTAAGAGAAGATAAGAGAGAGAAAGGGTATGTGTATGAGAAAAGGTGGAAAGAAAAAGAAGAGGAAAAAGTGAAACGGATTGGATACGTGTCTGTGTGTGCGTATGTGTGAGTGTGTGTGAGTGTGCGCGTGTATGTTTGTAGGTTTGTGTGTATATGTGTGTGTATGTGTGTGTGTGCGCGAGTGTATGCGATCCTCTTGTTGCTATCTCTATGCGTGTATCTCAGTATCTCATTGTATGGACTTATCAGCATACATGTAAGTACAATGCTTAGGTAGATAAGTCGTCCGTGTATTTTAAACGGCATATGTGAGCCTATCTCTAAATGAGACTGTGTGTGCGGTGTGTGTGTAAGTTTGGGCTTGGACACGTGTATGCGTGTGTAAATTACAGACACACATACAAACACACGCAGACACACCCACATACACACCCACATACACACACAGACACACATACATACACACAGACACAGACATAGACACACATACACACACACACACATATATATGTATATATATATATATATACAGGGTGCCCCCCCCCCACTGTACAGGTAATCAAAGTGTGTATACATATTTTTAGGACACCCTGTATATGTATATATACTTCGTCTTTTGTATTTGTTTTGCAAGATATTTTATGTGAAAATGCGTGTTGAAACCGATCTTGTTATACTTTGGGAGGGTCATGCTGCCAATAAAAACACACGCACCAGTTAAGTTTCATTTCAATTTATTATTATTTAAGTAATTAATTTTTCCATCAGTTAGTTTAATAGTCGGATAGTTGTTTAGTCGTTAAATGTCAAAGCTCTTTCGTCACACATCTATGACCTATTCAGTGACAATATTTGTTACTTTGTGTCTCCTCTTTGTTCTGTTTTACACCATCTTGTCTTTATAGACTGTGCACTTTGACTGCGCAAGAGTTATATCTATGTGTGTGTGTGTGTGTTGTTTCTTCTATCTTTCCCTACCTGTAACTATTTAGTGCTTTTGTGTGTGAGGGTGTGGCGGGGCTGTCTATTTATCTTAGTCTTATTTTCCCGTGTCTTTATATTGTCCTTAGTCACTATGTTGTGAGGTTCAGTATCGGTAGAGAGTCGGACGCCATGCTTTCCAGCAAAGAGTTACGTCTCTTACGAACTGAGTTCAAATCCCGCCGAGGTTAACTTTGCCTTTCATCCTTACGGGGTCGATAAAATAAAATACCAGTAATGCACTGGGTAATTGCTGGCCTTGTGCCAAAAAGTAGAAACAATTATTTCATTTGTGCTTTCTATTTAGTTTTGAACGATGTTCATTTATATTTGTTACTTCTGTAAGCTGTCGGAGCATTGCATCTGTTCAGTGTTCGGTGTTCTCTGGTGAGCCCCCATGTTCCACTCTGGTATGCTGGTAAAGTACTGATGAACGTTTCTCATCTTGGAGTTCTCGCCCGTCTTCTTTCATCCTTTCTCCTGTGCTACAAGCCGTCTCACCTATATATGTTGTTTTCCTATTCCTACACTGTCCCTCCGTGCATCCTATGCTATAAACTACGTTCCTAGTTTTACAGTTAATCTGTGGACTTAACTATAAAACTAAGAACGCATGTATGTTTGTATGTTATACTGTAGAGGGTCATGTTGTCAATAAAAACACGTGCACTAGTTGAGTTTCAGTTTAATTTATCAGTGTTGGTTAAGTAAATAATTTAATGCTGGTCAATGTTAACTCCAGAGACAAACTAAGATAGACGTTTACAATGGCTTTAGATAAATTAGAATTAAATATTAACATAGAAGAAAAACAAGGTATTACCATAAAAGTCCTGATTAGCAGAACGTACGCTTTTAAGAAAACTCCCTGCAGACTATACATTTTCTACCAGTGCATGACTCTCCTAAAGTATAACACACACACACACACACACACACACACACACACACACACACACACACACACACACACACACACACACACACACACACACACACACATATATATATATACGCGTGCGCGAGCATGTGTGCTTATATGTATGCGTGAGAGTGAGTAAGAAAGAGAGAGAGGAAGAGAAGGAAAGAGAGATAGAGAGAGAAAGAGAGAAAGAGAGAGAGAGAGAGAAAGGCGCGCATGTAATTACATGCATATATAATACTGTGTATGTCTGTATAACTGCGGATATATACACGTAAATGTAATACGTATGTGTGTTTGTATATATGTGCACTGTATCTATGTGCATGTCAGTGTAGAAAATGGCACAGGTTAACTACTGCCACCAGGTAATGCGTGTTTCAAGTAGCATTGCAACGATACATTTTATCTTTACACGGCCGTAAAAAGCTTTGCCAGCGCCTGCTAAAAGCAACGGTGTATGTGCTTGAATAGGGCTCTGACAGTTGAACGCTGCCAAAATTATATTACATTGCTTCTGCTCACTAACCTTACTCTAATCTATCCAAAACCCTTCTAACGCCTCCATCGCAACTCTTCTTTCTCCTTAGATTTTAAATTCACACGCGCGCAACTGCCGCACGCACACACACACAGACACATACAAGCATACACGCACACGCGGTTGCACACACAAACACTCACACACAAGTTCAACGCCACCACTATCAGATTCACCTTCTTCAGCCGCAGTGCCTCACCAACACCTAGACATCCCCACCACCTGGACCACCACACAAAAACGACGACGACGACGACGACGACTACCATCACCACCGCCACCACCACCACCACTGCCACCACCACCGCCACCACCACCACCACCACCACCACCACCAGCACCACCACAATAATAATCACAACAAACAACACATATCACCTCAATATCAATTTGAAATCCACCTCTCATCCCCAGCACAACCACCATCACCATCATCATCGCCATCGCCATCACTATCACCGGCACACATCCACTAACACCAACACCAAAATCACCACCAACACCAACACCAACACCAACACCACCACCAACACCAACACCATTACCACCACCAACACCAACACCAAAATCACCACCAACACCAACACCAACACCAACACCAACACCAACACCAACACCACCACCAACACCAACACCAACACCAACACCACTACCAACACCATTACCAACACCAACACCAACACCAACACCAACACCAACACCATTACCACCACCAACACCAACACCAATACCAACACCAACACCAACACCACCACCATTACCACCACCAACACCAACACCACCACCAACACCAACACCAACACCAACACCATTACCACCACCACCACCAACACCAACACCAACACCATTACCACCACCAACACCAACACCACCACCACCAGCACCACCACCAACACCAACACCAACACCATTACCACCACCAACACTACCACCACCACCACCACCACCACCTACACCAACACCAACACCACCACCACCAACACCAACACCATCACCAACACCACCACCAACACCAACACCAACACCAACACCACCACCACCACCAACACCAACACCAACACCAACACCAACACCAACACCATTACCACCACCAACACCAACACCAACACCACCACCAACACCAACACCACCACCACCACCAACACCAACACCAACAACACCAACACCAACACCAACACCAACACCACCACCAACACCAACACCACGACAAACACCAACACCAACACCAACACCACCACCAACACTAACACCAACACCAACACCAACACCAACACCACCACCATTACCACCACCAACACCACCACCACCACCACCACCACCACCACCAACACCAACACCACCACCAACACCAACACCAACACCACCACCACCACCAACACCAACACCACCACCAACACCAACACCAACACCACCACCAACACCAACACCACCACCAACACCAACACCAACACCAACACCACCACCAACACCAACACCAACACCACCACCAACACCAACACCACTACCAACACCACCACCAACACCAACACCAACACCAACACCAACACCACTACCAACACCACCACCAACACCACCACCACCACCAACACCACCACCAACACCACCACCAACACCATTACCACCACCACCACCACTATCACCATCATCTCCACGATTACAACATACTCCACCACTACCACAACCACCATAACCACCACCACCATCTCCACGATTACAACATACTCCACCACCACTAGCACCACCACCATCTCCACAATTACACCGTCTTCACCACCATCACCACCGTAATTACATCTATCAAAAACGTTACCCTCTTCCTCCACAACCACCAACATCGGCAACTCCACACCACCACCATCACCATGGCTACCATTATTACCATCACCACCATCACCCCCACTACCACCACCACAACCCCCACCACCGCCATCAACGCTACTATCAATACTGCCGCTACTGCCGCCACCCTCTCCCAAAACCACAACCATTACCACCGCCTCCACCACCATCTTCGCTACGACCACCATTATATTGTCGGCGTGCAACTGGCAATGGACTTAATGCAGTTAGTTTATTTCGCCATAAAACGTCGACAAAAGAATGCAATAACAACAACAATAACAATAACATCAACAACATCAACTAAAACAACAACAACAACAGCAACACCAACTAAAACACCATGAACAACATCTAAAACATCAACATCAACATGAACAGCAACAAAAATGGTTGGACTTCTTTTGTGAGACGCCAATTCACTTTCGAGAATTCGTTAATTTCCCTCCCTTCCCCATCGTCACCATAAAAGGCAATGTGTTAATAATTTACTCTGTAGCACACTAAGCACTATAAACACACAAATACAACATCTCTGTGAATCCTATGAGGGAAATAGAGATGCTAAATACATTGAGATAAATATTTTGTTGTATCTCACATTAGTTATCATTCTCCACACACTTACATCAACATGTATGCATGTATGTTTGTATGTATGTTATATACGTTCGCCATTTTATATGTCGGAGACATATGTGTAATTTCTTACATACCTATTTCAATGCATAAACATGTTTCTCTTTCTCATAATTTCGAGTACATTTTTGACCGGCTACCTTCCTGGTGGCAAGGTTGTAAAAGAAAAGAAATTGTCATCCTTGAATCGCAAGAATGTTTTGGCAAATATTGAAGGTGCCAGCTATCGCAGTCATTTGTAGTCTATGAATTAGGGAACTGCGTTCTTTGTCTACAAATCCAAGTTCAGTTATACATTGGTTCAAGCGGGCTGGTATATAACCTGTAGCTCCAATAATGATGGGTAGGAAACTGAAGGTGTATCTTGGATACTGGATCTACAAACTCCTCATCAATGTATGTATGTATGTATGTATGTATGTATGTATGTATGTATGTATGTATGTATGTTAGGTTGATCTTTACCGCCACTGGTAACATGTAACCCAGTACAACCTGTGCATTGTCGGGTCGTCGGCGACTAAACTGTCAACCCCACCACGCTTGCTTGGTGAGGAGGGTGAATCTGGAGACCCCGTGGGATGAAATCAAAACCCGTCGAAGGGTTGAGGAACTCAGGAGATTGAACGGCCATCCAATAATTTGTTTTTCTTGGGTGAGTCTCCTAGTTTTCATTAAGACATCTCTCTAGGAGAGGATCACTTTGATATAAAACCTGTGACTTCAGTTGCATCAAATGTTGTGGACCAGTTCTATTTTTTGGAAAAATGCATTCGATGTTCAGAGAGTGGGACTGGCCCCGTGCAAAGATTTTCCTCACCAACAAAAAAGCTTCAAGCACAGACATCGCTTGGTATGTGTCATATTTTGCGATGCATGGTATTGTTGTCGATAGGCAATTCCCTAAATGGACTAAAAAGCCGCGTTTGTGATGCTTATGCTTAAGTATCAAGAGATGGGATTACTCGAAATCGAGTTGCAGCCATCATGTATGAATATATGTATGTATGTATGTATGTATGTATGTATGTATGTATGAATATATGTATGTATATATGTATGTATGTATGTATGTTCTTCTGGTTTTACCAATAGAGAGAGAGTCGGTTTCTAACATAGACACAAGACTCTCTCATTGGAATTTACACAACATCAACTAGGTAGATATATATGTAGGCATGCATGTGTAGATATGGATGTTATTGTATGTGTGGATGTGTATGTTTTGAGTTGTATGTGTGCATGTGTATATGCTTTGCATCTGAACATGTGTATATGCAGTTATAGGAAGCAACATTTTTGGAATGTTTTACATAATTTTACTGTTCAATTAATGGATTGTACTTGTAATTTCCTAACTAGTTGTGTTCTTTCTGTTCCTGTGAAGCCCAGCTTCTCAAGATTTGTATTGAGACAGTTACTAACATACCCCAGTGCCCCAATAATCACAGGCATAAATCTGAAGGTGTAATCAGGGTGGAGTATCTGCAGATTTCTCATCAGTTCTGCATAAATATTCTCCTTTTCACTAATCTTTGATATTATATTGGCATCTGCTGGGCAGCTAATTTCCACTACAATGCTTGCATTCTTCTCCCTGTCCCATATCATAATATCTGGTCTGTTATGCCTGCATTTTATTGGGGTTTTTACTGGAACATTCCACCAGTACTCTTTCATATTATGTACATGGATGTCTTCCACATTGCTGTAGCTTTTAATGTGTTTATTATCGGGGCTATCTTTTTTACGAACTCCATTGTACAGTGTTTTGGCCACTACATCATGCCTCATAGGTAGATTGTACCGCGATGACATCTTTGGACAGCTGCTGATGACATGGGTGATATCCTCGATGTTAGTTCTGCAGAGTCTGCACTTGTTATCACATCTAGGTGTTTTTTCTGCATGCCTATCTCTTTTGTGAATCAGGTATTTCGTGCCAATCTCCTGTTCCTGGATTGCAAAAGTGTATCCTTCAAAGTGGGAGCCAATATAGCGGTTGTTGGTCCAAAATAGACTACTTTCCTTATCTACATTACTCTCACTCTGGAGCTTCCTGGCAACATATCCATGCATGATTTTTTGCTGATAGGTCTGCAGTTTTTTATCTATGGATTCACTGCGATACTGCTGAGTTTTTGATTATCATACAGGGAATATGTATGTATGTATGTGTACAGGGTGACTAAAATACTGGTCCCATTTATATTTTTGTCTAGATTATTCACTTTTGACAAAATTGATGAGATTCCGAATATATTTAGTTGAAACCAT
>OZ024743.1:25624269-25634269 GCA_964016885.1 Eledone cirrhosa | reverse complement strand
ATATATATATATATATATATATATATATATATATATATGTATATACATGTATACACACACACACACACACACACACACACACACACACACACACACACATATATATATATATATATATATATATATATGTAAAGCTTCGTTGATGCTGTACTAAAATGTGTATATATATATATATATATATACTAATTTTAGTACAGCATCAACGAAGCTTTTGGCAGCAGCCAAGCTAACGAATGCAGATTCGGTGTGCAGCTAAGCACTCAATGGTGAATATTACCCCAGAGTTATAACATTACGTTTAGACAGCTTTACAAATCAAATACAGCGACCGATAGTCGGGCCGCATTGCCATAGCGACGAAAAATAGTGAACTCAGGAAAAAGTTTTGACTGACCTGGACCGTCACATAGACATCAAATGCAACACATAACGTATAGCATACAATATACATCACATATAACATATAACATCTCCGCTAGGTTTCTGTAAATCCGAGATCGACTTCGTTCTATTCCTCAACGGGTGTATTTTCTAATATATAAGTATTGAGTACTTTGGTGCGTTATGGTCCACCTGGTTCCTTACCACTTTTCCCTCGCTATATATATATATATATATATAAATATATAAATATATACAATAGAGTCTGTTAGTGCTGATACATAGTAACTAAAAGTTTTATTTGTAGCATAATCTGAACGTAGAATTTTTAGTTGCAACTTATTATCACTAATACCCTGTACCATTTTATATGTATTATAACCTACTATATCTATTGATTATTCTAACTCTGTTTGTGTAAACACTTATAACCTATTACACACACACACATATATATATACACACACAGAAGCACACAAGCATACATATAAGAATTTATGAATTTATGTATAATAATGAATAACATATGACTGTCATTTGACCCGAAGCATTAAGGAAATCTTGGATGATGGCATTCAATTTGGCATGATTGGCATCAGAAAGACTAGTGCAGTGTAAAGATAAAACGAAGCTTACTGAATTCTTAAGTATATGGATAATTAATTTTAAATGCGCAACGTAAAATTGTCATTCTATTTTCTTACAGCAGGTCAGATAGGTATGAGGCATAATTGTTAAATGTGACTCAACTTCGTATTTCCATTTCTGGATATATAAGAAAAAATATGTCTAATAATACGAAACGGCGAATGTACATGAATATATATATATATATATATATATATATATATATATATATATATATATATATATATATATATATATATATATATATATATATATATATAATATAATATAATATATATAATATAATATATATATAATATATGTGTGTGTGTGTATAAGAATGTGTTTAAAAATACCGTAGTATTTTAAATATTTAAACTATATCACTTGGTGTTGGTAGAGTGTTGATATTTATTTTCTAAAGTGAAAAATATCAGTAACTTCGAGATTTTAGCTTGGTCGCTTTATCTGGCTATTTATTTACATAGATGGTGAATTGTTGGTGTGAATAGAGTATTTATCTGTTCAGTCATAGTCGAGCAAGGGGTAAATAACAAACAAATGTGTATATATATTGTTGTCCCTAGATCCCTAGTCTTAGATCAGCTCTGATGGAGCAGACCTATGATCAAAACGATCCCGCCTTTTTTGTTTGTTTATTACTTTATTATTCGTTATGTTCGTCCTCTGCTATGATGGTAGAGTGTGGTTTTAGGAATATTTCTAGAACTTCGAGTGACCGTGTAGAGTGCAGGGGGACAAGGAACCCATTTTAAAACCAGTGGAGACACATCTGTGTTGAGAAAATATGTTAATTTTACATATTAATAGTTTTGCAACTTGCATTAAATTCCTGCTTAAAGCTTAAACCATTCTTTCCATATGTGTTCTTACAGACTCAAAGATTGGTAAGATTAACGCTTGTTATAAAATTATACACAGAAAGGGGACATATATATAGAAACTAACTACACCAAGAAAGGATTTAGATAAAGATAAAAAAAAAACAGAATAAACTTTCAGATGGTCGAATCATCGGCGACTAAGGAAGGTGATTTTCGGACACTCTACGGGATGATAAACAAAACCCATCAAAGGGCCGAGGAACTCAGGATAGCCATCGGCTATCCAGTACGAATACACAGACCTACTGGCGTCACTTTTATCCTGACGAGAATTATGGACGCATAGATGTCCATGGTCCCCGCCAGCCTCAAAAAGGAGGATTGGAAGAGACCAGACCAGTACAAAATAAAAATCCCAAATCAAAACAGAATTCCAAAATCTAGTAAGAGAAGCATAGACATATAAACTCTTGTCTAATACCTTCCAAGATTCGATAGGGAAGAAATATGGCAAAGAGACAGTCAAAGATGACTCAGAAGTAGAAACATCTGACTTTAGCTGCACAACCAAATTTTAGCCGAAAATAATTAGAGAAATAATTATTTCTTTATAATGAAAAATGAAAGATGCTAAGCCCAAACATGGACCTTGCGACAACTGAACAGAGTAAGCATAATGACAGACATCATTACCGAGTCCTCGCCAAGCTCGAGTATGTTTATAGATAAGTTCGAAGAGGTACCTATGTGAAGACGGATAAGAAGTGGTATAATCATGGATCAAACATGATAAATAACAGCGACATTGCTACAATAATATGAAGCATTTCAATCGTGTCAGAGAAGGAGATTGGAGCAAATGGTTCAGATATAAGTATTAAGGACTATAACGAACTTCTGATCAAGATCGTATAGATAGATATATGCGTATATACAAGATTACAAAAGGGCAAATGAATTAGTTATAGTGGTGCATTCTTATCTAGTGGGTAGTTTAAAGATGTACATAAACACAGTCTATATATTAGGATACCTCCATGTCCTTCTGTAAAGTTACACATACACATACACACGTACATAAGTTACACATACACATACACACATACAAACACCACACACACACACATAGCAAAGTGAAAGCCAACGCATATACTTAAATATACACTCGCAATGAATCATACACACACAAGTATATGTTTATGTGTGTGTAAATGTGTGAGTAATGCGATGTGAGTATCTATGTAGACATCTAAGTATATGTACTTCTCTCTCTCTCCCTCTCTCTCTCTCTCTCTCTCTATATATATATATATATATATATATATATATATATATATATATTTTTTTTTTTACACACACACACACACACACACACACACATATATATATATATATATCATATATATATATACATATACAGAAATATACACACGTATACTTATACATATATCATATACATACATATACACAAGCCCACACACGTATATATATAAGCAGACATTTGTACAGAAAGATAAAGATGTTAACATACACAGACCTGCGTCCATAAATACATAGTTAAAAGAAGAATGCAATCATTAGAAATTAATATCAGCGGACAGTCGTGTCTTTCGAATGCTAAACAAGGAACAAAGTTGAGGTCGATGTCAAAGTGGGAGGGAGTTGATAAATAAACAGATGACAGAAGGATGGATAGATAGATAGACATATAGATAGACATATAGAGAGATATATTTCTTTATTAGCCACAGGGGCACAGAGAGATAGATAGTTAGATAGATATATAGATAGTTTCATAGACCGATAAATAAATAGATTAATGATTGGATCTCTCTCTCCCTCTCTCTCTCGCTCTCTCTCTCTAAATATATATATATATGTGTGTGTGTGTATGTATGTATGTATGTATGTAGGTATGTATCTATGTATGTATATAATTAGATGGACAGCTGAATAGATTCGACACATACACACGCATACATATTGAGAGAGAGAGAGAGAGAGAGAGAGAGAGAGAGAGAGAGAGAGAGAGAGAGAGAGAGATGAATAGTGTTATGAATTATTTGGAATAAGAAATGTCTGATTGATGTGGCTAGAAAAAGCAGAATAAAATGGAGTCCGAGAGATAAACGAGAAGCAGAGAAAGTAAGAAAGAAAGAAAGAGAGAGGATGGGATGACGGGAATTATGGAAAATAATAACAAAAAAAAAAGAAAAAAGAACATAGAATAGGTTAGATAAAGTAATTCTCGCGAGAATGTATTTCTCTGTTAGTGAGGTCAAAAACGGACTCACGGAACCTGAAGGAGGTGTTCTTCTTCTACGACTTCTTTCTTTTCTTTCACCTCTGTTTCAAGCGATCTATCGATACGGATTATCGTCTGCTGAAAAGACAGACAGGTTAAAGTATGGCTGATTCAGAGAAAACACACACACACACACACACACACACACACACACACACACACACACACACACACACACACACACACACACACACACACACACACACACACACACACACACACATACAGAGAGAGAGACAGACACATACACACACAGCGAAACATAATAGCGAGAATATACATACACATACTAGCTGACAGTCTTAAACGTGTATACACACACACAAACAAACACACAACACACACACACGAACACACATACATACATACATATATATGCATATATATATATATATATATATATATATATATACATGAATATATATATATTTATATATATATATATAAACATATGTATATATCGAAATATATATATATATATATATATATATATATATATATATATATATATATATATATATATGTGTGTGTGTGTGTGTGTGTGTGTGTGTTTCGAAAAACCACTAGAACTGTTGTCGAGTGATAACTAATAGGCTATGGCAGATATTGTAGTTGGAAGCAGTATGGCGTTTTAACGCCATCTTTTACCCAATGTCACTTCTTGTTTTCTTTAGGCTCTGTCTTATTTGCTCTTGAAATTTCACTTCACTTTATAATTGTTGTTGCCATTATTGTTGTTGTTGCTGTTGTTGTTGTTGTTAATGTCTTTATTTCGTATCTTTTAGTTTGCCACCCGTGGTCCATTATTTTACTAGTCCGTAAGTGATTCCCACTACCACCACCACAACGTTTTCTTTTTTCAGTTTCATCTCATAATGATTCTTTTGTATATATTTGTATGTATTACTCGTGAGCCTGCCTTTCTTTCCGTCCAATTAATAACTAATAAAACCCTCTTAATTTGTCAACACCCCTTACCTCTGCGTCACTACCCTCCTTCAAACATTAACTCCCTTACGTTATTCTTCTTCTCTTCCCTCGTCATTCAAACATTACCTCCCTTACTTTTTCTTTTTCTGTGTCCGTATGGGCCCCTATTTGAGATAGCTCTTATCCCACCGAATACCTTATTTCATGTGTTGGTTTGTTTATCATTCTTCTCCACATCTATCCTGCTGTCTCTTCATCTCTGGCTCATTATTAGAGTTAAAATATCTGATACTCATAGTCGACTCTCTCTTACCTCCTCTCTCTCTCTCTCTCTCTCTCTCTCTCTCTCTCTCTCTCTCTCTCTCTCTCTCTCTCTCTCGTCTCTCTCTCTCTCTCTCTCTCTCTCTCTCTTTCTCTCTCTCGTCTCTCTCTCTCTCTCTCTCTCTCTCTCTCTCTCTCTCGATCTTCTTGCTATGTCTCTCACGCTCTAACACATGCACACTCACATATACACATATATACATATACACGCGCACACACACACACACACACACACACACACACACACACACATATATATATACGCTTTTACCTGTTTCAGCCCTTGGGCTATGCTCATGTTGAAAAACCAATATTTTTGCTACATTTTCTATACCCTTCCTTTCTTGTTTGACTGTTTAAGGGTGAGGGGAGGGGGGGTTGAGCGTGTCAACCTCATTTGTGTCCCGGCCTGTGAAATACGTTTGTAAACACCAGAATGTTGAAATACTGCACTTCTTGTAGATCAAGATATTGAATCCCAAGTTATTGCAGTACTGGTCTTTACTCAAAATGGGAAGGGTAGATCATTTGGGACTATGCAGCAACATACTCTTTCAGTCACTGTGCCGTATTCAAAGGCCAAAACGTTAGATGCTAGCACATTTAAGACATACATACATACAAACATACATACATAGGTACATAGGCAAGTACATATATATATGTAATATAAGAATAGACTAAAATAAAATTATTTCAGTCATATAACACATTAAATAGGTCAAATACTATATATAGGCTAAAAACTATATTGTGTAGAGCTTCACCTTTTTAAAAAGTATATTCAGGTGTAAAATTTTACACTATATTAAAAGTAAATATTACAAAAAAAATATAATTTCACTTATAATATATATATATATATATATATATATATATATATATATATATATATATATTAAAATATAAATATTAATAAAATAGATGTTCTTTTGATCAATTACATTTTATTATACATATTTCGGATGTACAACAGTACGTCCTCATCAGACAAAATATAATGATACATGACATACCCTGAGATGTTAAATGGTTAAGATTTAATCAAGGTAGTGATTAACCTAAGAGAAGATTTAACATATATGCCCTAACTATGAGAAAATGCAAACACTTAATAAATTCATTAGAGAATGTGTGAGTAAGAAAAACGTTGCTTAATGTAAACTGTTATAGAGATTTTAAAATGTATGATACTACAATATATCTAGGAAAACATCTCATAACACCTAAGCTTCTAAATAAGGCCCTTTCATATGCTTATAAGCATACTGATCTAACCACGGATGAAATAGATATAATTTTAACAGCCAGAAGAACTCTTATTAACTTCAATAACGAATTTGGGACACGCTCAGATAGAGATAGAAACTTTGATATCACTATGGGGGCATCTGATTCCGCGCAAATCACAGATCTTCTGGGAATTTTCATATTAAACATGATAAATAGAAAACTGCCGGAGATTACCGGTGGTTTATATAGGGACGACATTTTATTTACGGTGGTCAAACACAACAATATAGAACTAAATAGAGTAAAGAAAAGTATAATAGAATTCTTTAAAACATACGACCTTAAATTAGAAGTAGAAAATGGTACCAAAATAGTTAATTTCCTAGACGTTACCTTTAACT
This sequence comes from Eledone cirrhosa, assembly GCA_964016885.1. Classification (NCBI taxonomy): domain Eukaryota; kingdom Metazoa; phylum Mollusca; class Cephalopoda; order Octopoda; family Eledonidae; genus Eledone; species Eledone cirrhosa. Next base: position 25,627,226 of record OZ024743.1, on the reverse strand, counting down.
TAAACACTGGCTTCTAAATACCCTTTTCATAAGCCTAATGAAAACTTAAACTATGTTAGTAACTATTCAAATCACCCTAGATCTGTAAAAAAAAAAGCTATAGTAAATAGTTTGCAAAAACGTATTAATAAAATATCAGCCAATAAAGATATATTTGATAAAAACGCTGAATACTACAACAACGCGTTAAAAAGAGCAGGATATGTGAATAATATAGAATATGTAGATAATAATAATCCAAGTATTATTCCTAATAATAATAATACAAATAATAACATATATAAGAGAAACTATAATAATTATAATTCAAACACCCATACGCTAAATAAATCGAAAATACGAACTAGATCTAAATCAGTCATATGCCCCCCCCCCCTGCTTCGGTCGCAGTTAAAACACCAATTGCAAAATTATTCTTTAACGCTCTTGACACCTCTTTCCCTACTCAACATAAATACCATTCCATTTTTAATAGACATACCATTAAATTCTCACATTCTACAACCAGAAACATGGCCCAAAACATTGACAAATTAAACACTAAAATCCTAAAACCAAACCAGCATAATGATCCTAATAATAGAGTTAACATAAATGATACTAAACCAAAATGTAATTGTAGAAATAAAACTAATTGCCCTTTCCAAAATAATTGTTTAGATAGTAATTTGGTTTATAAATGCACCGTAAAAACTGATGACAAAACATACAACTACATAGGTTCGACCTCTTCGACATTCAAAGCCTGTTTTGCGAACCATAAATGCTCATTCTCGAACTCATCGAAGAGGAAATCATCCACGTCTTTATCACAGCTCATATGGTCATTAAAAGAGAAGAATTTAAAATACTCCATTCTTTGGACAAAACTTCGGAACTGTGGAATTTACCGCAACTCTAGTATATCAAATAACTGCCCGCTCTGTACAATGGAGACCCTGTTGATTATTAATAACTATGAGACCCTAATTAACAATAAAAAAAAAGTGAATTATTCTCTAGTTGCCTCCATAAAGCTACGTCCACTTTTTTAGCCTCCCATAAAACGAGAAAAAAAGAGACAATAACACTAAACCATTAATAACTTGGTTACCAGGAATATATAATCAACAGGGAAAAACATTAATGGCCTTTAATATTGCTTTATATTATAGCTATCTATAGAAGAAATAACGCTCGAATGAATGACACTTGTTCAATAGCATGCCGGAACACTGATACACATAATTTTATTTTATTAACTTTGATCAATACCATCATTTCTTTATTTCTTTATTTCTATATCTATCTTCCTATCTATGCTTTAAAATTTAGTTTAATACTCAATCCTTACATCTTTACGGAACTTATCTATAATTGTGAATTTTTAATGCATTTTTGATATCTTTTAAATTTTAGTTTAACACCCAATCCATACATCTTTACGGAACTTATCTATAACTGTGAATTTTTAAGGAGTTTTTGATCTCTTATTTATAGTATAATATAATATAGTATATGTATAGATTTAAAAAAAATATATTTACTGCACTTTAAAATCTAAAATTTAAAACAGATTCAAACTTATATATAAATGTGAATTTTTGCTACGTTATTTATAATATAATGTATTATAATATGTATGTAATTATATATATGTAATCTATATACATAATCGTTATAATGTATTATAATATGTATGTAATATAATATAATGTATTATAATATGTATGTAATTATATGTGTGTAATCTATATACATAATCGTTATTTAAATATTTCTAGCAATAAATACTTCAGAAGCTTTACATACCTAATATGTTTGGTATCTTCGTTAAAGAATAATTAATACATTTACACCCAGTTATATATAGGTGTATATTTAACCTTAACATGCCTCAATCTATTATTTTATTTTATTTTTATCTTCGTCGTTATTATTTACCTAAAATATACTGGCTCATTAATATATATCTATATACATAATCGTTATTTAAATATTTATAACAATAAGTACTTCAAAAGCTTTACATACCTAATATGTTGGTATCTTTGTTAAAGTTTAAATTTAGGAATCAACAGTATAATTTTTCATTCTTGATGTGCCAGCTAAATCCTTTAAATGTTACCCTCATAAAACTCAGAAGTTTAGAAATGCTAACACACTTATTGAATTTATGAAACTAATATATAAATAACCAGCAAAAAATCCTGAAATCTTGAGTCTTCACCCTAATATTATAAATTAAATATTTTCAAATTTAACCGTTTAACTTTCAGAAAAAATCTCCTTCTGCATATATCACCCCCCCCCCTTATCTTCCCCTCTTTATAAATCCTTTTCCAGTGGCTATCACTGGCCGTTATGATTCATGAGATGTTTTCTTAGATATATTGTAGTATCATACATTTTAAAATCTCTATAACAGTTTACATTAAGCAACGTTTTTCTTAATCACACATTCTCTAATGAATTTATTACGTTTTTGCATTTTCTCATAATTAGGGTATATATGTTAAATCTTCTCTTAGGTTAATCACTACCTTGATTAAATCTTAATCATTTAACATCTCTCAGGGTATGTCATGTATCATTATATTTTGTCTGATGAGGACGTACTGTTGTACATCCGAAATATGTATAATAAAATGTAATTGATCAAAAGAACATCTAATTTATTAATATTTATATTTTAATATTAATAACTCCGGAAACTAATTTTTTCGTAGAGTGCTTCCAATCTACTGTAAAACTCATTCTTTGACATACTCATTGAATATTGTTTAACACTTTAATATATATATATATATATATATATATATATATATATATATATATATATATATATATATATATATATATATATATATATATGTACATACATATATATATATATATATATATATATATATATATATATATATATATATATATATATATATATATATATATATATAATATATATATATATATATATA
>OZ024743.1:25614269-25619269 GCA_964016885.1 Eledone cirrhosa | reverse complement strand
GGCGGTGCCCCAGCATGGCTTGCCAGTTGGCTGAAACAAGTAAAACAGTGGTATTTTTCCCTTTTGAGAATATCACAAGTAGCGGTCACTTGAAATTTTCTCTTGGTTTGGGTCTCCTGAGAAGTTGTGGTCTCTCAGCAGAGGATATCCTAACTTACTAGATATCCAAGCTCGGTGAAACTGCCTCTCCTTACTTCCAACTCCAGGACCTCAACAGCCACAACAACAATTCCAACAGCGAACAACAATAACAACAGCGGCACCACCACCACCAACAACAGAGGTAGCAGTAACTCCAGTACCAGCAAGACCAAAAACACTAGCAATTGAATTGCCACCACCACAAACAACAACAGACTTGAATAAAACCACACAGGGGGTCCACCAAGTAAGATTTCACACTCCCTCTCTCTCCATCTCTCCTTCTCTGTCTCTAACTGCTCTAAACACACACACACACACACATACACACACACACAAAGATACATATACACCCACCCTCACCATAGTCAAACACATGCAACTCCTCATTATCCAGGGAAGGAGAAGAGCAACCACAAAAAAAAACTAAAAAACTTTAAAAACACTGACACAAAAAAGAAATCAGATAGCACACTCTACCAGATAACAACATCCACTCCAGAAAACACAAAACACAGGTTCACATCAAACACCAACACACCTGCTACAACTCCAACTTCATCACCATCCCAACTGACAACACATTCACCACCGACACCACCGTCAGTACCACCACAACCGCAACCAACCACAACTAAAAGAAAAACACAGACACACACGTACAACAGCAAACAACAGCACATACACCAAACATTTGTTAGCGAGGAGGGCAAATAAAGAATGTCCCTCATAATACTAAGTGAAGACATTGAGAAAGAGGGACAGATCTTTCTAACCAGCATATTCAAAGTGCCACAAACTATGATAATGGTCCGTACCTCCCTCAAGTCTTACAAAACCATTATGGAGTAATAATGCGAAAATCACCAGTAGGCTTTTAAAGCACCCCCACCCCAAGTAACCTACGAAACATGGAGGTCAAACCACTAGAAGAAAATATAGCCCACCCATTCTTTCTCTTAACTCTATCGTCAACAACAGGTAGGGGAGCTCTCTAAAGCGAGAGAGAGATTAGAGTAGAATGAATAACTTTTAGTAATGAATTAGTGATACAAAAAATAGAACGGAGCGGAATTTAGTAGATAACCTAGATGAAGTGATTAAGAGTGTCATTGCTACCGACGTCCAACGTGCTAGCGATGAGAATGGCATTTTACTATTTGTTCAACGCGAAACTCGAAGGTTTCATTGTCAGAGCTATGGCATGTGCTCTAAGAAACAAGGGAACGAAAGCAGTTATGTGGTGGACACGGCTATATGGAATGAAGACAGACATTTTTCTCTTTGTCTAAGCCGGTTAGTTCGGGTGTACGAAGCACAAATCACTGCCCTACGACTTTTACGTAGACATGTCAGATTACCTTTTGTAGTGTTCAACGTGCTTCGGCCCTTGAGGCCAATAAAGAAAGAATTATTATTATTACTATGATTACTATTATTCGTAGTAGTAGTTTATAGTTACAAACTGTTTTTTTTTTCTGTGGTAATATGTTAGCTGGTAGAACGCTGAGCTGAGTACTCGAGACAGGCATGGAACACGAGCCAAGCAGGGACACAATTGCCGGCAAAATGGCGACGGTGTCGTTTGCCACTTGGGAACAAACCTTTGAAATGATTCGGTGCGTGAGATCTGACAGCAGCTAATACCATTTTGCATTAACTTGTCCATTGCCACAGGAACAATTGAAATTCCTGTATGTATGTATGTATGTATGTATGTATGTATGTATGTATGTATGTATGTATGTATGTATGTATGTATGTATGTATGTATGTATGTATGTATATATATATATATATATATATATGTATATGTATATATATATATATATATATATATATATATGTATATATATAGATATATATGTATATAATATATATATATATATGTATATATGTATGTATATAATATATATATATATATATATATATATATATATATATATATATATATATGTATATATATATATATACATATATACATATATATATATACACACATATATATATATACACACACAGATGGATATGTATGTATATATATATATATATATATATATATATATACATACATACATACATATATATATATATATATATATATATATATATATATATATATATACATATATATATTTAGAGAGAGAGAGAGAGAGAGAGAAAAACGAAGTGAATGAGAAAGAAAGAAGGGAGAGCTGAAAGAAAGAATGTGCGTCTATAAGCGACAGAGAATTGGTAAAAGATGTACAGTGGTCGGACGGGAATAATGTTGTTGTGTGTCCTTGAGTTTGGCAACAATATAGGTTTCATTTCATTATGTTTCTGGCATACGTAGTGTACGCATACATACATATATACATATATACATATACAGGACACACGCAGGCCTGTATATACAAAATACACGTTTATATATATATACGTATATACATACACACATATATATATATATATTAATTAAAAGCGGTGGTTCACCATTGAATAGAACTGGTCATTCCGTATATGATGCAATAGTAGGAAAAGCAGGGGTGGTCAGTCTAACCAACAGCACATAGACGTAGACGGCCCTTGAGTCATATATCTCTGCTTCTTCCACTATTGACACAGCTAAGGTCAACACCAAGAGAGAAAGAAAGAAAACTACTTTTCTCTCTCTAAATATATATGTATGTAAAAACATCCACCCCATATTATTATTGTTCTTATTAATATACAGTTTAATTGCATTATACACTTCTGTCGTATGAAGAAGCGTACAAGCTGAAACTGGTATAAATAATGCGGACATTCCTATTTTGTAAATAAATGTTCTGATGTTATTCAGAGAGAAAATCCCTTTAGCATTTCTACTATTGTTTTCTTTTAGCCAATGGTAGTAGAGATATAAAAGCGAAAACCAACCAAACAGTGAGTGTGTTCTGTTATTATTTCTAGCAATATTATTACAACAATATGACCCTCCCCAAGTATAACAATAGTTTTTTCGATACACGTTTTCATATCAAAAACCTCACAAAACAAAAAACATATATATATATATATATATACATACATTTTCCCCCGTGACTCCTGTAGAATATACGGCATTTTTGAAAACCTGGAGGAACTCTTCTCCTCTCCGTGACAAAACACACCAGATTTCTCCCAGAGAATAAGAGAGAGTGACAGAGAGAAAGTGAGAAAGTGATAGAAAGGAAGGATCAAGACCAGTACTAGACTGGTACTTTTTAATGACAGAAATCAGTGAAATGGATACAGTAAAGCATTCTATCCGATCTTTTAGCGACCCTGTCTATTCGCCTATTATATGTATATATATATATATATATATATATATATATATATATATATAACAAAGGAATTGTGGTAAGGAACCAGATGGACCATAACGCACCAGAGTACTCAATATATATATATATATATATATATATATATAGGGGTGGGTCATACTTTATATATATATATATATATATATATATATATATATATATATATATATATATATATATAAATGTATATATCTATATATAGCATCTATAAAGTTACTATATATATAATTCTTGCCATCACTGCAGTTTCCTCTGATAACAAAATATTGGCAATTCCATAATATACAATAGCCAACATTCAAGACCTCCAGCCTCTTCAGACGGTTTCTTTGAAACTGTAAATAAATATTCACGTGTTAGTGGATGGAAGATCCATCCATTTCCGCGCCCACATTGGAGATCTTTCCTTGTGCGAAGATCAAGTGAACAAGTAAATCTCTCTCTCTCTCTCTCTCTCTCTCTCTATATATATATATATATATATATATATATATATATACACATACATATATATCTGCGCGCGCGTGTGTGTGTGTATACAAAGAAAATGATAAAAAAGGGTTTGAAAAGCACAATCTGGTCGAGAATCAGCATGCAGGAGTTTTAACGAAAAAAAAAAAAACAATTTAAAAATGTTATATATATATATATATATATATATATATATATTGTTATACTTGGGGATGGTCATATTGTTATAATATTGCCAGAAATAATAACTGTTTCTACTTTTGGCACAAGGCCATCAATTATCCCAGTGCATTACTGGTACTTTATTTGCCAGAAATAATAACACAACACACTCACTGTTTTGTTGGTTTTCGCTTCTGTATCTTTTATATCTCCATAATTAATCTATTTGGCAATCAATGTTTATCATTGATTGACCAGCGGTTAAAAATACAGATATAAATATATATATATATATAGTCTATAAAATATATATATTTATATAGTTTATAAAATATATATATATATATATCAGGCGCACTTTTCAAAGCCTTCTTTTAAAAATCATTTTCTTTATATAACTTTATCTGTATAGGTTTTGTACCGTCCACACTTGCGTTACTGAACCATTCGATGCCACTTGGAGACGAAATTGTAAATTATCTTCCTTCACTTCTTCTATAGCTCCTTTCTGGGAGGAATATTATGAAAAGCCACAAGATATTCGTTACGTATTTATTCCAGCATTATTTCTTCGAATGTATTGGTTGTTCTTTCCTGGACCCTATTATATATATATAGCGATCCCATTTCTCATTTTATTGGCATTTTTCGTGCTGGTTGTTTAGGCAGAATTGTTAGAGTGTCAGACAAAATACCTTGCATTTTTGCGGTGGATTGGCAGTATCGGTAGAGCGTCAGACACTATGCTTCGCAGCATAGAGTTATGGCCATCTACGTTCTGAGTGCAAATCCCGCCGAGGTTAAGTTTGCCTTTCACCCTTACGAGGTCGATAAAATAATGCACCAATAATGCACTGGGATAATTGCTGGCCTTGTGCCAAAAGTTGAAACACTATT
>OZ024743.1:25604269-25611769 GCA_964016885.1 Eledone cirrhosa | reverse complement strand
GGTTAACTTTGCCTTTCATCCTTATGGGGTCAATAAAATAAGGTACCAGTAATACACTGGTGTGATTGCTGGTCTTGTGCCAAAAGTAGAAACAATTGTTTATAAACAGATTGGGGGGGGGGGGTCACGTAATGGCCGTCCCACGGCCCCGGTGGACAGAATTGAGAAGGCGTCTCCCCGGAGGATGGTGAGGGAGACGCATTGGAAGAGCCATTCCAGCTCGCGAGGGTCACTCCTGCAGGTAGCAAACTCCGTGCCGATGGTGGTGAGTAGAGAGGTTGTCTTAGGGCCAAGGATACCAGAAGTCTCCGCTGCTACGAGCTCGACCGATATTTGGAGAGTTTACCCTCCTCGGGAATATTCAGTCGTTTATAAGATGATTTAATGGAGTAAGTTGTTCACTTAATACAATAACTGGAATACTCGTTGTCAAAACCAACAAATATCCATTTACTTACTTTATTTACAAATCAAACATCTTCAAATATGTGAAAGTGTACACATGGGTGTGCATATATATGTATTTATAATTTATTTTCTGTGTATGTATAGTTATGTAGGCAGTGAGGTAGAACGTTCAGTTTAACGTTTTCTTATGTCACCACCACAGGGGCACATATTTTATTCTAATATGTATGGAACATTGGATAGTGTGGGCTGGTAGCCTTATTTCCACTGCTTCAATAATAAAGAAAATGTCAGTAGAGACAAACTATTGCTTAGCTTTATACCTCATAAGTAATGTATTAATAATAGAATTGATCCATGTTTTAGGTATTGAATGGCAGATGTTAGTGGATCTGGGAGTTTTGTTATTTGCAATGGAAGGACACACTAGACAGTATAGTTCTAGGAAGAGTATAAATGCGAAAAAGGCGTTTAGTCACGGCGAGAAGACTTCTAGGTCTAAGTTAATCGGAAACTAAATAACCGCGAGTACTCGCAAATGAGTTTCTTGGAGGGAAAGAGAGAGGAAATGAGGTGGAGAGAGAAGGGTGTGTGTGCAACTGGTGGTAGCTTTTATATTTCCCATAAAAATATTATACATCTGAAAATAGACTACTTTCTCTTTTGAAAATAAATTAACTAAACGAAAAAGAAATGACAGCAAAGAGACACAACGAAACATTAGCTAAAATAAACAAAAACACAATAAAAACTAATAATTTTAGTCATATTTAGAACATATTTCAAGTAACTATTTTGCCATTTTCAATACTATGTAACCTTATTAGCTTAAGACAATGTTAACAAGTATACGCCAAAATCAATGAAATGGCCCTTACGGGAACTGATGCAATGTTAATATAGATAACGAACCATTAGAATAATGCAATAGGGGCGTTCTCACACTAAAATTCCATACCTCCACCTCACCCTAATATAAACACTTTTACTCAGGGAAAAAGCAAGAGAAAAAAATCCCATAAGAAACAAATGATAAAAAAAAACAATAACTAATGCACGCATTAATAAAGACTATTAAATGCGTAAACATAGCTAATCCGATATGTAAGATTTTCCTCCCTTCTTCCGATTCTTCTCACCAGATGTCGCTGTTTAGACGAGTCAACTTAATACGTAGCAAGAATAAATATATTGTGTTGATTCAGGCAGCTTAATACATGTTTTGTTCTCTCTACTCTATCGGTCGGCAATGCTAGCAAATAGCACGGGTTTCACTTCTCTCAACCTTTCATCATCTCTCTCTCTCTCTCTCTCTCTCTCTCTCTCTCTCTCTCACTCACTCCCCCCTCTCTCTCCCTCTTTCTCTCTCTCTCTCCTTGATCGTTCAAAAGACTACTCCTTCCATGCACACATATTTAGGTTTATTAAAGTATATTAAAAACAATTACACATATTTGGTTTGTTGTTGTTGTTGTTGTTGTTGTTGTTGTTGTTGTTGTTGTTGTTGTTGTTGTTGTTGTTGTTGTTGTTGTTGTTGTTGTTGTTGTTGTTGTTGTTGTTGTTGTTGTTGTTGTTGTTGTTGTTGTTGTTGTTCTTCTTCTTCTTCTTCTTCTTCTTCTTCTTCTTCTTCTTCTTCTTCTATTCAATCACACTCACCACCTCCATCCTTCCAAGATCGATAAAATAAAATACCAGTACAATACTGGTGTTCATTTAATCAACTTTGCCCTTCCCTCAAATTTGCTGGGCCTAAATCATGGTCAGACGCCATGCTTTGACGCATAGAGTTATGGCCCTTACCATTCTGAGTTCAAATCCCGCCGAGGTTAACTTTGCCTTTTATCCTTACGGGGTCGATAAAATAAAGTACCAGTAATGCACTGGGTATGTGCTGGCCTTGTGCCAAAAGTAGAAACAATTATTAGTAAAATAATTATAAGGGTGGTGGATTGGCATTATCGGTAGAGGGTCGGACGCCATGCCTTCCAGCATAGAGTTACGTCCCTTTAAGTTCTGAGTTCAAATCCCGCCGAGGTTTGCTTTGCCTTTCATCCTTACGGGGTCGATAAAACAAAGTACCAGTAATGCACAGGGGTTGATTTAATCGACTTTCCCCTTCCTTCCAAATTGCTAGCCTTGTGCCTATAGTAGAAATCATTATCATTAGTTGTAGTAGTAGTACAGTTGGTATTATTCAAATACATAGTGCTCGGTTTTTGAGTGTATATACCTGTATGGATGCACACCTACATACATATACACATGCATACATATACATACACACACACAAATATTTATGTATATATATATATATATATATATATATATATATATGTGTGTGTGTGTGTGTGTGTGTAGTTTAATATAGAAATAGCTTCTACAGGACTAGAACTGTGGTTACTACTGATTGAACCCGGGATTCTCTCTCTTTCTCACACACACACACACACTTGAGGGTTTTCACATAGTAACTGACTAGGATTACCAATTCATGAGCCGTAGAAAACATAGATTAAACGAAGAATACAATTCAATTTACACATCACAAATATCGTATCACAAAGGTGTAGGACTCCAAAATTCAGTCAGCATCACACACAGCCTCCTAAAGATCTTCAGAGAAAGAAGAACAGAGAAAAATAGATTGGTAAAGCTTTAACAGAGTGTCAAGATCTGATACTAAGCTGCGACAGATGGAGGAGGTTGCTACAGAGTATGTTACGGCGATGACCCGAACGACAGCCATAGAAATTGAGGGCCGAAGTAAACACACACACACACACACACACACACACACACACATACACACACACACACACACACACACACACACACACACACATATATATATATATATATATATATACGCAGGCACACTTATATACAAACATGCATACACAATACACATACATACATTCATAATAGAAATATGTATATATATGTATGTATATATATGTATGTATACATATATGTATGTATGTATGCATATATATATGTATATATGTATGTATATATGTATGTGTATATGTATGTATGTATGTATATATATATATGTATATATGTATGTATGTATGTGTGTATGCTTCCCATGCATGTCGATGCGTTAAATTTCTCTTATCCTCTCAACAGCCGGCCGACTGCTTCTTGATCCGTCTACGTGGCTTGAACAATTGATATTTCAGAGTACTGAGATTTCTTGTACAAACACGGCAGTGTTTGTTCGTTTAAATGTCAGGGACCATTGCGGACTGTGGTCACAACAAAACGGTTTAGTACAATTAAAGCATCAACACACCATCTGACTCTGTCCCAACGTTGCTTCTATCTGATTAAAGGAAATTCATGTATTGTCTTCGATTCATGCCATTGACCAAACACGATGAGAGACTGAATTACCATATGAATTCTAATTATGACCGGACGCTTTAACACAAATCTTTATCTATTTACATATATATCCATACGCGCATGCATATATACATACATTCATATATATTCATACATACATATTTACATACATTCATATATGCATATATCCATCCATCCATACATATATAGATATATATATACATGCATATATTCATACATACATACATACATACATACATACATACATACATACATACATACATGCATACATAAATACATGCATGCATGCATGCATATATTCATACATATGTACATACACATAAACATACAATAATACTTACACAGACACACGCACATATATATATTTATCTATATATGTATGTGTGTGTGTGTGTGTGGGCACGTGTATGTATGTGTGTGTGTATGCTTTTGTGTGTGTCTGTGAGTCTGCAGATGTTGAAGCTTCATCCGGCAGTACATCAAAAACAGCTTGGAAGAACATAACCACATATACCTCCCAGAGTTAACATGTTACATGTTTATTTCTAATCGTAATTTTCTATGTATTTATCTGATCATGTCGAGGTTTATGTCGAGAGACACCCGTGACATTTTCGTTACCCATTCATTGGTTTGTTATCATCTCACACATATCTTACCAACAGAACGGCTCTCCAATCTGTCGCTGAAACTGGTATCTCAAGTGTAATACCACCTTAATGCGTGAAATTGTACAGCAGCAATGTGGCTGATGAGGAAAAGATGCAGCTGTCTATTCGTCTTATGTAACTGTGTGCACTTTCTTGACACACACATGCGCGCGCACACACACACACACTCACTCACACACACACACACAAATACTCACACACACAAACACACGGTGAGAAATGTATCTGGAGTTCCAAGTGAAAGATTGTATATTAGAATGCTTCTCACTCACTACTGCCCCAGTAATAGCAGTAGTGTTGGAATATTAATTGGAATGCTGTGACCTGAGAAAATGAAGCTACATGTCGGATATATTCCATAGGCCGTGGCCTTCTGAAGTCTTCGATAAATGATTTCTATATACGTTGTGTGCGTATAGCAGATTCTATTATTGCGGTCTATAAAATTAAATCGCCGATCAGCAACAGTAGTTAGCTTAAAAACGGCTTTATCACCTCACTGATAACATGTAATAACCAAAACCTACAATTAAAGTACTGCCATTACGATACATTTCGTCCTCGGACAGAACTGAGTTAGGAATTTAAAACCAACGGTGGCTGGGGATATAATGATATTTATTTTAATATTAATGTCTGTAGTAGGGCGGTGGATTGGCAGTATCGGTAGAGAGTCGGACACCATACTTTTCAGCATAGAGTTACGGCCCTTTACGGTCTGAGTTCAAATCTCTCCGAGGTTAACTTTGCCTTTCGTCCTTACGGGGTCGATAAAATAAAGGTCTAGTAACGTACTGGGGTCGATTTAATCATCGATTTATCCCTCCCCCCAAATTACTGGCCTTGTGACTATACTAGATATCAATATTAATGTCTGTAGTTTCTAGAGTACTTTTCGATCATCTCATTGACCACACGTATACGCACATACATGTAAACACACACATACACACGCACACACACATACGAGAGGATCTTTGTGTGAACCATTATAAAATGCAATATTATTTTTAAATCATGACCAAAGCCAATCATTTTGTATTTCTAATATACAAAACTTTACCATATCAATTGAGTGACGACCGGAGCTGTACCGATTATCTTCGTCTAGCTTCGTAAACTTATGTATCTATCTATTTAAGGCGGGTAAAATTCCCGAGATCCTTGGACGAGTTCTCTCCAGCGGTCTCTGTCCCTCATCGTCGCTGCCATGTCATGCGTTTCCAACAGACCTGTCTGTCCTCATGGCATCAACATATGTCAAAAACCTATGTGTATATATATATATATATATATATAGTAATAATAATAAATGTGAAGACTAAAATCCGATGAGGGCTGTTTCAGAAGATCCCGTTAAGAGTGAAAGCAGCGATTCTTTGCTTAAACTTTAATCTGTTATTTTAATAAACACACACACACACACACACATATATATATATATATATATATATATGTGTGTATGTGTGTGTGTGTGTGTGTGTGTGTGTGTGTGTGTGTGTGTGTGTGTGTGTGTGTATGAATGTGCGTGTATGGTGTATGTATGTATGTATGTGTGTTCATGTTGCAGACAAAATCTAGTATCTATGTAATCCAATACACTTGAAAAACTATACTGAAAAGTACAAGTGGAAGCCCAATATTAATATCTATACCACCAAACGTTGTGATGACGTCAGTCTGGTGTGTCTTAAATCCATCTTTCTGCGACGAAATATTTTTGCAAAAGCCGGACATTTTCTAGTGGTAGATGTTGAAATTCTTTTGCGTTATCCTGTTTTAATGGGATCTCATTCTTAAAGAGAGAAGCAGACTATAAATGTCAGAGTAAACAGAGTAGCAGTCGATTAAATAGACCTTAGTACATGACAGGTACTTTATTGTTTCGAGTCGCGGAAGATGAAAGGGAAATCTGAACATGACGGATTTAAACACAGAGTCTGGAAGGCATTATGCCCAGACAGTCAAACGGTTCTACTAATTTACTGCCATATTTTGGTAGATTAAAGGACAATAAATATATTAGTGAAGGCGTGTGGCTGAGTGGTTAGAGAATTGGACTCGCAATCGTGAGGTTGTGAGTTCGATACCTGGACCAGTTGATGCGTTATGTCTTTCCGCAAGGCACTTTATTTCCCGTTGCTGCTTCTACCTGGAGTTGCGACCGATAGATAGTATTAGCAATTGGAAAGACAAATGGAAACATTGTTTCCTCGGTCCGATTTGACGAAAGTCAATCGACTCCTATCAATATATAATTGGCTATTCTTTATATCGTTCAGTTAGTTAAAATATTTCTGAATATTTGTTAATATTGTAAAGACACGGAACGAAGGACATTTCATAGAGGACATACTTTAGCTTGTTATATTTTCATGTGTATAACATCCTTTTCTATCTATATGTTATAAATATGTATGTTCGCTATTGAGGTATTGAGTACCTTATTTAACTGTGATTTAGTCTAAATTTCCTTCGGGAAACCATTCAGTGTTATGTTATTCACATATATGGAAGAAGTAGCGCTGTCGGATAATAATGATGATGATGGTGATGATGATGATGAGGATGGTGATGAGGATGGTGATGATGAGGATGATGATGATGATGATGATGGTGATGATGATGATGGTGATGTCAATGATGATGATGATGATGGTGATGGTGATGATGAGGATGGTGATGATGATGATGATGATGATGATGGTGATGATGATGATGTCAATGATGATGATGATGGTGATGGTGATGATGATGATAATGATGATGATGTCAATGATGGGGATTTTGATGGCAGTAATGGCAATGACGACGACGATGATGATGATGATGATTATGATGATAATGATGATGATGATGATGATGATGATGACGGTGATGGTGATGATGATGATGGTGATGGTGATGGTTATGATGATGATGATGATGACGATGATGATGGTGATGATGATGATGATGATGATGATGGTGATGGTTATGATGATGATGATGATGACGATGATGATGATGATGATGATGATGACGATAATGACGATGATGATGATGGTGATGA
>OZ024743.1:25591769-25594269 GCA_964016885.1 Eledone cirrhosa | reverse complement strand
TGGACAGTAGGATATTTCCTCCCGGAAACCACTCCGCTTGAGGGCCTGGTTGTAATAAGGCGCATGTTCATCGAATATCCGCTCATTAGCTGACAAACGGGATATGCGGAGGGAGATGTTTTTGACCAGGTTGTTTGTGATGTTCCTAGGATGGTTTGATCGGCGGTGGATGTAGTGCAGATTGTCATTAGGTTTCCAGTATGGGTAGTACAGGTCGTTTTCGAGGTCGAGGGTCACGTCCAGGAAGTTTACTCTGGTCAGGGACGTTTGTAGGGTTATTTTAAATCCCCAGTCGCGGAAGAATCTGATTAATTGTTTCCGGACCCGATCTGTACTACTGGGGTTGTACCCTTTAAGGGTAAGGAGCCCATCATCACGGTACAATCCACCACCGAATGCAGGAAACATATCAGTGAGTTTGGCTATTAGGAATAATCCTATAAGATCTGTGACCTCCGCCGAATCCGTGGCGCCCATGCTGACGTCGAAGGGTGAGTCGGGAGCTCTTTTTATCCATTTAGATTCGTCAAAGAGTAAGACTGTCTTCCTGGCGTGGAGGATGATTTTTCTTTCCTGGTCGGTAATGGGCACCAGTGTTTCGGCGAAGTCCAAGGCGGCAGTAAGTAGCGGTAAGGTGATTGAAGCATAGTAGCTCTCTATGTCGAACTGTATGAATTTAGTTTCTCGTTTATCCTCCATATTGCTGAACCAGGAGATAACTTCCTGGGTGTTGATCCATAGGCTAAGTCGGGTGTGTTGCTTGACTTTTGGTATCACGCGGTCTAGGATTTTTTTGCTGATTCTCCCTATGTCGGACTTCGTTGGGTTAATAAGCCTGATATAGGGTTTACGGTCAAAATCGGATTTATGGTCCTTCAGTGTGAAGTATGGTGTCCGTGGGTCTAGAGGTTCCGTGCGGTCGGCGACCCCGAGGCTGGAGGTGATTTGTTGTCCATCTCGATTTATGTCCTCGATGCAAGAGTGGTTGACCTTTTTATAGGTGGAGTTTAGGCTGCTCCTGATCAGTGTGTGGTAAGTGTCAGGGTTGACAAAGTATAGGTTCCCAGTTTTATCCGAATGCACCATGATGTCATTTGTGTTATCATACTCTGTTAGGTTGCTACGGAGTTTTTGTAGGAATCGGTTGTGTCTGGGTATACCCCCACCCCCTCCCCTAGTCTAGGATAGATTTGGCGGACTCCGCCCTTTATAGCAGTTGGTTTAGACCCCGGATACTTGTCCCCTTTTTCCGACCGCTCCCACTATTCTCTGTGCCCTCTATATTTCTTAGTGGCACTTATGCCTTATTTTTTCGTTTCAGTATTTCTTTCTTCGCTTTTCTTTTGGGCGGGGTGGATTCTGAATTTATTTTTCCACCTTTACTTCGTACGAACTTTCATGTAGCTTGTTTTAGATCTTTTAGAGTTAGCTTTAGTATATATTTTTCTCGGGACTCGAGATAGTTACATGAGAGAGAAATAGATATAGGAGGATGAAGTAAATAGATATGTTTCTTTATTAGCCACATGGGCGATAGATAGAGAGGTAGATAGATAGATACATAGAGAGATAGAAAAATAGATAGACAGACAGATATATAGATAGATAGATAGATAGATAGATAGATAGATAGATAGATAGAGAGAGAGAGAATATATTGCGAAAATCACTGTTTTATAATAATAATAATATTTGAAACTATATGATCGGACCGATACCATCGTTTTTCTTTTATTAATATTTACAATTTACATTTTTCTACTCTCCAACTCTTCAAACCCGAACAACAAAAACACAGCAAGAACAAGAACAAACAACAAAAGCTCAGTGTGAATACATAAACGCATAAAAAAATATGATACAAAATTCGGCGTTTAATAAGTCGTATCGTATTAAATATTTATTCTGAGAGAGAGCAGGGAGCGCGTAAATTAAAGTTTTCATACAGTTTAATTAACACATAGATTAGTGAACCTTACCTTAATATAAATTGAGTGGAGACAGTCATGGTCGAGTTTTCGAGTTTGTAGAGAGAGATAAACACCTTCTTAATTATTAATGGAATTCAAGTCAAGTCTGGAAATAATAATTGTAAACATATAATAAACAACTACAGTAAAAGCAACAACAACAACTAAACAATCAAACTGTTTATTATACACTACTAAATTCCGATGATTAGCTTTCTATCTCATATGAGAATATAAATATATAGTTTCTGTTGGTGTGTTCGTGCGAGCGCGTATGTGTATAGTTATGTATGTTTCGAGTGTGGGAATGTGTGTGTGTGTGTTGATGTACAAACAAGATTTTAAAATGTACTCAAAGTACGTAATGCTTAACTATTCGTTCGAACCCAAGGCTCTACTTCGCGCTAGATCAAGCAATAGATCTAGAAATTTCCTGTCACAAATCCCTGGTAAGCATAACTTTTACAAACTATTCAACAAATCATCTTAATAGTTATCAATAATCATACGGAAAATATCACAATTAATAA
>OZ024743.1:25551769-25586769 GCA_964016885.1 Eledone cirrhosa | reverse complement strand
AACAAAAACAAAAACAAACAAACAGAAACCAAGCCATATAAACAACAAGGCAACAAAAACATCAGAGCAAAAAGTAAAACAACAGAAGAACCTGATTCCACCCACCCCCAACTATATATATATGTATATATATATATTTATTTATTCGTGTTTGTTTCACTTCTACCCGTATTTATTATGCAGCAATATTTAATATATATATCAATACCGTTGATCATAGATCTGAGACAACTATTGCAGACTTAATCTCCCCGTAGTGTTAGTTGTATTCTAACATCTCTTTACAAGCACGTCTCCTCGTGTGAAGATGAATGACGGAAATGTAATTTTTACAACAAGAGAAAAAGCCTATCCTGATTCTTTATTATATAAAGTTGCCTGGTTTTTTGATGAGACCGTTTCCTTAAATGAATAAATGGATGGGTGAATAAATGAATAAACGAATAAATTAAATTGAAGATTTATGGAATCAATGACTGACGAAATGATAGTATCACTGTACAAAGGAATATACTGTTTTGTTGGTTGATGGTCACTGTTATGAATTTGATACGTCTTCAGTTATTCATCGTATCTATTCTTTTCATTCTGTCACATTTTCGTAGGTCAGTCATGCACCTCGCCCTATCTGACATCTAACATATACAGCCACCAAAATCATATGTGCCAGTGCCTTTTATCACATTTGTTTGCCTGTTTGTGCTATTGATTGATTGATTGTGTGTCCGGTCTGGTACTACTGAACTACTGAAAGTATGGAAAGTTTATTTATGAATGGTTAATAGGAAAAAAGAAATAGTGAAAATGTTTTCTTTCTGAAATTTTGCTTTTTTTAGGAAGGTATTTGGATATTAAATGTATAATTTTTTTTAACATGTCGAACATGTTAAACGAAAAATGTTCTTTCATAAGCAACGCAATTTCTTTCAGATAGTGCATATAAAAATATTTTTCTTTTCACTCGTTTACATATTGTTCAAATGCCATCGAATGTGGATTGTTCGGAAACACATCGGATTTGTTTTGCTCGCCTTTTCAAAGTATTTGATATGCGACTAGTTGACATTGTTGCTGTTGTTGAGTATTAAACGACACCTCTGCACCAAGAAAGCAATAACAATGAAGGAAACTATTGTTACTTGTCTTGATAGCTATTCCAACGTTTGTGGAACATGAAATTTAAGGATTTTCAATTAATTCATGTTATCTATGGTTTGTTTATTAATAATACATAACTGCACTGAAAACTGTATATTTGGATTAGTTTGTACAGCAATTCTGCTAATTATCTTCCAGATACCTTTAGCTGAAGTTGGATACTTGCCCTCTCAAGGAAGCCTGCGTAATGCACTCTACGAGTAAGTGGAGTTACATTGAAGCAGGTGGAAAAGTTCTCGAGTGGTGAAATGCAGGAGGCTGAATTATGTGCAAGAATTTCATGAGCCACATTCAGTATTCAGAAGAAAGGAGGTAGGTGTAAAAGCCAAACTCGCTATCTTCAATTCAGTATTCGTGCCAACGCTTACCTATGGTCATGAATCTTGGGTAATGCCCGAAAGAATACAAATTGTGGAACTGGGGTTCTTCCGAAGGATCTTTGGAATAACGACAATAAAGAAAACTTAAAATTGATGAGATGTTGCAAAACGTGGATGGTAGCATAAAGAGTAGGAAAAGGATAAACACTCACTACCAGCAGTAAATCATCCGAAATAGATGGTATGGCACACAGGTGAAGATAAGTCTAGCACACTAACTGAAGAAACTCAAATTAAGAAGCTCACCTTCTTCTTGAAAGCCATGAAGATCACTATCGAGAACACCAAATGAGGAATTAGCTGATTTCTTAACCAAGCTGCAGGAGGAAAACGGAATGGGCAAAGTACAGAGAACACCCAAGTCTATTGGTAAATGTAATACTTGAATGGAATGTGGGCTCCATTTCTGCACTTCCCGATAATCAAATTTCTCACTGTCGCTACATTCTCTGCTCAAATTCCGAAGATCTCGACTTTGCTTGTCTTCTATTCCGGATCGATGAAATGAAGTACCGGTCAAGTACTGGGAACAATTAATTTGACTTTCCCTTTCCCACAAAATCAGAAACTATTATTATCATTATTGTTAAAACTAGTATGTTGGATAAGCAAATCAATAGCGCGTCGGTCTTCATTCTCATGCTCTGTTCAAATCCCACGACATAGACTATGATTTTCTTAATTTCAGAATCATTGTCAAAATATGTAATAGTAAAATTACTTGTGCCTTCTGTTGGTTCTTAGGAGCAGCTTCGTGAGGAAACCCGTATCTTGAGTATTTAAATACTTGGTGGAACCCACCTATCTACAATACCACAGCCGACTGTTATCTAAAGAGATGGAGAGATAGAGAGAACGAAAGTCAGAAAAGAGTGTATGTGTGTGAAAGAGAGTGAGAATCAGAGAAAGAAAATGAGAGAGAACGAGAGAGAATATATATATATATATATATATATATATATATATATATATATATATATATATATATATATATATATATATCGCTATTGATCAGCTCAAGGTTCTGGAATCAAAAGCTCGTCGGACCAGAAAA
Source organism: Eledone cirrhosa (assembly GCA_964016885.1). Classification (NCBI taxonomy): domain Eukaryota; kingdom Metazoa; phylum Mollusca; class Cephalopoda; order Octopoda; family Eledonidae; genus Eledone; species Eledone cirrhosa. The sequence goes on along the minus strand of OZ024743.1, from coordinate 25,584,177 downwards.
GAATCAATGATACTTTGTCTATCGAGCCCGATGTGTTAAAAGGAAAAGTTGATTTTGGCGGGATTTGAAGTCAAGGTAAAGAGAGCCCAAACAAATGCCGCAAGGTATTCTATCCGACGCTTAACTGACTCTGCTAATTCGTCGCTTTCACCCCCCCCCCCCCAAAAAAAAACAACCTTTGTGCCTATGTTTGAAATGATTACCATTAACAAAGAGAAAAGTCAGGATTAGATGAATCGATTGAGTGCCAGACTTAATACTTTACATTATCTGTTTCTGTCTCTTTATACTATGAGTTCAAACTCCGGTGGTATTGACTTTTAGTGGTCGATAAAATAAGTATCATTGAAGTACTTGAATAGGGGGACTGACAGAATCGATTATAACGTTCTCCAACATTTTTGGTCTCGTATCATTATTAAAATGTATTATTAATAATAACTAGAAGGCAATAGAATATCGGATTTAATGTCTAGTGGCATTTCCTTACGCCGCCTTATATTCTGAGATCAAATCCTACAGAGGCTGATTATTACCTTTCATCCTTTCGGTAGGTCGATAAAATAAGTACCAGTGAAATACTTTAATCTATTCTACTCCTCCCTCACGACCCCAAAATTTGTGACATTTTGTCTCTACTAAAAATCCTTATTACTCACAGAAAAAAGCAAATAACACATATAACTAACCCAACCCTCATCAACCCCCCTTCTCAAAATGAAAATGAAAGTGAAAGTTGCAAGTTATTGAGACAATTAAAAGTATCTAATATCTGAACTAACTTTGTTCTGTGGTGCGTGAGTGGCTATTAATCTGCAGTCTAGTGAGCTATAGGTCTCGACGGATCAATTTGCTTCTCGGCTAAACCTGATCTGTATCAATTAGACATAGTAGCAGTAGCAAGAACGAGAACAGCAGCAATGGTAGCAGGAAGGGTAGCAGCAGCAGCAACAACAGCAGCAATGGTAGCAGCAGCAACAACAGCAGCAATGGTAGCTGCTGCAAGAGATGCAAAACACAAAGTCACACATATATACAAACACAGGTACGTATATGTACGCACTTACACACACACAAAGACAAATTTCACACATACGTACTAACATGTGCATTTACAGGTATGTATAATGTATATATATAAAGACACATATGTGCATACAGACAGACATACATGCATATATGCAGCACACATATGTGCATACAAACAGACATACATGCATATATGCAGCACACATATGTGCATACACACACATACACACAGACATAATGTATATGTGCAACACACCTACGTACATACACAAAATCACATATACACAGACAGACATGCATATACACAACACACCTACGAACATACACAGGCACACATCTAAACACAGAAAATACAGATTACCAAAAATGAAAGTAAAATAACCAATAAGCCAAGCAAATCCAGCAATAAATGAATAAAATAAATTACAAAAATAAAACAAGCAAAAACAGAAATAAACAACAAAAAAGAAACAAAATATTATCGAAATGGCTTCAAGTTTACTTTAGATGACACTGATCTTTAATAATGTGGTATTATAATCATAATTACTGTAATAATAATGATAATAACAATTCTTAATAAATAGCATCAAAATAAATTAAGAAATTATATAAAGATAGAAAAAACTAATGAATAAAAGGTTAGTCATTCGTAAGAGAGCATCAGAAGAAGAAAATATTATTCTTGTCATTTTTATTGTCAATATCACTATTGTTGTTTTTGACTGTGTTGTTCTTATTGATATTGTTGTCTCTTTCACTCTTTGTTTCATTTAAAGAAAATATTTTAATTATTATTATCATATCTTCTTGATTACTAAACCTTTCACGTCAGAATTGCGGCCTCCCATCCAAAATCTTCTTCAAAACTAAATTTGAAAAGACAATTTAAAAAAAAAAAGTTATTTATTTATTATATATTAATCATTGAATTAACTAATTATTTATGGCAACATCGATAGAGCGTCGGACAAAACGCTTTGCGGTAAATATTTAGATGCCTTTGCAAAAACCAGCCGTTAGACAATATTCATTTGGACGTTTTACATCCTGAGTTCAAATGACGCCGCTTCCAGCGTTGATTTTTCTGGTGTCGATAAAATATCTACCAACTAAGTAATCTCGATTTCGCCTGGTTATTGTTATTCAAATACGTATGTCAGCCGGTTACAATTAAGGGTAAAATGAACGGTTCAGCTAGAGACTAGCAACCGTTCCTTCTAAAAACAGAAACCATTCAAAGCAATCAAAGAACAAATTTGTTCTCTTGAGCCAGACATGGTGAATGTGGGGAAGGAAACAAAAGTCAAGTTTACGTTTTGACTTAAAAATTTGCCCGGATCAACTTTGATTTTCATCCTACCAGACGAAAGGAAATAATTAAGTATAGCAAATAGTTAATCAACTACACTGCTCCCCAATGAACATTTATAGACTTGTGTCTGTGTTATAAATCATTATGATTATTATTCAGATGATGGATCACAGAATTGATAGAGCACCAAACGAAAAGCTTTGTGAGATTTAGTCATGTCCCTTTGTGATTTGAATTCAAATTTCACTAAGTAAATTTAGCCTTTGATCCTTGTAGATTAAGTACTTGTATTAATTTAATAAAATGCATGTAGCCATCGAAAATTGTTTAGCATTCGGCCTCAAAGATGACTATTATTATTGTTGAAGTGGTAGGGCGCTAGATTGGCAGGATCGTTAGTGCATCGGATGAAATGCATTTTAACATTTTGTTACGTCGCTCAACTCTGGCTTTGCCCTTCCTGAGTTCATATAATAAAGTACCAGTTCACTGCTCGGGTGAATTAAATCAACTTTCCATTACCCCACAATTGTGGGCCTTATGACTAAGAAAAATGCCTCTTTGCTTGAGGTCTTTATCTAAGAGTGAGCGAGAAATATCACATATTTTTGCATCTCTAAAAACCCTCAAAGAAAGAAATGGAAGTAGTCTTAACCGATACGTGAAACAATGTCTCCTTCGTCGGTGGGGTTAGAATTTATGGAAGCCTTTGCTAGTTTTCAAAACTAAGAGTGGGTCGAGAAAGCAAATCGGATTGCTAATAGGCTAGCCCAATAATGCACAATATGACACAACATGAGCGTCATATTGGCGACATAACTGAGGTTTGGTTTACCGCTTCATTTGTGGCACAATACATGAAAGTAGTGAGCGGAAAGTGGTCTAGAAATGTCATGAGATGGAGAATGTTTGTTTTAATATCCAAGTTCTAACAGCCTCGAAGACCACGGAAAAAACTATGCTCAATTATTCGAGTGGAAGGAATTGCCATGAGACGAATGGAATACAGCAGAAAGTACATCAGATTCTCGTGTGGCAGTAAGAATCAGTTGAGAGCTATCTATTCGAAGACAAATCATAACAGAATGAAACAAAATAAAGAAGAGATCAGCAAAGAGAGCAATATAAGCAGACAAGATATTTTATGGTTCTCAAAGCAACATTGATTGAAGCTCTGGAAACAGTAGAAGAGGTCACGTCATCCTACTGTGGAGAAGTGAAGTAAATGTTAGACGTTAATCAAATACTGGCTTTTATTTTTTTGTTTTCTATTCCTTAGAAAGTTGGCATTTAGCAGGAAATCATTGCTTTCCATTAAACCACAGATAAACTTCTAATCTTTGAGCAACTACAAATTTTATTGTATTGTACACATACACACACATATATATGTATATGTGTGTATATATAATGTTTACATACATTTATATATATGTATATATAATATTTATATGACTTTATAGTAAACGAATTTTCATGAATAATTCCATGAATATATTATTTGAAGAGTACTTTTTTGTCAACAGTAATGTGATTTGTGATCGTTTGATGAAACATCAAGAAACAGACATTACAATGTAGTGAACAAACCAATGGAGAACATTATAAACGGATAGAGTGATGCCATTAATGGTGGGGTAAATAATAATTGTTTCTACTTTAGGCACAAGGCCAGCAATTACCCAGTGCATTACTGGTACTTTATTTTATCGACCCCGTAAGGATGAAAGGCAAAGTCAACCTCGGCGGGATTTGAACTCAGATCGTAAATGGACGTAACTATGCTGGAAAGCATGGCGTCCGACCCTCTACCGATACTGCCAATCCACAATGATCCACTGCCTGTAACGTGTAACTTATGAAACTGGTAGAAGTCGAAAATATTCTTAAAGTTCTATTAAAGTTAAATATATAGTTTGGATGGAAAGTCTATTTCTAGTTTTAAATCATTCTGCATTTAAATTTTTTTTAACGAAATTATATGTATGCAAAATTATTCTAAGAATAGTAATTTCGATAAAAAGATGGTTCAAAGAAAATATATTTACTAAATTATTTATCAAAATAAAATTTGATAAAAAAAAAAGTACAAGTTCGATGAAAACATGTTTAGAAAAGTCTTCTAGTAGCTTCGATAAAGCAAGTAAAGCATAAATAGGAGTGAGGGTATGGATCAGGTAGGAGGGGGTGATTCTAAAAACTTTTTTATAGATACGTTTTGAAATATGAATATATCTGACCTTTATTTTAGCTTTTTTAGGTTTTACTTCATCCTCTATTCGTCCCCTTTTTTTAAACAGTTTCCTCTAACTCAGTTGAAAATATGAAAGGTTTTATAAAGTTATTACATAGTCCTTTAATATATAAACATATATATATGTATATACATATATATATGTATATGTATATGTATATATATATATATATATATATATATAAGATCAAAAGATGGTTAAAAGAGTTCCATGTATTTTATTATGCGCATTTCAAAAACAAATATCATCATGCAATAACATTTGTGTTTTCATCAGATAAAGTAGGAAGACATGATATGAAGGTTAAAAAACACTTGTGGATAGTGCAGTTTTAAATCAACTTATGAAAAGTAGTTTTAGATTGATGTGTGATATTGGAAAAAAAAAAAAATGGGGGGGGGGGTTTGGAAAGGATGAAAAAGAGGAGGAGATGAGAGTAAAAAGTGGAGGGGGAGGAGTATAAGGAGGAAGGATGAGATAGTCCTACAAACTGTAGAGTGCTTCTTATCGATATCTGCATTGCTTTATTGTACTACAATAAAACTCACCTCCTACATATATATATATATGTATAAATATATATATATATATGTGTGTGTATGTATGTATGTATGTATGTATGTATGTATGTATGTATGTATGTATGTATGTATGTATGTATGTATATACAGGGTGAGCATAAAGTCTTTCTCTGAATATAAATCTTTGTTAAGCAGAACATAAACAAGATAGAAAAACAGACTTTGGCACACTTATAGCATATGTCGAGAGGTGTTTGTCATTCGCACATTCCGATAACCCACAACTCTGGATAGAAATTTATATTATTGCAGCTGACAGAATCAAAGGCAAAGTTGATCTTAGTGGGATTTGAAATCAGAGCTTACACAACCAGAACAAATACTGCAAGGTAATTTCTTCTTCACTCTAACAATTCTTTTAATTTGACACCATAATTAGATAAATCCGACTTACTTATTCTCAAAACGATCACGCACATTTTAAAATATATAAAACATATATGAACACTGTGCCGGTTGATTATTATAATTTTTTCTTTCACACGATGATATCACTGTGCCGAAGAAACTTCAGAAAATTGTGTCCACGTTCGCTATACTTAAATGATATATACAAGGCTGAGCTAGTTTTCATCGCCTAATTTCGTGGTGTACAATAAACAAGATAGGATGTACTGATCTAAGTTTAACCAGTAACTGCGCATTGGCAACAAATATCATACAAAATTGCCAATCTGACTCACACAGGCAGCCTTTCAACTACCCACTCAAACACACACACACACACACACACACACACACACACACACACACACACACACACACACACACACACACACACACACACACACACACACACACACACACACACACACACACACACAGACTAATATATATACTATTATTTTTATCTAAAGACATTTTTTCAAATTCCACCCGTCCTGTCCCTTCAATCTATCTCATTTCTCATTCTTCTGATGATGAAGGCCTAGCGTTCGAAACGTTAAGACCCACTTCTTGCTATTTCAAGTGTTAACCTAATATATTCTTTCCATATACCGATTATGTTGTTATTTCTGTTTACCTTTTACACACACACACACACACAAATATATATATATATATATATATATATATATATATATATATATATATATATATATATATACACTTCCTGATGATTTCTCCCGAACAAAACAGTTCTAGTCCTGTAAGAGCTATTTCTATATTAAATATTTATACTCTGCTATGTATTAAGTACAAAGACAGAGGCAGTGGGGTTTTACAATAAGGTCGAGTAAAAGTGCTCAATGGCAAGACTAATTTAACAATGAAGATATAAAAATATAAAATAAACTATACATAAATATAACAAAATAAATTCCCCTATAGGGGGTGGTCGACCCAGGGGTGACTCAGGCACCCCACCAATCCTGAACTACCCTGCGCTTCTAGGGCACCCAGGCACAGCACCTTTCTCCTCAAATTAGCTAGCCTATAGGCGCACGGTCAGAGTAGGCCCATTCACACGGGCCATTCTCGCCACATTCATCCACCTTTTAGCAAATGTACTAGAGGGGGGGGAGGGGGCAGCATTTCTCTCTCCACCCTCACCTTCCTTTCCAGGTGAAACTTGAAGAAGTTGATGAGAGATTGGCAGAAGAGAAAAGTGTCTGTCTTCAGTCCTTTCAATCTGGTCCACCATACAACCTCTTTCACAACTGCCACCAGACAGAGGAAAATTGCCTGCTCTTCCTGGCCAAAGGATGGCGGCGGGTCGATCTTCACTATGGACTCGACCGATAGCCGGATCCGTTCTACACGCGACAGTAGCTGTTCGACATAACTCCACAAGTCATTAATGCACGGACATTGGACAGGTGCGTGCAGAACGGTTTCGTCGCTCTGTGCGCGCATCTCGGGCAGGTCCGTCGGACACCACTTCCGTGCATGTAGAGTTTATCCCGAACCGGCAATGCCCATAAGCAGCGCTGCCAAGCGAGGGATTTCTGGTAATTGTCCATCATCCCTGGTTCGAGAGTCCTCCGGAACAGAATAATAATAATAATAATAATAATAATAATAATAATAATAATAATAATGATTTCTTTATTAACCACAAGGGTTTACATAAAGTAGACATTAAGGACAGTGCAGGACAATGCAGGACGGTACAAATGGGCATTTCTGCGTGTAAAAAAAACAAAAACAGAGGATGTAACAAAAACAGCAATGCTCTGACACTGGACGAGTGCGTGCAGGACGGTTTCGTCGCCCTGTGCGCATCTCGGACATGCCCGACTGACGGCACCTCCATGCCTGTAATAATAATAATAATTAAGTTCTTGTAATAATGTTTTCTTTATTAACCACAAGGGTTTACATAAAGTAGACATTAAGGACAGTACAGGACAATACAGGACGGTACAAATGGGCATTTCTGCGTGTAAAAAAAACAGCGGATGAAATAAAATAACAAAGAAAAATTCCCCAATAGGAGGGAGACTTCCGAGGGACATTTGTGGAGAAAGCCCATTAAAAGACCACAGTGGTCCTGACCGCCAGGGCAAGTGCCCTCTCCCAGTTTTCTACCTTTAATTTACAGACACATACTCAGAGAAGGCCCATTCATTCGGGCCATACTTGCTTCTCTCACCCATCTTTCAACAAAATGCTGGGAAGAGAGCACTTCCCTCTCTACCCTGATTTTCCTTTTCAAATGAAATTTGAAAAAGTTAATCAGGGCATCACCGAAGAGGTAAGTGCTCGTCTTCAGCCCTTTCAAACGTGTCCACCATACTATCTCTTTCGCCATGGCCACCAGACAGATAAAAACTGCCTGCCCTTCCCGGCTAAAGGAAGGGGGCGGGGCAATCCTCACGATGGACTCAGCTGATAGCTGGATCCGTCCTACACGTGACAGCAGGTGTTCGACATAAACCCACAAGTCAGCAATGCTCTGACACTGGACGAGTGCGTGCAGGACGGTTTCGTCGCCCTGTGCGCATCTCGGACATGCCCGACTGACGGCACCTCCATGCCTGTAAAGTTTATCCCGAACTCGCAAAGCACCCCGGTAGCACTGCCAGGCAAGGGATTTCTGTAAGTTGTCCATAGGCCCCGGCCCGAAAGTCCTTCCGAAGAGATTGGCTAGTTGATTTTCGTCGACGCCTAGAGTTTCTCCAAGTACGTCGTCGCTCTTCCCCTCCACTAATCCCCTATAGAAAGCCAAGGTGGAGTTTCCACCGATCACATTGCCCGATTGGTCGAGGGCTGTGAGCGCCTGAAGACATTCCAGTCTTCAAGCGCTCCCTCTCGGTCTTCGCTTGACCCAGGACTGCAGCTCCGTCAAGGAGACGAGCTGGGGAAAAACGTGTCTAGCAAACGGCGACCACACCTGATCACCGTCGAGGAAGAGGTGGAGATGTCGTAGCCTGAGCGCGTGTCTGCGCATCATCAGCCACGGCATGCCCAGCCCTCCACGTAGCGGGTGTTGACAGCAGATGGACCGCCTGACCATCGGAGCGCGTTCCTTCCACAAGAAGCGAAAGAGCAAACGCTCCAGCGCAGTCATGCGGGGCTTAGGACAAGGTACGACGGTCAGGCGGTAGTAGATGACGGACGCGATGTACGCGTTAGCCACCTCCGCTCGACCTTTCAGGGATAGCTTCCTCTCGGCCCATTTCTGGGTGAGAGAAGCCACCCTGCTCGTCACCTCGTCCCAGTTTTTGTCCGTCTGGAGGTCTGGACCGAACCAGACCCCTAGCAATTTAACCGGTCCGTCCGTCCAGCGCCCGACGACGCTGTTGGACGGCATGGACCTGCCTCTCCAGGTGCCGAGCTGCAGGCCCACTGACTTTTCCTGGTTGATCATTGCTCCTGTCACCGCTTCGTATTCTCTTAGAGTAGTGCCGATCGCCTCGATGTGTTTGGCGTTCGACACCACTACGGTGACATCGTCGGCATATGCTGACACGGATCTTCCGCATCCTAGTTCGCGCGGGACCCCCCTCAACGTCTCCAGTTTGTGCAGTAATGGCTCGAGAGTCAATACGTACAATAGGGACGAGAGGGGACATCCTTGGCGGACCGAGCGCATGATGTTGAACGGTTCCGAAAGGTGACCGTTCACTCTCACTACAGAGCAGATGTCGCTGTGCATGGCAGCGATCCAGCCTCTGAAGACGGGCCCAAAGCCAGCCGCCCTCAGGACTGCCGCTAGGTAATGATGGTCGACCCTATCGAAGGCTTTCGACTGATCTAAATTGATCAAAGACCCACCCGTGCCAGGTTCCCTAGCTACCCTCTCTACGATGTATCGCATGAGGTGGAGGTTGTCGTGAATGGATCTGTCGGGAATGGCGCATGTCTGTGCCTCTCCCACCAGACCACCAACGACAAGCGCCAACCTCTTTGCTAGCACCTTGGCCAAAATCTTGAACTCTGTGTTTAGCAGAGTTATGGGCCTAAAATTATCTATGTTATCCCCCTTGTTCGGATCCTTTCTCAGCAGCGCCACCGCTCCTCGGCTCACAGAGCTGGGAATTCTCTCGTTCTGTTGCCAGTTGCAGTAGACGTCCGCCAAGAGGCCTCTGAACAAGTTTGGCATTTGTACGTAAAGTTCATAGGGCAGACCATCCAAACCAGGCGATTTACCCCTTGTGCAACTAGTCATTGCATCCCGTACTTCAGCGGTTGTTATCGGCTTTTCGCAACACTCCGCCTCAGTAGCCGAAAGCCGCGGCAGTCCGTCGAGGTAGACACTAAAGTCCATCCCTCGATCCGGCCCGCCACTGCCCCCGAACAGTTGAGCGAAGTGTCGCTGAAAAGCTTCACACATTTGCCCGGGATCGAGTAGCATGCGCCCGTCGTGGTCCACCAAAGACCGGATCGTGGCTTTGTTGCCACGACGCGCCTCCGCCACTCGGGCCCATTGAACGGCTTTCGTCCCCTCGTGTCTGAGAGCACGCACCCTAGCTCTGACAACGCAGCCTTCGTGCTTTGCATTGAAGAATTGGTCAAGGGCCAATTTCGCCGCAAGTACGTCGGTCGCGATGCCTTTGCTAAGCGCCTCATCTAATTTTCTAACTAATTCTCCCTCTGCTCTATTTTTCTCTTTTGCTAAAGTCTTACTAAACCTAATGGACTCTATTCTAATTACTCTTTTCAGAGCAAACCACCACTTGTTGTTGACGATGGCCCCCGTCAACGCCCGCTTAACTAGTTCGCTAATACGGTCTCTGTATGCCTTGCGCGCTGGTAAGGACGCGTTTAGCTTCCAGTAGCCGGATCCACGTCTATGAAGCCTATCTAAGTCAAGCACACAGATCACGAATTTGTGGTCCGTGTAGCTGACTATCTTGAATTGTGGACAGCCTATGCTAGACCTATCTATTTCCCTACAAAATACTCTATCTAGATATGATCTGGATGACCCTATGCGATTTGTCCAAGTTCACATTCGTACATTCGGGAAATCCATTCGGTACCTGTCAGACAGTTCAAAACGTCTGAGCAGGTTGGTGAGACTCTTGCACCCTCCTTCCCTATCCACTAATCCCACACAATCCCAGCGTACATCTAAGATCCCGTTCCAGTCGCCCACTAACACTACAGAGCGGGACGTTCCAAGAAAGGTCTCCAGACGCCGGAAGAAATCAGGCCGCCCTGCTCCTGTCGGGGCATAGACGGCCACTAACCTGAAAGCTTGCCCGTCTCCGCTGGTCACGTCCAGCACCACAAACTTACCTTCTGGGTCCAGGAAGATGGCCCGTATGGCAAGATCCAAACCTCTCCGAAAAAGCACAGCAACTCCTCCCCCCGATCCCGGACGGCTGGGAGATGCGTACACATCGTAGCCGCCGAAGATCGGTGCGAAAGCCTGTGCTTCGGAGATTCTGGTCTCGCTGATGGCCACTACATCTATGTTTAGTGACCTGAGGTCGTTGAGCAGGTGGCCCTGCTTCCATGACGACCCCAAGCCACGCGCATTTATGCTGCCTATTCTGAGTGAGGTCATGTTGAAAAGGAGTGGAAAAGATGGGAAAGACCACTTACCTTACTTCTCGTAGGGGAAGGACGGTTTTTCCATCCTTTTCACTGCTTGTGGCCTCCTCAGGAAGGATGTCCTTATAAATCCTCCTGGAGAGTGCTTGTCGGAAGTCTCCGATGTCTTTGGGGAATTTTTGTTTTAGTGTCATGTACGTTTTCTGTGTGATGCGAGTGATTTGTATGTGTGGAGGTGGTGTGAATTTTGGGGTTGTTGTGTAGTCTTTTTCTGTGATGCTGGTGTTGTGTTGGATGTAGTGTAATAATTGCTTGTTGTTCAAATTTAATGCTGTGTAGTGTGTATCGTTTTGGTTGTTTTGTTTTGTTTGCGTTTGTTGTGGGTTTGTTTCTGTTTCGCATTTTGGTGACTTTTTGTGGTGTAGGTGATGGTGGTGTTGGAGTTAATGATGGTGATGGTGTTGGTGTTTGGGTTGATGGGGTTGGTGATGCTGGTGTGGATGGTGGCATATCTGTCCTAACTTTTTTGTTTCTTAATTTATTTGTTTCCCTCTGTATTTTGTTTTTGGAGGGGGAAGGAAGAGAATTTTTTCTTTTTTGGTTTCTTTTTTTCTTTCCGGATATCGTTTCCCACTCCTCGTCGTCACAATCTGTCTCCAGTTGTGATAGGCCGGGGAGTGGAAAATCCTCCACAGGCGTTAGTTTTGGTTGTGGCGTGGTGGATGGTGTAGGCGCTGGCGCTAGTTCTGAAGCGTTGGGTGGTGGTGGTGTTGGTTTTGCTGGTGGTGGTGGTGGTGTTGGTTTTGCTACTGTTGCTGGGGTTGTTGCTGTTATAGTTGCTTCTGTTGTTGCTGCTACAGTTGTTGCTGCCATCTCTGCTACTGGTGGTGTTGATGGTTGTGTCACTGGGGTGGGTAGGAGAGATGGCCTCAACCTTTTAGCCTGAGGGCAGAAAGCCCTTAGGTGGGTTCCTTCACCACAAACGACACACCTAGGTCTTCTGCCCTCGACAATTACCGTGAGGTGGCTGTCGTCAGTGAGGTCTATTACCTCTGGGATCTCCTCAATGCTTTTTTGGTCCGCTTGGATCAAGAGCTCCATCCCAGATCCGGACCAGTTCTCCTGCTTTTCCATTACTATTGCTATTATTTTATAATTCTTATTACAAATGAAACATTCGATGACCCGGTCAAAAATTCAAAAAATCAAAAATCAAAATCAAAACAGCACAGCAGTAACGAAAAACGTAAAGAAAAGAAAAAAGAAAAGAAAAACAAACAGACAAACAAACAAACGAAAAAAACTAAGTCAGACATTCAAACATTACATTACAATGAAACTTACGCTTATTTTTTTAGGTTTTTACCTATTTGTTTGTTTGTTTATGTTCGTCTACAGCGTGATAGTGCCACGCTAAAATCACCGGGGGTGATAAAATCACCGGTGGATATGTAACCATACATTCACCAATCCTCGATATGAGTGTTTAAATGTCGAACCTAAACAGTTCAAATAACGGTGAAGTGGAGACTGGAATGTCATGTGACAGACTCTCACCCAGCAGGTGCTCCCTGGCCCAGCAGCAGGGACCTGGCTGTCATCCAAATACTGCTGGTGTTGGAGGAAGAAGAAGAAGGAAAGGGACCAGAACCAACTGGACGAAAGAATTGAATAGAACTGTTATGCAATGTTACCTGAAGAGTAAGCCCAAGGAAAAATCTATAGGAAACAAACGGATGCATAGCATCTGGAACGAGATGGGTCTATTTAAATTAGATGAAGAAAAATTGGCCGGGCAGGCTCGGGTAATAAGAACTAATGGGTGGATAAGCGAGCTGGAACTGGACGAACTCAGCAGAGAGATTATATTGGAAATGGAGAATGGAGTATGCCAGGCAAACGAGCCAGTGGGAGATGAAGGTGGAGAAGAGGGTGAGAGAACGGAGGAAGCATCCTAAGCAGACAATGATCTGAATGCTGAAATAAATAATACCTGGAACAAAGATACGACCATTGAGGAAATGAATGCTGACGGGCTAGGACAAGATTTGGTTGATATCCTAAACTTAGTGGTAGATGAAATGAACAATGATAGTGGGAAACCTATGAACCTAAGATTTGTAGACAGGAAAAAGTTAAAAGAAACAACAGCTAAGGTAAACAAAGTCATCCCATACCTTGAGGCGAGGAACCTTCACCAGTGCAACAATATCCCCAAAGCATCAGCAAATGCGGTGAGGAAATTACTTGGCATAAAAGCGAGAGGAAACAACAAACAAGAAAGGTCAGAACCTTGGTGGAAGAAACGACTGAATGGTCAAATCAGGGAAATGAGAAATGACATTAGAAAGCTTGAGTCCCTACTGAATGGGACACTAAAAAACATAGACACTAAAAATAAACTGGAAATAAAGTACAAAACTAGGAGGAAAAAGCTAAATATTATCATAGAGGAACTGAAGCAACGCATTGTAGCAAAGAGCGCAAAGATTAGGCGATACGAGAGCAGAGTCAGTCAGTATAGACAGAACTGCATGTTTGACAACAACCAGAAGATGTTGTTTGGACAGCTTGAAGGGAAAGAAAGAGGCAACGACTTGATCCCTGAGGCGGAACAAACTAAGACATTCTGGAGAGGAATATGGGAGCAGGGTGTTGAACATTATGATCAGGCAGTGTGGATTGAGACAGTACAAAAGGAGATTAGTGAACAGGCACACCAACAAACTGATTTGAGTATCATAGTTGAAACTCTTAAGGGGCAGGCCAGAAAACTAACCAACTGGAAATCACCAGGCCCAGATGGTGTGCAGGGGTATTGGATTAAAAATATAACATCCCTCCACCCGAAACTGACAACCATGTTCAATGACTGCTTGATGTCAGGTGAGGTACCAGAGTGGTTGACAAAAGGTACCACAGTTCTGGTAATGAAAGACCGAACCAAGGGTAATGATGTTACCAACTATAGACCTATCACATGTCTGTCCGTAATGTGGAAACTGTTAACAAGCATTGTGTCTGAGGAAATCTACCATCACCTCCACACAAACAACTTGTTACCGGACGAACAGAAAGGATGCCGAAAGAAGTCCCGTGGTACAAAGGACCAGTTACTTATTGATAAGATGGTAATGAGGAATTGCAGGAGGACACACACTGGTCTTGCCATGGGATGGATAGACTAAAAAAAGGCATTCGATATGGTACCTCATTCTTGGATAACCAAAAGCCTAGCGATCTTCAGGGTGCCAGATAACATCAGACAGTTGTTGAGCAAAAGTATGAAGTCCTGGAAAACAGAGTTAACATCGGGCCGAGAATCCTTGGAATGCGTGAGGATCAAGAGAGGTATCTTCCAGGGAGATAGTTTGCCCCCTCTGTTGTTTGTCCTTGCCCTGATCCCCCTGACCATTATACTGCGAAAAGTGAGAGCAGGATACATGTTGGGAAAGGGAGAGCTTACCATCAATCACCTCCCCTTCATGGACGATCTTAAACTCTTCGGGAAGAGTGAGAGCGAGTTGGATTTGCTCGTTGACACTGTCCGTATTTTCAGCAATGATATATGTATGCAATTTGGTATTAGTAAGTGTGGAGTCCTTGTGATGAAGAGGGGTAAATTGAGCAGAAGCAACGGAATCCAGGTACCAACAGGTGAGATGATAAAGGAAATTGATGCTGAAGAAGGATACAAATGTTTAGGTGTTCTGGAGGCTGATAACATCAAGAACAAAAAAATGAAGGAACTGATAAGAACTGAATACATTCGGAGAGTAAGGAGCGTATTAAAGTCACATCTGAACAGTAGGAATGCCATAAGTGCAGTAAATTCCCGAGGTACAGTGCGGGAATTCTGAGATGGAATGTTGCTGAACAAAAAGAAATGGATAGAAAGACTAGGAAGCTATTGACTATCTACAACATGTTCCACAAAAAGAGTAATGCTGATAGACTCTACTTAAGGAGATCTGAAGATGGAAGAGGTCTTATCAGCATAGAGGACTGTGTTCAGATGGAGAAAAACAACCTACACAAATACGTGACTGATAGTAAGGAGCCAATGCTCAGAATTGTACTGAAGGAGAGGACAATAGACCAGGGGAGGTCCAAGGAGGAAATAAGAACAAGGAGAAAGAGCAACCTTCATGAAAAATCCCTTCATATTGCCTTCTTTGAGAAAGCTGAATTTAGAGATCCACAGACATGGAACTGGTTGAAAAGAGGAGACCTTAAAAAGGCTACACCTTAAAAAGGCACACTTTCCAGTTAAATAACATCAATGACTGAGACTCAAAGAACAATAATAATAATAATAATAATAATAATAGCAACAATAGTAATAATAATAATTGTTTCTACATTTGGCACCAGGTCAGCAAACACCCAGTACATTACTAGTACTTTAGTTTATCTACCCCGTAAGGATGTAAGGCAAAGTTAACCTCGGTGGGATTTGAACACAGCCCGTAAAGGGATGTAACTATGCTGGAAAG
Source organism: Eledone cirrhosa (assembly GCA_964016885.1). NCBI lineage: Eukaryota > Metazoa > Mollusca > Cephalopoda > Octopoda > Eledonidae > Eledone > Eledone cirrhosa. The sequence goes on along the minus strand of OZ024743.1, from coordinate 25,568,555 downwards.
CATGGCGTCCGACCCTGCCAATTCCCCAATAATAATTGTTTCTACTATTGGCACAAGGCCAGCAATTACCACAGTACATTACTGGTACTTTATTTTATCGATCCTGTAAGGAAGAAAGGCAAAGTTAACTTCGGCGGGATTTGAACTCAGAATAGCAAAGGCCAAAACTCTATGCTAGAAAGCATGGCGTCCAACCCTTTACCGATACTGCCAATCCACCGCCAATTCACCAATAATAATGTGCTCTCTAAATGTATTATTTTTTCGTATTTTCATTCATTTACCCCCCCCCCCCCTAACCAACACCAAATACAACGTCATGATCTGTTACTAGATTCTAATGAATGCCAAATGATAAGTTTGGTATTTTAGAAGTTTGGAATTGGTAGTGACTCCTGCTGCTGCTGCTGCTGCTGTTGTTTTTGTTGTTGTTGTTGCTGTTGTTGCTACTGCTGCTACTGTTCGTGCTGATGGTGGTGGGGGTAATTTGGAAAACGACTACCATAGAGTTGTTTAGATTACGCAGACAATTTATTCAAAAACAAAAGGAAAAATGGAAACAAAAAACTTCCACTCTATAAACTACTATAACAAATTATAAAACAATATTAGAAAAAAATATTATAATAATGGTGAAGATAACTAACAGAAATATAATTCAAACATGAAAAACAAGAACAAAATGGCAGCCAGTAAATTGACAAAACACATGCACGCATACACATACACATACATATATATGCACACGCTAACACACACAAATACATACACATACCCACTAATACACTTACGCACACACACATATACACACATATATATGCACACGCTAACACACACAAATACATACACATGCACACACTAATACACTTACGCACACCACACACATATATATGCACACGCTAACTTACACAAATAATTACACATGCACACACTAACACACATATACACATACAAATACATACACATGTACACATTAACACATACACACACACATACACACATACACATACATGCACACGTACACACATATACACGCACACTTTTACATGAACAGTACCACACATACACACATATACACACAGTAACACACAAAAAGAAAGAATGAACTACTGACCAAAGGAACACAGCAACAAATAAATATGAACTCCGCCAACAGGGAAATCACACTTGGAATAACATGTGAATATGAAATAGAGACTTAACACCGATGAGAAATGGCAAAAAAATCTTAATTTCATATTAAATTTTACACAACCCTGAATTGTAATGTATGAGACTGCTAAATTGTAATATTGGTGGTGGTGGTGGTGGTGGTGGTGGTGGTGGTTGTTGTTGTTGTTGTTGTTGTTGTTGCTGTTGTGGTGATGGTGGTGGTGATAATGGTGGTGGTGGTGGTGGTACTCATGGTGTTGGGGGTGATGATGGTGGTAGTGGTGGGGGTGGGGGTGGGGTGGGGGTGGTGTTGGTGGTGTTGGTCGTTGTGGTGTTGATGGTGGTGGTGGTAGTGGTGGTGGTGGTGGTGGAAGTGGTAGCGGTAGTGTTGTTGTTGTTGTTGGTGGTGGTGGTGGTGATGGTTGGTGGTAGGGGTGGTAGTGGTGGTGATGGTTGTGGTGGTGGTGGTGGCTGTTGGTGGTGATGGTGGTGATGGTGGTGGTGGTAATAGTGGTGGTGGTGTTGCTGCTGATGGTTGTGGTGCTGATGGTTGTGGTGGTAATGGTAGTGGTGGTGGTGGTGGTGGTGGTTTTAGGCGGTAGTGATAGTGTGGTTGGTGGTTGTGGCTGTAATAGTACTATTACTAGTACTAGTAGTAGTAGCAGTGGTGGTAATTAGGAATGACACTACAATGAAGAAAGCGATGGAGTTAGATAGAGAAAAAAGAGAGTTATAAGAGAGAGGGGGAGAGAGGGGAAGAGGGAGTAAGAGAGAGAGAGTGAGACAGGGAGAGATGGGGAAAGAGAGAAGAAAGAGAAAGATAGAGAGATGGAGAGAGAAGAATGAGAGAGAGGAGAAAGACAAAGTGAGAGAGGGAGAAGTATGAGAGAGAGGAGAAAGAGAAAGAAAGTAGAGAGACGGGATATTTATTTATATGAGGGAGTGTTGAAATATTTTCGAAATCATCAATACATTCGTGATCATCGACCACCAAAATCACCCCACCTCCACCCCATCACTACCAAAATCACCACCACTAACCCGACTACCACCACCACCACCACCAATATCACAATCACCATCACCATCACCACAACCACCACCACTACCACCACCACCAACATTGACACCACCACCACCACCAATATCACAATCACCACCACTACCACCACAACCACCACCACCACCACCACCACCACCACCACAACCACCACCACCACAACCACCACCAATATCACAATCACCACCACCATCACCACAACCACCACCGCTACCACCACCACCACCACCACCACAACCACCACCAATATCACAATCACCATCACCATCACCACAACCACCACCGTTACCACCACCACCACCACTACCACCACCACCACTACCACCACTACCACCACCACTACCACCACAACCACCACCACTGCCACCACCACCACAACCACCACCACTACCACCATCACCACCACTACCACCACCACCACAACCACCACCACCACCACCACTACCACCACCACTACCACCACAACCACCACTACTGCCACCACCACCACAACCACCACCACCACCACAACCACCACCACCACCACCACAACCACCACCACCACCACCACCACCACTACCACCACTACCACCACAACCACCATCACCACCACCACCACAACCACCACCACCACCACCACAACCACCACCACCACCACCACAACCACCACCACCACCACCACAACCACCACCACCACCACCACAACCACCACCACCATCACCCCGATCACTATCGTTCTGCAGAACATCATTAATTACATCAATGGTTGCCACCATCATCATCATCACCATCATCATCATCATCGTCAGCAAAACTTCATCAACTTCATTATGGTTGCCATCGTCATCATAATCACCATCATAATCACCATCATCATAATCACCATCATAATCACCATCATCATAATCATCATCATAATCATCATCATCATCATGGTCATCACTATTGTTGTTTTCAGTTAGAAAAGCAATTGAGTAACGCAAGATTTCGAAAAAAGAAACATCCTGACCCAACACCAATATAGCCCTCAATGAAGAGAGGACCAGAGCAATTATTACATTCACTAACATTAGAAATGAATTTATTCAGAATGTAATCATACACCAGAAAACCAATTAAAATAATAGTTTCTACTTTTGGCACAAAGCCAGCAATTGCCCAGTGCGTTACTGGTACTTTATTTTATCGACCCCTTAAGGATGAAAGGCAAAGTTAAATATTTATATCTCAAACAGTTCCAACAGCTTACACAGCCATCTATAAAACCTAAACACATCTAGAAGCAACAACATTGAAGGAGTGCGGCAAATTGACAGAATCGTTAGGACATCAGATTAAAAATGCCTCGTTATTTGTTCCGCCTTTCTGCGCCCTGAATTTAAATGCCGCCGGGGTTAAATTTGATTTTTATACTTTCGTGACCAATAAAATAAAATACCAGTGCCGTACTGGGGTCTATTGCTCCACTATCTATTTTTGTATTGCCCTCTCCCTCCCTCTCTCGCTTTTTCTCTCTTTCTCCCTCGCTCCCACTTTCTCTTCAATAAATCGTCCGTTCCGTCTTGGAGAGGAATGGGCCTCCGCAAGTTTAAAATACCCCAAAACAAAACATGTTGAAGGACGGCGCCTCTTCTGGCTCCATAAAGGGTTGTGGGCACTTGACTTGTTTCTGACACTTCGGGTAACTTCAAGGATCCCAACATAGCTGGTACTAGAACAATGCTCATAACACAAGAGCTGACAAATAACACTATATTTTGTTATGTTAAACAATTAACACCAGCAAATAACTCACTAACCAATCTAATTACGTAAAATCCTTTCCAGATAACGTTTCATGCTTCAGAAAGCCGTTCACCATAAATAGAATGCATACATTTTCTAAGACACTTTTTAACAATCTTCTCATCATAATCGCGTTACTTATATGTACAAGGCCCAAATCTGTGACTCTCTACGAAAGAAATCTTCTCCTTCTTCTTTTTGGCCATGGAGGCAAGTTTCAGACACGCCTTCCAGAAGCTTCTTTTAAAAGCAACCGTCGGCAATTAATCTGGCTGGATCACTAAGCGAGACCAACCGAATTGGGACATAACCAATCTACTTATATAACCAAACCTTTGCAGGTATGTGTGTGTGTGTATGTGTGTGTGTGTGTGTGTGTTTGTGTGCTTATGTATATACGCGTGCGTGTGAGCATATGTCTCTGTGTTAGAAAGAAGTGCAGAGAACTTCAAGCCTAGAACAAGGTCCAGAAGTCATAATCTAAGCATAGAAAACGTGAACAGCAGACACTGGGAAATAGAAACAAAATGGACAAACAGAAGGAGCCGGTCTTTCGTCAGCTACCTGTTGGGAATCACCATGATTTCGCTTTATTTATGACTGGTATCGTTCATCTCAGTGCATCAGCACCTAATAGAAATTATTTGCTAGGCAAGAAATAACATGTTATCTTTAGATTAACAAGTGTATATACGGTAGTAACCACAGGATAACCCAAACTGAAAACAAAACAATAACAAGACAGAAAATGATGTTCAAGAAAATTATCCGTGACATAGCTGTGACATGATCGCTGCTTAAAACATTCATAGCGTGATTTAAATGTTTATTATACATAAATATACTGCATATACTTTTATATAAATCTCTATCATGAATCATGCTATGTTAGTATTACTGCCAATATACATGTGTATGTGTGTGAGTGTGTTTGTGTATGTGTGTGTGTGCGCGCGCGCGTGTGTATAGGAATGCACATATAAATGAATGCAGTAACAGAAATGTATATACAATGTTTGTGTCTCCATTTGTCTGTTACTGCCTATTGAATTTTACACAGATATATACTCTACTTTCTCTTCGTCATCCTCCTTCCATCTATTTCTTTAGCTCTTTCTTTCTCTGTCATTATATGTATCTCGAACGAAATCCAAATGAAATGCATAGAACTAATGTTGGCGTATATATCTATGAATAGATTGGAATGATTCCTATAATTGCATGTTCAAACAATCACAAATATGTACACACACACACACACACACACACATACACACACATATATATATAGATATATATATACATACTCTCTCTCTGTATATATATGTATATATACATACATACACATATATATATATATGTGTGTATATATATATATATATATGTATACATATATATATATATATGTATACATATATGTATACATATATATATATATATATATGTTTACATATATATATATATATATATATATATATATATATATATATATATATATATATATATATATATATATATATACATATATATAAATTATATGTGTGTGTGTGTGCGTGCTTGTGGGAGTATGTTTTGCGTACACACTATTTAATACAGAACATTTCACTGATTTCGACAAATCAAATTTTCTACTCTTATTTCTTTTTTGTCTTTTCACAAAAACATACACACATACACACTAACAAACACACACACACACACACACACACACACACACACACACACACACACACACACACACACACACACACACACACACATATATATATATATATATATATACATATATATTTATGTATATATATATATATATATATTATATGTGATTATGTATATATATTATATGTGATTGTGTCTTTGTGTATGTATTTATACCTGTGTGTGTGCATGTATGTATACCTCTGTGTATGTATGTATAGCTGTGTGTGTGTATGTATACCTCTGTGTATGTATGTATAGCTGTGTGTGTGCATGTATACCTCTGTGTATGTATGTATACCTGTGTGTATGTATGTATACCTGGATGAATGGATGGCTATATATATATATATATATATATATATATATGCAACCATCCATACATACATACATAATTTATGCGCGTGTAATTTTAGTACGGCGGGGTTCATTTCGTTTCGTTTTAGATTTTCATTCTCTCCCACCTCCCCGGTCAGTAGATTAACTGGAATTATTCATCTGGTTGGATTGTCAGTTAAAGAAGAACAAATAAGATGGAAAGAGAAAACAGTGAGAAAGAAAGAAATGTAAATACCTAAAGCAGAAAAAGGAAGACATGTTGTGATAGTGAAGGCGGTAGTGTTGTTGGGTTAGAATAGAAGAAAAATAAATAGGAATAATAAAATACTCTTCGGAAAGGAAAATACAAAGAAGAAATATAAACCCTCCAAAAACGAACGAAAAGCAATGGGAATAACAATAAAATAATGACACCGAACAAATAAAATGAAAACAACGGCTGTGATGAGGCCAAATAACAATGAATACGATTTAACTGCTCAGAGGTCCAATCACGTGATAGCCGCAGGCCGTTAAAGGAGCTTCAGTCTTATTGGTTAGTATAGACGACTCTTTCTCTTTTTACTTTTTATTTATTTTTGTTCGTGCTCTTTTTGACCTCCTACCTTTCACTCCATCATCTCTGACCCAGCCCAGCCACTCCTCTACAATCGGCACCATCAACCGATCCAGCTCCACACACACTCTCTCTCTTTCTTTGCTATATTTCATTCTTTCTTTTTTGTTTTTATTTTTTTTCTGGATGCTGACGGCGTTTCTTTTATGCGGAAGGGAATTAACAAGAGAAAATGGCGCTGTTTTTAAGCCTCGTTCAATTATATAGATATGTATCTTTCCTGCAGTTCTGTCTCTCCGCCCGTCTGTTCGTCTGGTGATCCTTCACAACTGGTTACAAGTTTTTGTCTTTAATTTTCTTTCTTTCTTCCGTTTATTCAGTCATTCTTTCGTTCTTTCCTTGCTTCCATTTTTCTTTGCTCCGACAGTCTGTCTATCTGTCTACCTGTCAGGTTCTCTGTCAGTCTATCTACATGTATATCTATGAGAAGTTTCCGGCTTGGCAAAACGTCGCCTCCGTATGATTTGTTACTCTTCTACCTTTGTTATCGATTCTACTGCACCTATCCGCGCCCACACACAAACAAATTACCGGATATAATATAATATACTATAATATAATATAATTGTTTCTACTTTTGGCACAAGGCCAGCCATACCCAGTATATTACTGGTACTTTATTTTATCGACCTCGTAAGGATGAAAGGCAAAGTTAACCTCGGCGAGATTTGAACTCAGATCGCAAAGGGACGTAACTATGCTGAAAAGCATGTCTGACCCTCTACCGATACTGCCAATTCCCCGGGCGGGATTTGAACTCAGAATAATATAATATAATATAATATAACATATATATATATATATATATATATATATATATATATATATATATATATATATATATATATATATATATATATATATATATATATATATATATATATATATATATATATATATATATATATATATATATATATATATATATATATATATATATATATATATATATATATATATATATATATATATATATATATATATATATATATATATATATATATATATATATATATATATACATATATATATATATATATATATATATATTATGTGTGTATACATATGTGTGTGTATATATATATGTATAAATATATAAAAATGGAAATATGTCAGACAAAATAGAAATTAGTATTATCTTGCATGTTTACTGGTCTAGACATTAAAAATGTGTATATTTCTCTCTCTCTCTCTCTCTCTCTCTCTCTCTCTCTCTCTCTCTCTATATATATATATATATATATATATATATATATATCAGTATGTTAATGACGAACCTGAGAAAAAATACTCAATACCGAAGTAGAGTTTAAATATTCATTTATAATGGCTAAGCAGGGAGCCTTGTTAATCTGGAGTTTCACGTGCAGGATCATCAGAGTAGATAATCCTGCGTGCGCATGAGTACAATTCTAGTTTGACAAGCTTACTGCTGGTGCTGGCGTTTTGTGTATTATTAGAGAGAGAGGGAGAGAGAGAGAGAGAGAGAGAGAGAGAGAGAGAGAGAGAGAGAGAGTTGGAGAGGGGGGATGCGGAATGGGTATAGAGATATGTAGAATCCCGACCGCGACGCCAAGCAGTTTCACCTTGTGTTCAGCAAACCTTTTTCAACGGTATAGTGAAAAGGCTTGCTGAATGCTCAATCTGCAACCGCTAGGCGCTGTGGTCGGGATTTTACATCTCTCTTTCTCTCTCCCTCTTTCTCCCCCCCCCCCCCCTTTCTCTCTCTCTCTCTCTCTCTCTCTCCCTCTCTTTCTATCTCTCTCTCTCTCTCTCTCTCTCTCTCTCTCTCTCTCTCTCTCTCTCTCTCTCTATATATATATATATATATATATATATGTGTGTGTGTATATATATATATATACAATTACGAGAAACGAAGCGGGCTGTGTGGTTACTGTAAACAAAGTTTAAGATGGTAATATGGACGAAACAAGAAAAGAAACCCTTCACCAGCTGTTAACTGCAGATCATAGATGTTTCGGCGCTTAAAACAAGACATCGAAATCGTATATATATATATATAATATATATATATATATAGTGGTAGAACACTGGAAGGTTATATCCGTAGTGAGTAGAGCACTCAGTCCATAGGACGAGTTCGGTATAAAGTTAGTTCCACAACATATTAGCAAAGGATCGTTTTACTAAAACGTTGTGGGACTTACTTTATATATAAAGGTAAGGGTAAAGACCCCCCCCCCCCCCTTTGGTCACGAATAACCAAGGGATTTGTATCTAAAAAGTTCTCCTCCGAGGTAAGGTTGTTTGTGGAAGACCAGCAGTCGCCCATGCATGCCAGTCTCCCCTCTCCACACCACCGATGTTGTCCAAAGGAAAGGAAATGGCCAATACAACTTGACACCAGTGACGTCGCAACTCATTCCTGCAGCTGAGTGAACTGGAGCAACGTAAAATAAATTGTTCTGTTTAAGAACACAACGCAAAACCCGACCCGAGAAAAGAACTCACAACCTCGCGAATGTAAGCCCAACGCTCTAACCGCTAATCCATGCGTCTGTGTGTGTGTATGTTTGTGTGCGTCTGTATCTATGTAAATGTGTATGTATGTATATATGTACATATGTATGTATATATGACATAGAAATAGTTGGGCTGGACACCCGATCGTGCGGTTAAGCCACTGAGAGTGAAGGACCCCTATCCTTTGTCAGGGCATTCTTCTAGGAGAAGGCAACTCAGAAATCTGGGATAACTCCGATATAAAACCTGCGGCTCAGTAGTTACCGATGATGTTGATCGTTTCTTCTTTTAGGGTTATAGCTACTGTCGCTCAGAGAGTGGGGTTGGCTCAGTGCACAGTCTTTCCTCACTTTAAAAAATATCTTCACGCACAGGCATTGCAAGAAAGAATTAATAACTATTAATAATGGTATATCGTGCAATGGCCGTACTCGATAACGAGGGGGCAGCTATCATGTATGTATGTTCTTCTGGTTTTAAAATTTCACACATTTTTACCAATAGAGAGAGAGTCGGTTTCTAACATAGACACAAGACTCTTTCATTGGAATTTACACAACGTCAACTAGGTAGATCATGTATGCATGCCTGGATGCATGTGTAGATATGGATGTTATTGTATGTGTGGATGTGTATGTTTTGACTTGTATGTGTGCATGTGTATATGCTTAGTATCTGTAAATGTGTATATGCAGTTATTAGATGCAACATTTTTGGACTGTTTTACATATTTTTACTGTTCCATTAATGGATTGTACTTGTTATTTCCTAACTAGTTGTGTTTTATCTGTTCCCGTGAAGCCCAGCTTCTCAAGATTTGTATTGAGGCAGTTACTAACATACCCCAGTGCCCCAATAATCACAAGTATAAATCTTAAGGTGTAATCAGGGTGGTATATCTTTGATATTATATTGGCATCTGTTGGGCAGCTAACTTCCACTACTGTACTATGTATGTATGTATGTATGTATGTATGTATGTATGTATGTATGTATGTATGTATGTATGTACGTACGAATATATCATTTATAGCGGCGCACTCTTCTACCTCAAAATATTTGATTTCATTCTGACGCGTAATTCTCTTTTGTAGTAAATATCATTTTTGTGTGTCTCCAATTATAGCCCAGCCCTCCGTCAGCCTATTTTTATGTGGGACTAAAGTTCAAATTCAAATTTAAGAATTATTTTATCTATTTATTCTTCTCGATTTAATAAATAAATGATTTGCTGAAAGGGGAATAAAAGATATTACATGTAGTTATGTTCGAAATCCTTATAATATTTCATGTTAGAAATATTTAAGACTTGCAAGATTCTTTTCTCACTTTTATGAGATATTAATTGTGCGTTCTGTATTACAAAATTTATGTGATTTCTCTCCTTTTCTCTCACTCTATATATCTCTTTTCCCTCTCTCTCTATAAATATATATATATAAACACGCACGCACAGACGCACACACATATATATGTGTGTGTGTATTAATAGTAATACTTTTACTACTACTACTACTACTAATAATAATAATGAAAAAAAAATTGTAATGGGGAATGTTTTATGTGACAAATTAAAACTTTGCTGCGCTTATCTTCAATTCATTACGATTGAATAACATTCATACAGAGTTAACATTTTAAAATCAACATTTGAACTTTAAACTCTTCAATGATACACTGACGGGGGCTGTAGCTTCTGAAATTACTGCATATTGTAATAAAGGGGAAAGTTATATCTGTACACAAAGATTGCAGGCGTATCAGTGTATTTAATGCATGATTCTGGCATTGATTCCATCGAGATAATTCCGGATAGTCTCATGCATTTTGAAGAAAAATGTCTAGTCCATAACTGTAGGAGTCCTTTTGAAGGGATTGTATCATTTCCTGGATAATTTACTTAATACGTTGCTTAGTTTAACTTAAACTGGGTTCATTCTTTTGTAAGTATTCGCACCAGGATACTGGTTTGAGGAAATCTGGATGTTTTTATGCGCTAATTCTTATTGTAGCAACCGTTACTCCCACCCTTCTATCACTAAGCAATAAAACAAAAATAACTTTAATTCTATAATTCTATTGACAGAATCGAGTAGTGCTACAGTGTGAACAAAAAATATGATACTCATTAGAAATACGATACACGTGACAACGACAAATCCCATAAATACACATGAAGGAAAGACATAAAGAGTAGATTTGATTTTAATACTACAGTCACTGAAATGAATAGCAGTACATGTGGCTGTTTGTCCCTTTAATCCCCGCCCCAGCTTTCTTCCAACAAACCAATAATGGTTTCTGATTTAGGTACAAGGCCAGAAATTTGGGAGGAAAGAAAAGTCGATTAAATCGACCCCAGTGCGTGACTGGTACTTTATTTTATCGACAATGTAAGGATGAAAGGCAAAGCTAACCTAGTCAGGATTTGAACTCAAAACGTAAAGGGCCATAACTCTTTTCCACGAAGCAGGGTGTTCGACGCTCTATCGAATCTGCCAATCCATCTAATAAACAAACCAATAACCAAAGTTGTTCCACCCATGACTATCTTGTCTTTTATTTACACATAGTGTCTCTAAGACTACGCAATCCAATGTGACCGCCACTTTTTTTTATTGATTGGCAGAATCAACGAAGTGTAGGGTAAAATGCCTTGTGGAATTTAGTGACAATACCCAGCGATCAAATCCGGTTTCAGGCCGAGGTGGCCTTACTTTCTTCAGGCTGGGGACCTATGAAATAAGGACCAGTCACGCATTGAGGTCATTATAATAGATATTATTCTCCCTCCAAATTGTCGGCTTTGTGTTTAAGTAAATCATTGTCACGGTACAACATGTCAAGTGTTTGGATTGTCGGCAACTAAACCGGCAAGCCACCAAGTTTGCATGGCGAGGAGGTTGAGTTTTGGACAGAATGCAGAATTAAAAAAACCCGGTAAATAGTCATATACATATATGTATGTATGTATATATATATATATATATATATTAATAAAAGGAATTCCAACTTTGTCTGATTTACTCGTTTTATTTACAATCCTTTAAAATTTATAATGCTATTAGAATGAAATAGTATGGTAGAATATTAAATGTTAAGTGTTAATTGAACAAGTACTTTTATGCTTTCGCAATGTTCAGGTTCATATTCTGTGGTGACAGTCAAGTTTGCAATTTTCAACTGTAATGAGATGGATAAATTTTGTGCCTTATATACAGTGAAAAGCGGCTACAGAATGCTACATTTTGCAAACTGAATTTCGACCAATCAGTGAGTAGTTTCACTAGATTACTAAAGCCGATTGGTTGAGCATGTCTAACGACTACTATTTGACCCTATCCAAACCATCAATTGTTTGGCTATTTTTAGAAATGATGAAAATAGCATTTTCTAGTAATCATCACCATCAACATCACTTTTATTATATATATATATATATATATATATATATATATATATATATATATATATATATAATATATATATATATATATATATATATATATATATATTAAAGTTGTGACAGTAAACAGAAATAAAAAAACGTGGAAGCGAAGAGGCAGTAAAAATGTTATTATCAGTTTTTCGCTTGAGAGTGGGGGATATATATATATATATATATATATATATATATGCGCGGGGACATATAAATAATCGGTTTAGTGTTTGGGTAGCCAACCAAGAGTGAGAAGCCGGTAGTTTTTGTTATGGCAACATTTTTGAAGAAAGCAAACTCTAATGTAAAATCTCCTACTCGATACCAGTTAGTGATATCGACTTGAACTTTTTGGATACATGTCATCATTGTTCAGTGCATGTGATTGGTCATGTGCTAGGCCTTTCGCAACATAAAAAAAAGCTTCAAACACAGACATCACTTGATCTAAACGTCTTATAAGTGTGTTGCACCATATGCAGAAAAGAATGTAAATCCTTGGTGGAGCTAAAAATGTGACGTTCGTGCGAGCCATTTGTGAGAAAAAGACCAAGTGATGGCAAATATTGATAGTTAGATGCAGCCATCGTGTATGGATGTATGTATGCATGTATGCATGTATGCATGTATGCATGTATGTATGTATGTATGTATGTATGTATGTATGTATGCATGTATGCATGTATGCATGTATGCATGTATGTATGTATGTATGTATGTATGTATGTATGTATGTATGTATGCATGTATGCATGTATGTATGTATGTATGTATGTATGTATGCATGGTTTTATAATTTCACCAATTTTTGCCAATAGAGACTCGGTTTCTAACATAGTTACAAGACTCTCTCATTGGAATTTATACAACATCAACAAGGTAGATATGTATGCATGTCTGCATGCATGTGTAGGCATGGATGTTATTGTATGTGTGGATGTGTATGTTTTGAGTTGTATGTGTGCATGTGTATACGCTTTGTATCTGTACATGTGTGTATGCAGTTATTAGATGCAACATTTTTGGAATGTTTTACATATTTTTATGTATGTATGTGTGTATGTATGTATGTATATGTGTATGTACGTATGTAAGTATGTATGTATGTCTGTATGTATGTATGTATGAATGTATGTTTGTATGTGAGTCTATGCATTTTTTTCTTTATGTCTGTGAGTATGTGTGCATCTCTCTCTCTCTCTCTCTCTCTCTCTCTCTCTCTCTCTCTCTATCTCTTTCTCTTTGTGGTTAGGTGTGTGTATATTTGCCTGATATTTATGTAACTAAAAAATAAAATATCCGGTGGCTAAATATATTTAGGAATGAAACGGAACGATTATCGAGAAAATATTAGCGTTTGCTTTTTTCAGGCTGTGAAAGAAATTATAAATAAAAACACACGAAGAATGATATATATAGCTGTAATATTGATTGTATGTGGTGTGGTTGTTGTGGATGTTCTTGATAATGTTACTAACGTTGTTAATCACTGTATTGCTTTTGTTGTTGTTGTTGTTGTTGGCGTTGATGGCGCTGGTGGTTATTGCTGGTTGTTGAAGGTTAAATGGTTCCTGTAGTAGTAGCTATGGTTGAAACATAGTATGATATTATGTTGACCCAATTGAGCATCGAAAAGCTTTTGGGTAAGAAATTAGAGAGTTCCTCGTCGGCTCAGCGTAGCGAAAGTCTTTTGACTACGCCTAGTTTCACTTTACTTTTCATTATAAGATTAGCTGCTTTAAAATGGGTTATATACCATCATTAAATTGTTCGACTGCTCTGGTGGGTGGGTGGGATATTTTCCTTTCCATTTTTCTTATTATACCTACTTACTTTCCAAATAAACCAAACGTATCTCCCAGCATATATTCACACATCCCTCACCTTCCACAAATCATATCATTTTTCAGACTATTTTACTTCTGCCCCACTCAGTCTATCGTCAACAGCGCCCTCAAATGACATAAAGAGGCAAAGAAAATAGCTTAGATTTATCGACATTTCATCGTTAAGCACTGAGTCGTTAGCAGTCAAAAAACCAGTTTTCCAATATGGCACACTCCAGTGAAGAAATTTTGTATAACATTTATCGCTATAGCTTTTTATCTTGTAGGCATTTATTTATTTAGTGTCTCGCTTCCCTGTTTTCGTCCAAACTCTTTCTTTTTTTTTTTTATCTTCTAGCCATTTGATTTGCTTCTCACTTTCCAGTTCTTTTCTCTTTACACTTCTTTTCCTTAACCTTTTATCTTATTATCCGAATACACAAGCATGCGCACAAACTATCAGAATGTTGCTTAAAGCTATATTGAGCTATTTCGGAATATATTATACTTTGTTGTTATGTTATATATTGAGAATATATACCATTTACGTTATTATATATATATATATATATATATATATATATATATATATATATATATATATATATATATATATATATACATACATACATAAAATATATTTATACACAGGCACACACATATACATCTATATATATATATATGTGTGTGTATATGTGTATGTGTGTATAAACGTGCGTGTTTATATTTATATGTACAAAAGCATAAAAACATAGATATACGTGCAAACACACATATACACACATATATACACACACGCGCACACACACACACACACACACACACACACACACATATATATATATATATACGTCTGCGTGTATATCTATATTTTACCATATATGTTTACGAAATCTGATCTATACATTTATATTTTTATTATAAATGTAATTTGTGTAGGCATACGTGTAAAATAAACACTAGACGTTTATAAATTCATATCCATATGCGTGTATACACAGGGGTGTCGGGTGACGATGTGGGCAACGATAGTAACACATAGATATAAACACTGACTAAAAAGGATGAATGGACCGAGAGAAACAGATACACATGCACATAAACATAAATACACCCTAACACATACAGACACACACACCTATATGTATATATAACATCTCTATATATATTACGAAGGAGGTGTGGTAAGGAACCAGATGGACCATAACGCACCAGAGTACTCAAAACGTAGGGTACATTTTCCTATATATATATATATGTATATATTTATATATATATAAGTGCACACTAAAGAATCCATTTGTATAGTAGACAGGCACTTGGAGATTTAGTGATTTAGTCATATACCTCTGGTCAACAGTCTTTCTTTTGTTGCACCGATATTTATATGCCCCAGTAAGGCTGCATTCCAATGACTGAAACCAGTAAAAGAATAAAAGAACACACACACACACACACACACACACACACACACACACACACACACACACACACACACACACACACACACACACACACACATATATATATATATATGTTTATACATTGTAACATACATATATACATACATAAAGACTAATGTCTTTCTGATGAAAGAACCGATCAAAGGAATGGTAAATCGTAGACTTATTCAATATTAAGCACTGTCTGTTCTTTAATGTCATATTTCTAAACATGTAGAAAATTTTGGGGAAGGCAATGTGGGATGGGGTTGAAATACGTAAGAGTTGTGGAATCGAGTGAGCAGGCCAAGTGCCAGACTATCTGGCACCCTAGACAAGGTTATATTGTGCCCCCACCTACACCAAGGAAAATGTCAATTTCCAAATTTATAAACAATAAATTAAAAAAAAAAATTTTTAACATTTATTTTTTCCTGTATGAAATAAACCAGGATAAAAATGACCCTCAATAAAACTGAAATTTGTTCATTTATTTTTCAAAATTGTTAATTTGGAGAAATGCGCCCTAGGTGGCTGCCTAGTTTGCCTATATGGTAGCGCTGACTCTGCGTGTGAGGCATACTTTCATTTTAGTAGAGGGTGAATGGCGTTGATTTTTAACTCGACCAATAATATTCTACTTTCATAACATTGGAATTAGGAAGGGTAGTGTAACAGCGATTCTCCAGCTGCGCTGGATATGGCAGGTGTATATATGAGAAAAAACAAGCAAACAACAAACACTGGATGATTCGTAAAATAAAATAGTTGTTGCATAATTTGTGTGGTTATACCTGAACTTAGACTGGTAAGGAGGCTGGATGGTAATGAAGAAGAAAAGTATGTTACATTGTAAATCAAAACAACCCGGACATTTGGTGTTGCGTCAAAGGTATTCGGCAGCACCAGAGAAAATGATACTCGGAGGAAGAGCTGAAATCACTTTGATCTCCAGGGAAGAGC
>OZ024743.1:25541769-25549269 GCA_964016885.1 Eledone cirrhosa | reverse complement strand
CCCACTATCTTCTATAGACTGTTTACCAAGCTCAGTAGGGTAGAATAATAATTATTCTGAAACCCGTAATGGGATTAAATATATATATATATATATATATATATATATATATATATATATATATATAAAAAGGGAAACAAAACGAAAGGGGGCGGGGAGAAGACATACCATAATACCATGATCGAACCCCCCATCACGACTGAAGCATCTTATGGGAGGATAGACACCCGAATCACCAAACCTGTCAACAATGGACATAAACGCAATGTTCGCTAGTGACACAGTCTCGTTTTACTTCTCTGTATAACATGGCATCTGACTTATGTCAGTCGCACGGATTTATCTAATAATAATGATCTATGCAACCTGGATTATAATGATGATGACGTCGACAACGGCGGCAACGAAGATGATGATTATGATGATGATGATGATGGTAACATTTTTATAATAATAATAATGATAATAATAGTAATAAATAATAATAATATTGTCATCATTGTTAATAAAAACAGCATCAATAACAAATGTTATTAGTGTGACTAGCCGTATCACCCGTTCTTGGCAAGTGGTTGCTATTAATTTAATTTCTAATGAGTAAAACGTCAGCTTCTAAATTACTGTTGTTGTTGTTTTTTGTTATTATTATTAATATTCTTATTTTATTAGCCTTTCGATGGTGGATCCAGGGTGTCGTGTACGTATGGTGTGAATACAGTGAATACATGAGCGCGTGTGTGTGCCTGTGTGTGTGCGTGTGTGTGTGTATGTGTGTGTGTGTGTGTGTGTGTGTGTGTGTTCCTCTGTGTGTACATCTGTGTGTACATCTGTGTCTGTGTCTGTGTGTGTATGTGTGTGTATAACGTTTGAAGCAGAGGTTTGTAATGGCTTCATTGTCGCCTCCGACCAACCGATGAGGACAATGAGTCTACCATAACCTAATAAGAAACGCGTTCTGACGGCAAGAATGAGAGAAGTGGTGGTGGTGCTGGTACTGGTGGTGGTGGTGGTACTGGTGGTGGTGGTCGTACTGGTGGTGGTGGAGACTGGGAATTGGTTGTGCTTCTTTTGTTATTGTTGTTGTTAATATATGTACACATTCACACACATATACATGTAGCTATACATGTATACACACACACACACACATATATATATGTATTTATACATTTACACACGCACATATATGTATATATAAGTATATATATATACACACACACACACACACACACATATATATATATATATATATATGTGTGTGTGTGAGTGTGTGTGAGGTGCGTGTGTGTGTAAGTATGTGTGTATGTATATGTATCTGTATATATATATGTGTGTGTATGTATTTATATATATATATAAAGTGGAGGGACACATCATGTCTCGTATTCGGACGTGTTTTAGGTGCAAACGAAAACGAAGAGAGGGAATGAGGAGCACAGCTTATTGGCTGGTTGGCTGGTTGGTTGGGCAGTGTAGTGAAATAGCTAATGGCAACTAATGGAAATATTATTTTAAATAGAAAACAAAGAGTAAACAGAGCAAGACAACACGATAAATAAATACAAATAGGGAAATAACATACAAAAGAAAAAAAAAAAAACATGACAAACAACAAAATATTAGAAAAGTATTAGAAACAAACAAACAACTATCGTTATTTAGTTGCAATACGGAATGGCGGTGGCTCAACAGAATCACTAGACCATCAGACAAAATGCTGTACAGTATATATATATATATATATATATATATATATATATAACCCCGACGGCTGAGCTCCGGCCGTTTCGACAGCTAGCCGTTCAGACCTAGTTGTCGAAACGGCCGGAGCCCAGCCGTCGGCGTCCTGACTCTTTTCCTATTATCCACTCTAAGTATCGAGTACTCTGGTGCGTTATGGTCCACCTGGTTCCTTGCCACACTTCCATCGTTATATATATATATCCTCTACCCCCACTCTCAAGCGTGAACCCTAATACTAACATTTTTTACTGCCCTCTTCATTATTGTTTTTGTTTTCTGTTTTAACTTTTCATTATTCAGGGCTGGCTGAAATAGGGTAACTGTCAAATTATTCAATATATGTAATATAGCAACAGGGATCGATTTAATTGATTGTTTTCTACCCAATTCCATGGTATATTTACATACGGTACAAATATTTATAAGCAAATTGAAGGAAGGAATGTTAAGATGTGCGAGGCTATAACCAGAAGATTACACTGCGCACACAAATTTGTGTGTGTGTGTGTATATATATATATATATATAGGAAAAGGTATGACCCCGACGGAAGAGCTCAAACCGTTTCGACGGCTATTTCTGGACTAAGAGAAATAGCCGTCGAAATGGCTTGAGCTCTGCCGTCGGGGTCATACCTTTTCCTATTACCCACTCTACTACCGTAAGTATTGAGTACTCTGGTGCGTTATGGTCCATCTGGTCCCTTACCACAATTCCTTCGTTATATATATATATATATATATATATAAGTTAATTTTACATTTAATCAATACATATAAAATATATATCGATAATGTTTCTCAGTAAAACAGATAATTTGCTATATATCTATCTAGATATAAATGGAAAAGAATGAAACGAAATTTTATTTCTCACTCTTAGTACGGCTGATACTTAAATGTAAGTATGTATGTATACGTACATACATATATGTATACAGACGTACAGTAGTATGTATATATATATACATACATGCACATATATATATATATATATATATATATATATATATATATATATATGTACGTATGGGTTTACCGAACATTTATTATAATGTTCAGTTTGATTGTAAACAAAAAGCCCGAATTACGCCGTACAGTGTTCAGGCAACCATCGTCGCCTTTTTGTTCAACACTGACACAGGAACGATGTACTAGTTTCAAGCTTATTAGCTATCGTCAGCATCGTATACCTTCCTGACAGATGATTGAACGTCTGAAAGCATATACTTTACTTATGCATATTAACTTAACGGTGAGCAGCCTAATTTGTATATCGAGTGCCTAATTTGCATATCTTGTTTGTCACTCAATTGATATATCTTCGTCTATCGTTTACAAATATATATTATATATATATATATATATATATATATATATATATATATATAATATATATTTGTAAACGATATATATATATATAATATACGATATATATATATATATATACGATATATATATATATATATACCATATATATATATATATACGATATATATATATATAATATATATTTGTAAACGATATATATATATATCATATACGATATATATATATATATACGATATATATATATACGATATATATATATATAAGATATATATATATATAAGATATATTTGTAAACGATATATATATATATCTATATATATAGTTAGGGAAGCAGAAAATTGCTTATTGTGATCCAGTTCGTGGTTAAGAAAGCCTGTTTCATGGATGGTTTCAACGTACGGTTAGGGGTGACTCCACAAGTTTGTAAGAATTCAGTTCTATATATATATATATATTTATATATATTTATATATATTCATTCAGTTTAGGTTTATTAAAATCCTTTATATATATTTATCTGAGGACTATCAGTTATTGAAGCCTGGGCTCCTCAGAACAATGAAATTTCATAAAAAATCTTTAAGTTTCGAAAAAGTTTACTTTTCTTGATACATAGGGCCAGCCGGACGTGTGATGTTAGTTCCTCAACGGTCCAACAGAGCATTATGTAGTCCGCACATCCTTGATCGGTTAACCCCTTACTATATATATATATATACATACATATATATATATATATTTATATATATATATATATACATATAAATATATATACATATATATATATATACATATATATACATATATATATATACATATATATATATATATACATATATATATATATATATATATACATATATATATATATACATATATATATATATACATATATATATATACATATATATATATATATTTAGCAGTATTAGTTGTAGATGTTATCGAGATGCAAGTGACATAATAACAGCAGAAATTAGAGAGGAAATATACGTTTATTTTTTGTTGTAGCACAAACAATGGTGTTGTACAGAGGCTGGTATCTGGCGTGTGATCCGTCGGCTTTCCAGTGGCTGTCTGTCTTTTCTTTCTGGCGTTCTCAACCGGCGTTGTTCTATCAAGGAGCGTGAGGCGTCTTACTACAGTACCTCGAGCCAGATTTTCAAATTATTGAAAATCGATGTCATTACTCACATGTGGAGTAAGATGGCGAACAATGCAACGAGGGGGAGCTATCCGCTCTAGCAAAAATTGAATCCAGAATAAGGATTTGAAAAATGTTAAAAAAAAAAACGACATGCATGCATAAAAAAAAACAAGGCAAAGGAAAAGCAGAAACACAGAGGCAAAAAAAAAAGGTGCAGCTAACATAGTCTAAATATAGACGGTGCTGCAAAGTTTTTTGGGCCAGTGGACCCTACGACCTGAACGGGTCGTGGTCTTGTAACGTGGCGATGGTGGTGGTGTAGGGACAGGCGATGATGGTGGATCAGGAACAGTCGTTCGCTCAACAGGCAAATACGAAGGGGTTCGTGGATCAGGGACCACAGCGTCCGTATCAAGGTGCGCCTGCTTAAGCCTGTCTAATGTAACTGTCACCCTGGACCCCTTAATATCTAACGTGAAATGCTTAGCCGAGCGCGCTAAGACACGGTAAGGTCCAGTGTAAGGCTGTGTGAGCGGGGGCTTCACCGTATCATTCCTTACAAAGATATGCGTCCACGAGGCAATATCCCTCGGGACAGCAGTCTTGACAGATTGTTTCCTAGTGTCTATTGGCGGCAAATCCTGGAAATAGGAGCGCAAACGGGACACGTAGGAAGCGTGATCTTGGGCATCAAGATCGATAGAGGAAAGCATTTGCCCGGGCAACGTCAGAGGGGCACCGTACAGTACTTCGGCCGGTGAAAATCCAAAGTCGACCTTCACCGTTGACCGAATCCCTAGTAGCACAATAGGGAGGTACTCGCTCCAATGCGCCGAGTCCATTGAGGCCATTAAGGAGGCCTTCAGTTGGCGGTGAAAACGCTCCACCATACCATTCGAAGCGGGATGGTATGCCGTAGTTCGAATGCGTTTAGCACCAATTATTTTTGACAGCTCGAGGAAAAGGCTCGACTCGAACTGTCGTCCACGGTCGGTAGTTATTGTGGATGGAACTCCATAACGAGAGATCCATCCAGACACAAGAGCACGTGCTGTTGTCTCCGCGGTGATGTTTTTCAAAGGGATGGCCTCAGGCCATCTCGAAAAACGGTCAATGACGGTAAGTAGATAAGAAAAACCATCGCTGACAGGCCAAGGTCCCACTATGTCAATATGAATATACGAAAAACGCGCATCTGGGTTAGCAAAGGTACCCAGGGGAGCCTTGACGTGTCGATGGACCTTTGATCTCTGGCAAGCGACGCAGGAACGGCACCAAGCAGCAATTTCACGCCTCATATTTGGCCAGAAAAATCTAGCTGATATGAACTTTGCTGTGGCAGAAGATCCTGGATGCGAGATACAATGTAATCCCAGAAACACGGTCCGACGATGATTCTCTGGAACGAAGGGCCTAGGCACATCCAAAGAGACGTCGCAGAGAATTTGGCCAACTGCAGTCGACAGAGGCAAGTATTTCATCTCGCAATTCGCAAACTCGGGCGATGTGACATCCAATGACTCAAGGGGAGGCTGATCCGCAGCCAAACGAGTCAGATCTATGTCAGAGGATGACGAGATCGCTGTCACGGGCAAGCGGGACAAAGCATCGGCCGCTGTATTTAGTGAACCCGGAATGTGCTGGATATCACTCGTATATTGCGAGATGAAATCAAGGTGTCTCGTCTCTCTGGGCGAGTATTTATCAGCCTTCGCTCTCAAAGCAAAAGTCAATGGTTTATGGTCAGTGAGGATAGTAAATTGTCTACCCTCTAGCACATGTGAAAAATGTTTCACGGCCAAATAGATGGCTAAAAGCTCTCTTCCAAAGGTGCTGTAGCGCGTCTCAGCAGGATTTAGCTTTTTGGAAAAAAACTCCAGCGGTTGCTGGTAAACATTGATGTTTGGCTGTAGTACTGCGCCCACAGCGATATCCGATGTATCAACACAAAGCGTTAGCTTTGCACCGGGTACCGGGTGAGTCAGTAACGAAGCATTAGCCAAAACAGTTTTGGCGTGCTGAAAATCAGCAAGTTGAGTGTCTGTCAAAGAAATATCTTTGTTCTTCCTCCGACAATTTTTCAAAATTTCTGTCAGGGAGAAAAGCAACTTGGCACAATTTGGCACGAAACGCCTATAAAAGTTAACCAGACCTAAGAACTGGCGTAACTGACGTAGTGAGGTCGGTGGAGGCAAATCCTCTATGATCTTAACTCGCTCAGGCCGGGGTCGAATTCCGTCAGTATCGATAACGTGACCCAAGAAAGTCAGTGACTCAGCACCAAAAACACATTTGGGTGCATTAAGCTGCACATTATACGCCTTCAATCGGCGGAAAAGAAGATACAAATGGTGCGTATGCTGCTCTGGAGAAGAACTAGCAATGAGCAGATCGTCAATATAGGTATAGACGAAATCGAGGCCGCGAGTAACCTCATCCATAAACCGCTGAAAAGTACTAGCGGCATTCCTTAATCCGAACGGCATAGTCAAAAACTCGAAATTGTAAACGAATTATCTTCAATCTATGCCCTATTCTCATAGAAAAGTAGGACATATAAAACTAGGGCATGATGGTAATGGCTAGAATAGCTTTGATCAGAAGTGTCCTCGATGAGAGCAACAAGAGCGACAACAACGTAGATATTATATATAACGTATTAGAAATGAAAATAAAAAGAACAGCAAAAAGTAGGAGTAAAGGGAATACTGAAAGGAAGCGTGGGTGAAGGAGGAGGGATAAGAGGAAACGAAGGAATGGCAGAAAGAAGGGTAGAAAGAAACATACGGAGGACTAGTAGTAGGGGGGGGGGTACAAAGGTGTGAGGGATCGGCTAAGCTCCCGACCACTCTTTCCAAAATTGCTAGGAGTAATTGTAAAAGCAATTACAATATTTCCGCTAATTAGGGTACAATCAAAACAGACAGCTTATGTTGTAGTTATAGTCGAAATGAATTGTTGTGTTTGTTGTTATCGTTAAATCAAAAATAAAATAAACAAATAAATAAAAATAAAAATAAAAATATATAAAAAAAAGAGTAAAGAAAGGAAATAAAAAATAAAGAAAATATTATTTTTATTGTTGTTATTGTTATGTTATATTTTGTCGCTGGAGGTGATGATGCCACGAAAATGATGTGTTGTGATTACAAATGTTGGTCGTGTTAATTGACATTTGTGTTGCTTCGTCACATTTTGGGAACCTTTGTGTGGGTGAGACGAATGTCGTCTTAGAAAATGTACACGCTCACACACATATCTATATCTAATATAGATGTG
>OZ024743.1:25324701-25541569 GCA_964016885.1 Eledone cirrhosa | reverse complement strand
TATATATATATATATATATATATATATATATATATATATATATATTATACATATATGTATCTCTCTCTCTCTCTCTATATATATATATATGTATGTATATATATATATATATATATATATATATATTATACATATATGTATCTCTCTCTCTATATATATATTATACATATATGTATATCTCTCTCTCTCTCTCTCTATATATATATATATATATATACAAAGAGATGCACACTCACGTATATATATGTATACATATATATGTATTTATATACACATACATATTTGGACATATATACATACATATGTCTACATACACATATCTACAAAGACGACCGGAAAAAAAAAAGAAAAACATTGAAACGAATGAGAATAAACGAGAACTAATGAAAGACTTAACAGAGAATAAGACGGAAAAAAATGAGATGAAAGAAGAGTTTGAGAAAGATGTTATAGGTGATAGCGAAAGAAAGACTGAGAGAACGACGATAGAAGTATGGATATAAATTAAAATATATTGATATATATATATATAAATAGGTATGTTTGGAGAAAGATTGGGTGGAATAGCAAGTATGTAAGAATAAAGATGAAGAGATAGAATGCAAGAGTGAGTGGCAGAGCAACAGAGAAACGGTCATTACATGAAAGGGAATGAGAAATTCAGCGATAAATAAAATAAATAGCGTGTAGCATCTTCATTCCTTAAATGACCAAAAATGAACTTCTTGGAAGATTCAAGAAAATACTCTATTGGATCTCACATTGTAGCCTTTTACACACACTTAGTGTGTCTTAGATCACATCACTCTCATAGTCTTCTTTACTCGCCCCCCCCCCCTCTCTTTCTCTCTCTCACACACACCGAACATGACATATGTATACGTATACATGTTTGCGTGTGTAAATAATCTATAACTTTGATGAGATACCAAAGTCAGGCGCGATCAATAACGATCGTACTTTGAATTCATCGACCGCGAAACGTGAGTTACGTGTGAATACACATGATTGGGTGCTATTGATATATCGTTCCTGCTCCTCTTCTTTTTCTTCTTCGCCCCTAGAGGGTGATGGAGACAGAATCCCCAAACACTCCTTCCAACAAGTCCTGTCAGAAGTAACCTTTTCCTACTGATCCAGCTGGATTCTCAAGCGAGACCAGTCAAACTCATGGCTGCTATCCAACCAACTTGCTCAGGATCTACCCCCAGGTCTCCTGCCAGTTGGTTTTGCACGTAACATTTGTCCGGAGATTCTTTCCTGAGACATTCTAATCACATGCCCATATTATCAGAGCTTTGATCTCTCAATTTGGAGGCGTAGCGGCTCTACCTGGAGTAACTCTGATCTCTGAGCTACGCATTCTATCGAATAACGTTACTCCAAAGATCCTTCGGAGGGACACCATTTCGGCCGCTTGCATTCGCGATCGTATTCATCGGATCATTAACTTATATTCATAACTATAGGATAGGGTTGGCACGAATACCGAGATAAAGATAGCGTGTTTGGTTTGTACACCTACCTTCCTTCTGATTACCGAATGCTAACGGTGGCATATTAGTACATCAGCTCCTGCAATTCTACAAGCGGCATGGTGTATATGATATATATTCAGCTTGTCCCTTTGTGTGGAGTATATTCATATGGTAATTCAACGATACAACAGTTCATTGACCGTATAAGATCTAGCAGTGACATGGTATGTATTTCAACTTGTCCCCTTATTCTTATGAAGAAATCGCCTCCCGATGAAGAAAATTCAGTTCTTTCAATATTTGATTTTCCAATGTCTTGGAAGTCCTAGTGTTGTATCCTGAGTTTCAGAAACCATGGTTGGGGCATTATATGTGTTGACTTTTCTAACCGATTGGATTTGTATCTCCCAAAAATGAAATTTGCGCTTATATTTATATAATATGCCTATACATATACGACAGTCTCTCTACAGAAGATGTCAACATACAACTTGAGCAATTCATAGAAATAATTCAAGCAATTTGCTTTAAGTTTTCCCCGGTAAGAAAGGCCAACGGACTCAAAAATATTATTCCCAGAGACAGGAAAACCATTATGAGATGAGAAAGAATATCTCAAACCGGCTACATATAAAAGAAGGAATCCCATTTGAAGCAGGCACAAACAGCTGCTGGCACTGATGGTTTCCCCAGCAATCTTCCTAAATACATGCAAGCGAACATAAGCAAAACCACTGTAGGCCCTCTTCCAAAGATCCATTGCAAGTGGTAAACTACCCGGAAAGCTAAAAGAAGGTATAATGTTTACTATCCATAAAAGGGGAATAAGATACTAAAACCTACAGACGTGTGTCCCTGACCTCATGTAACAGCAAAGTAATGGTACGAATCATCAAAATAAAGCTGATTAATTTTCTAGAAGTAAATGGTCTTCTAACTGATACCCAACAGACTTTTCGCTCGGGGAGAATTTGCCTTACGCAGCTCTTGCAGCATTATGACTGGATACTCAAACAGCTGCTATACTGTTCGAACGTGGGTGTGAGATATCTCGACTATGCTGCTGCTGCTAAGTATAGCAACTAAATTTCCTCAAATCAAACCTTACCATATTAGTAAAAGTTACATTAGATAATGGTCCCGGATTCGCTACACATAGAAAAAGGACGACTGGTCATTGCTGGACTGGCTTTGATCATAGGTGTGCCAGATCAGGGTTGGCCTAGGGCTACAAAATAACTACAACAAGAGTACGAATTATCGAAGACGTCTTGATATGGTTAATTAAACCTTTAGAAATAGTAGTGCGATCTCCTTTCTATCACTCATCACCGGCTTAAAAATGTGAAGTATTTGTTGATAATGTAATCCTAATATGTAAAAATAGTAACAATTATTTTAAAAGTGAAAGATGGTGGATTGGCAGTATCGGTAGAGGGTCGGACAACATGCTTTGCAGCATAGTTATAGCCCTTTACGTTCTGAGTTCAAATCCCGCCGAGGTTAAGTTTGCCTTTCATCTTTAAAGGGTCGATAAAATAAAGTACTAGTAATGCACTGAGTAATTCTGGCATTGTGCCAAAAGTAGAAACAATTATTTTAAGAGTTAAAATGTCATCTAGACATTCACTTTAGAATTCCTTTAACACTCTTCATTTGCTCAAATACCGCCAAAGTGGAATTGTTTCCTTTTATCTTTCCGGTCATCGATAAAATAACTGCTAATTAATTACTGAAGTCAAGTATCAATTCAATCGAGCTTAGGGACATTCAATATTTCTGGCCTTGTTCTCAAATATCAATGGGAAGATATAAAATTAGACAAATGCGTTGATAACATTGATATAGCTTTGGTAGGCAGACAGTAAAACTGTTATGAAGAGAAAATAATTGTTTCTACTTTTGGCACAAGGCCAGCAATTATCCCAGTGTATTACTCTCTCTCTTTCTCTCTCTCTCTCTTCCTATCTCTCTCTCTCTCTTCCTATCTTTCTCTCTTCATTTCTTCCTCTTTCTCTTTCCCCCTTGCCCGCTTTGCTTTCTCCTCAATATAACTGTTTCTCTCTTTCTTTTATCTACCCTCGCTATCTATCCCTTCCTTTCTCTCATAAGATACGAATATTTAGGCACCAGATTCTCTCTCTCTCTCTCTCTCTCTCTCTCTCTCTCTCTCTCTCTCTCTCTCTCTCAATCATTCTATCTCTCTTTCATTGTATCACCCCGTGGATTGGCAGTATCGGTAGAGGGTCGGACGCTATGCTTTGACGTATAGAGTTACGGCCCTTGCCATTCTGAGTTCAAATCCCGCCGAGGTTAACTTTGCCTTTCATCCTTAAGGGGTCGATAAAATAAAGTACCAGTAATACACTGGGTATTTGCTGGCCTTGTGCCTAACGTAGAAAGAATTGTATTACCCCCTCTCTCTCTCGCTCGCTCGCTCTCTTTCTTCCTTTTTCTTTCTTTCTTTCCCCTTCTCTCTCTTTCTCTCCCCTTTTCTCTCGCCCTTTCAGTGTATTTTTTCCTTAGATTTCTCCAAATAACTTTTTTTATATTTTTATTGCAAATCTCGAAATGCACGAACTTATAAACTTCTAAATCTTGTCTCTCTCCAGACAAACACACACACACACATACATACGCACACACATATACACACACAGACACCCACACTCACACTCCGTCTGTCTCTCTCTCTCTCTCTCCTTTATTTCGCTCCTCTCCCTTCGTCTTCATCTAGGTTTGCAGTTGGTATCATCTAATTTTACACTTACACACATATACATGCACAGACACACATGTACACATACATATATATGTATATATATATATGTGTGTGTGTATGTGTGTATATATGTATATATATGTATATATATATATATATATATACACACATATATATGTATATATATGTATATATATATATATATATATATGTATATATATATATATATATGTATATATATATATATATATATTATATATATATATATATTATATATATATATAAATAATATATATATATATTATATATATATATAAATAATATATATATATATATATATATATATTATATATATATATATATATATATATATATAATATATATATATATATTTGTTTCTACTTTAGGCACAAAGCCAGCAATTACCCAGTTCATTACTGGTACTTTATTTTATCGACCCCGTAAGGATGAAAGGCAAAGTCAACCTCGGCGGGATTTGAACTCAGATCGTAAAGGGACGTAACTATGCTGGGAAGCATGGCGTCCGACCCTCTACCGATACTGCCAATAACATTATATTTGTGGAAATCTCCCTCAAGCTGGCCGACCATTGTACAGATATTTCTGTCTGAATGACAATCACGGTTTCAAAATAAAAAAGGGGGGAGAAAAGAGAAAAAAAGGTAAAACGTTCAGGGTGGGGTTGTCTTCTCTCGTGCCTGATGTCAAAACATTGCATTCAGTGTATTTTGGATTTTAGTGAGTAGTAGAAGGGTTATGGCTGTATGTTGTGTGCCATTCAGTTAATGGTTTGGCCACGGTAATAAGCGGGGAGTCTCACTGGACCGTGGCGACACGTTCATTTCCGAAGAGGAAGTTCCAAAATAATAACCTTTACTGACCTTGATGAACGGCTTACAGACAGAACTGATGGCAGCGTACGCATGCGTATATGGATGCATGTTTAATAGGTGGGATGGATGGAAGGAAGAATGGGTGGAAGCAAGGAGAGACTGGTGGATGGACAGAGGGATGTATGTAAAAAGGTGAGGAAAGTACTCAATACATGTAGACCACAATACGCATATGATGCCGCTGAATCACTCCGTTATTACTGCGTATTACTGAATTTTCTCAATAAAAAGAAGCGACAACACGAATCATCGGCTTCGATATAATTTGTCAATTGATGGTATCTTATATATATATATATATATATATATATATATATATATATATATATATATATATATAACCAAAATAATGAGTGAATGAGAGATTTACAAGCCGTTAAAACATATCTTTATATAGCTATATATCACATATCTTTATATAGCTATATAAAGTTATGTTTTAACGGCTTGTAAATCTCTCATTCACTCATTCTTTTGCTTATTACAGCTCTGCTTAACCTTTACACTAAATATTAACTTTCTCTAATATTTAACCCTGATAACGCAAGCATTGAGCACTTACGCATTTGGCATATAATATTCTGTATCGCATCTCTTTCTATCTCTTCTTTCTATCCTCTTTCACGATACTGTAACCTATTATTGGGCGGTGGATTGGCAGTATCGGTAGAGGGTCGGACGCCATGCTTTGACGCATAGAGTTACGGCCCTTGCCATTCTGAGTTCAAATCCCGCCGAGGTTAACTTTGCCTTTCATCATTACGGGGTCGATAAAATAAAGTACCAGTAATGTACTGGGTATTTGCTGGCCTTGTGCCAATAGTAGAAAATTATTATTATTATTATTATTATTATATATATATATATATACATATATATATATATATATATAAAATACCATCAATATAATTATATATATATATATATATATATATATAACGCTTATCACTGGTATATATATAACAGCGACTATGAATAATATAACGACAGTGGATCGACTTTCGTCAATCAGACCGAGGAAACAATGTTTCCGTTGGTCTTTCCAATTGCTAATACTATCTATCGACTGCAACTCCAGGTAGAAGAGGCAACGTGAAATAAAGTGTCTTTCTCAAGGACATAACGCATCGAACGGTCCAGGAATCGAACTCACAACTTCACGATTACAAATCTAATTGTCTTACCACCCAGCCATGCGCCTTCACGTTATATATATATATATATGAATGTATAAGCAACTATTGCACCAAGAAAAATAATACGTCGGCTTGAAGAGATTATGAATTTATTTGCTTTGACATATGTTTCTGTGTCTATTATAAATTGTCTACATATGGTGACTACAATATATATTGTTTAATCATATTCAATAATTAATTATTTATTACACTTCATCAGAAAGCCTACAGTTGTGGAATTCAACTGTTCACTACGAGGTAAAATTCAGTAATGAGATTTTTCCTTTAAGAAACTGTACATACATACAGAGATATATATATGTATATGTATGTGTGTGTGTATGTATGTGTGTGTGTGTGTGTGTCAAGTATTTCCGTGGAAAAGGTAAAGGAAAGAAGAGTGCTCTATGTATAGTACAGAGCTATTTAATTATGTAATAAACAACACAGACTTCGTCAAACCATTGGTAATGGAATAATTATATTGTGTTGTTTATTACATAATTATATATATATATATATATATATATATATAAATGAGAGGTATAGAGATTGTTTTAGCAAGAAGCTAACGGCATTCTATAACATATATGCGACTATAACGTCAAGATGGGAAAAGTAGTTAACGAAAGATTTAGGAAAAATAACTCAAACTCATCTCAAAAGAGAATCAGGATATAAATTCATCCACAGAATTTAGTAAAATCCAGGGAAAATCTATAGACCTTTAACTCATGATAAAATAAAGTTTGAAACACTTATCCTTCAATTTGGAATAACATCAAATGCTCTGTATAGTCTTAAAAGACTATTTCATGAAAACTTTCAGTGGAGATGGTCACGGTTGGAATTTCAATCATCAGCAGAGCTCAACAGAAAACCAGGGCTCTCACAGTAATATAATCCGAAAAAGGGAATTCTAAAACTGGCTAGTTCGCCTTCATGTGTATTTATGAAAAAGCACATGAGGAAAAAACGGGGCTAGTGACGTCAGGATGGAAGTGAATGTTTATTTACAAGAAATAGCAGTCAAATACATTCTGAAAAAAACTCTACAAAGGAGTTCAGCAAAATAGCAATATTATCACAGTTTTTATGAAAAAAACCGGGATTAGTCACAGATAGTTTAAGCACTCTAGGAAAAGAATCCGAGTATAAATATAAATGAGAGGTATAGAGATTGTTTTAGCAAGAAGCTAACGGCATTCTATAACATATATGCGACTATATATATATATATATATCCATGTGTACATTGCCACCCATCATCCAGGGGTCGAGAATCTAAATACCGGAGAATTACTGGATGAGCCGATGTAATTGACAATGCAGATTGGCAAAACAAGTGTCTGAATTTAATATCTTTTAACTAGGAAACAAACTAGGAAATGAAGTATCACTGATTGTGTTTCATTCTTTTGACCTTTATTTACATGTATAGCGATGTGATTAAGCAGTTCATTCGAAAACATACTATCGGGTTCAGTCCCATAGTCTGGCATTTTGGACAAAGGAACGCGTTGTCAGTGTTGAACAAACGAGCAACGATGGTTGCTAGACACTACGGCTTAATACGGGATGTTTGTTTACAAACACACCGAGCATTATAATAAATATTCGGTAAATCCATACGTACATATATATATGGGTGCATGTATGTATATATATATACATACTACTGTACGTCTGTATACATATATGTATGTACGTGTACATACTTATATTTAAGTAACAGCCGTACTAAGAGTGGGAAATGAAATTTCGTTTCATTTTTTCCGTATATATATATATATATATATATATATCATTTCTGAGGACGGCATGTATATGTGAATGTATGTATATTTCCTCTGATAATTTGTAATATTTTTACATAGATCTATATGATATACATACCAACACACATATACATCCCAGAAACGATCGTAAAATGATGAATTTTTCAATATAAGGAACTTGTTCATTGTTTTTATTTCATTGTTTTTATTAATTTATCTTGAATCTGTTTTCTTATGATTTTTATCGAAAATTTTTGAATGCATCTTCTCTTTTCATGATATTTGGATTACATTGAGTTCTTCATACGGGTTGGACACGACCGTATATTTTGGTAGATTTATCTACACACACACACACATATATATATATATATGAATGATAATATAAGCTATATTTAAACATATATATATATATATCAATGATATTAATAAATGGAAACTATATTTATAAAACCATATTTAATCTATTATATATATTTCAAGGGTACCAAACCTTTGGTACGCCCTCATCAGTTAAAATTAAATATCCCTTTTGCTTATATATATATATATATATATATATTTTGCTTATATATATATATATATATATATTTTGCTTATATATATATATATATGTATGTATATATATATATATATATATATATATATATATATATATATATATATATAAATATATATATATATGTGTGTGTGTATATTATTGTTAACTAAGTAATGAATATCTAAAACAGAGGGAACATTACAATTTTGTAAATCAGGATCCATTGCCGGCATTTGGTGTTTAGAGGACAGTTGTTTTGGTCCGTGCAATTATATGGTTTGGATTTATCATCACTGAGGTTTGAGTGGGATCGTAAAGTCTTTACATTCCAGATACTAGTCCTTCATCAGAATGAGAGACAAAAGATGAGAAGAAGGAACAGAACAGAATTTTGGAAAAAAAAGCACCTGTGTATTCAATCAGTCATTATATAAGTATATTTATATTTATATATATATATATAATATATATATGTGTGTGCGTGTGTGTGTGTGTGTGTGTCCGTATGTATGTATGTGTGTGTGTGTATGTGTGTGTATGCATGTGTGCGTATGTATGTGTGTATGTATGTGTGTATGGGTGTGTATGTATGTGTGTGTATGTATGTGTGTATGTGTGCGTTCTTGTAATAACTTCTATAAGGGAATACAATGATGATTATATAATCAAATCTTCAATACCTTTTCTGTAAAACATTTGCGAGCTCTATTCTGCACCTTACCAGCTGCTTAATCTATAGATTATAAATATACGCTATCATAAAAATGTTATTTATGTAGTAGTTTTTTTTTAACTACGCATATTATAAAGCTTTTTACAATTTGTTTGACACCAGGTCCGAACACAGAGGAGCCGAACTCCTACTGTCAAGCCTCAATCTCTCTCAACCTCCCCATCTCTCAAGTACACCAGGTTATCACACAGAGGAGCCGAACGCCAACTGTCAAGCCTCCATCTCTCTCACCCTCCCCATCTCTTAACTACACCAGGTCCGAACACAGAGGAGCCGAACTCCCACTGTCAAGCATCCATCTCTTTCACCCTCCCCATTTCTCAAGTACACCAGGTCCGAACACAGAGGAGCCGAACACCCACAGTCAAGTCCCAATCTCTCTCACCCTCCCCATCTCTTAACTACACCAGGTCCGAACACAGAGGAGCCGAACTCCCACTCTCATGCCTCTATCTCTCTCACGCTCCCCATCACTCAACTACACCAGGTCCGAACACAGAGCAGCCGAATTTCCACTGTCAAGCCTCCATCTCTCTCACGCTCTCCATCTCTTAATTCTGCCAGGTCCGAACACAGAGGAGCCGAACTCCCACTGTCAAGCCTCCATCTCTCTCACAGTCCCCATCTCTCAAGTACACCAGGTCCGAACTCAGAGGAGCCGAACTCCCACTGTCAAGCCTCCATCTCTCTCACCCTCCCCATCTCTCAAGTACACCAGGTCCGAACACAGAGGAGCCGCACTCCCACTGTGAAGCCTACATATCTCTCACCCTCCCCATCTCTCAAGTACACCAGGTCCGAACACAGAGGAGCCGCACTCCCACTGTGAAGCCTACATATCTCTCACCCACCCCATCTCTCAAGTACACCAGGTCCGAACTCAGAGGAGCCGAACACCCACTGTCAAGCCTCCATCTCTCTCACCCTCCCTATCTCTTAACTACACCAGGTCCGAACACAGAGGAGCCGAACTCCCACTGTCAAGGCTCCATTTCTCTCACCCTCCCCATCTCTTAACTACACCAGGTCCGAACAGAGAGGAGCCGAACTCCCACTGTCAAGCCTCCATCTCTCTCATCCCCCCCCCTACCCATCTATTAACTACACCAGGTCCGAACACAGAGGAGCCGAAATCCCACTGTCAAGCCTCCATCTCTCTCACCCTCCCCATCTCTTAACTACACAAGGTCCGAACAGAGAGGAGCCGAACTCCCACTGTCAAGCCTCCATCTCTCTCACCCTCCCCATCTCTCAAGTACCGCAGGTCCAAACACAGAGAAGCCGAACTCTCACTGTCAAGCCTCCATCTCTCTCACCCTCTCCATCTCTTAACTACACCAGGTCCGAACACAGAGGAGCCGAACTCCCACTGTCAAGCCTCCATCTCTCTCACCCTCCCCATCTCTCAAGTACACCAGGTCCGAACACAGAGCAGCCGAATTTCCACTGTCAAGCCTCCATCTCTCTCACCCTCCCCATCTCTCAAGTACACCATTTCCGAACACAGAGGAACCAGAACTCTCACTGTCAAGTCTCCATCTCTCTCACCCTCCCCATCTCTCAAGTACACCAGGTCCGAACACAGAGGAGCCAAACTCCCACTGTCAAGCCCCAATCTGTCTCACCCTCCCCATCTCTCAAGTACACCAGGTCCGAACACAGAGGAGCCAAACTCCCACTGTCAAGCCCCAATCTCTCTCACCCTCCCCATCTCTCAAGTACACCAGGTCCGAACACAGAGGAGCCAAACTCCCACTGTCAAGCCCCAATCTCTCTCACCCTCCCCATCTCTTAACTACGCCAGGTCCGAACACAGAGGAGCCGCACTCCCACTGTCAAGCCTCCATTTCTCTCGCCGTTCCCATCTCTCAAGTACACCAGGTCCCAACACAGAGGAACCGAACTCCCACTGTCAAGCCCCAATCTCTCTCACCCTCCCCATCTCTTAACTACACCAGGTCCGAACACAGAGGAGCCGCACTCCCACTGTCAAGCCACCATCTCTCTCGCCTTCCCTATCTCTCAAGTACACCAGGTCCCAACACAGAGGAGCCTAACTCCCACTGTCAAGCCTCCATCTCTCTCACCCTCACCATCTCTTAACTACACCAGGTCCAGAAACAGAGGAGCCGAACTCCCACTGTCAAGCCACCATCTCTCTCGCCTTCCCTATCTCTCAAGTACACCAGGTCCGAACACAGAGGAGCCGAACTCCCACTGTCAAGCCTCCATCTCTCTCACCCTCCCCATCTCTTAACTACACCAGGTCCAAACACAGAGGAGCCGAACTCCCACTGTCAAGCCACCATCTCTCTCGCCTTCCCTATCTCTCAAGTACACCAGGTCCCAACACAGAGGAGCCTAACTCCCACTGTCAAGCCTCCATCTCTCTCACCCTCACCATCTCTTAACTACACCAGGTCCAAACACAGAGGAGCCGAACTCCCACTGTCAAGCCACCATCTCTCTCGCCTTCCCTATCTCTCAAGTACACCAGGTCCGAACACAGAGGAGCCGAACTCCCACTGTAAAACCTCCATCTCTCTCACCCTCCCCATCTCTTAACTACACCAGGTCCGAACACAGAGGAGCCGAACTCCCACTGTCAAACCTCCATCTCTCTCACCCTCCCCATCTCTTAACTACACCAGGTCCGAACACAGAGGAGCCGAACTCCCACTGTCAAACCTCCATCTCTCTCACCCTCCCCATCTCTTAACTACACCAGGTCCGAACACAGAGGAGCCGAACTCCCACTGTCAAACCTCCATCTCTCTCACCCTCCCCATCTCTTAACTACACCAGGTCCGAACACAGAGGAGCCGAACTCCCACTGTCAAACCTCCATCTCTCTCACCCTCCCCATCTCTTAACTACACCAGGTCCGAACACAGAGGAGCCGAACTCCCACTGTCAAACCTCCATCTCTCTCACCCTCCCCAGGTCCGAACACAGAGGAGCCGAATTCCCACTGTCAAGTCTCCATCTCTCTCACCCTCCCCATCTCTTAACTACACCAGGTTTGAACACAGAGGAAACGAACTCCCACAGTCAAACCTCCATCTCTCTCACCCTCCCCATCTCTTAACTACACCAGGTCCGAACACAGAGGAGCCGAACTCCCACTGTCAAGCCTCCATCTCTCTCACCCTCCCCATCTCTCAAGTACCGCAGGTCCAAACACAGAGAAGCCGAACTCTCACTGTCAAACCTCCATCTCTCTCACCCTCCCCATCTCTCAAGTACACCAGGTCCGAACTCAGAGGAGCCGAACACCCACTGTCAAGCCTCCATCTCTCTCACCCTCCCTATCTCTTAACTACACCAGGTCCGAACACAGAGGAGCCGAACTCCCACTGTCAAGGCTCCATTTCTCTCACCCTCCCCATCTCTTAACTACACCAGGTCCGAACAGAGAGGAGCCGAACTCCCACTGTCAAGCCTCCATCCCTCTCACCCCCGCCTACCCATCTATTAACTACACCAGGTCCGAACACAGAGGAGCCGAAATCCCACTGTCAAGCCTCCATCTCTCTCACCCTCCCCATCTCTTAACTACACAAGGTCCGAACAGAGAGGAGCCGAACTCCCACTGTCAAGCCTCCATCTCTCTCACCCTCCCCATCTCTCAAGTACCGCAGGTCCAAACACAGAGAAGCCGAACTCTCACTGTCAAGCCTCCATCTCTCTCACCCTCCCCATCTCTTAACTACACCAGGTCCGAACACAGAGGAGCCGAACTCCCACTGTCAAGCCTCCATCTCTCTCACCCTCCCCATCTCTCAAGTACCGCAGGTCCAAACACAGAGAAGCCGAACTCTCACTGTCAAGCCTCCATCTCTCTCACCCTCCCCATCTCTTAACTACACCAGGTCCGAACACAGAGGAGCCGAAATCCCACTGTCAAGCCTCCATCTCTCTCACCCTCCCCATCTCTTAACTACACAAGGTCCGAACAGAGAGGAGCCGAACTCCCACTGTCAAGGCTCCATTTCTCTCACCCTCCCCATCTCTTAACTACACCAGGTCCGAACAGAGAGGAGCCGAACTCCCACTGTCAAGCTTCCATCTCTCTCACCCCCCCCACCTACCCATCTATTAACTACACCAGGTCCAAACACAGAGGAGCCGAAATCCCACTGTCAAGCCTCCATCCCTCTCACCCTCCCCATCTCTTAACTACACAAGGTCCGAACAGAGAGGGGCCGAACTCCCACTGTCAAGCCTCCATCTCTCTCACCCCCCCCCCTTACCCATCTATTAACTACACCAGGTCCGAACACAGAGCAGCCGAAATCCCACTGTCAAGTCTCCATCTCTCTCACCCTCCCCATCTCTTAACTACACAAGGTCCGAACAGAGAGGAGCCAAACTCCCACTGTCAAGCCTCCATCTCTCTCACCCTCCCCATCTCTCAAGTACCGCAGGTCCAAACACAGAGAAGCCGAACTCTCACTGTCAAACCTCCATCTCTCTCACCCTCCCCATCTCTCAAGTACACCAGGTCCGAACTCAGAGGAGCCGGACACCCACTGTCAAGCCTCCATCTCTCTCACCCTCCCTATCTCTTAACTACACCAGGTCCGAACACAGAGCAGCCGAATTTCCACTGTCAAGCCTCCATATCTCTCACCCTCCCCATCTCTCAAGTACACCAGGTCCGAACACAGAGCAGCCGAAATCCCACTGTCAAGTCTCCATCTCTCTCACCCTCCCCATCTCTTAACTACACAAGGTCCGAACAGAGAGGAGCCAAACTCCCACTGTCAAGCCTCCATCTCTCTCACCCTCCCCATCTCTCAAGTACCGCAGGTCCAAACACAGAGGAGCCGAACTCCCACTGTCAAGGCTCCATTTCTCTCACCCTCCCCATCTCTTAACTACACCAGGTCCGAACAGAGAGGAGCCGAACTCCCACTGTCAAGCCTCCATCTCTCTCACCCCCCCCCCCTACCCATCTATTAACTACACCAGGTCCAAACACAGAGGAGCCGAAATCCCACTGTCAAGCCTCCATCTCTCTCACCCTCCCCATCTCTTAACTACACAAGGTCCGAACAGAGAGGAGCCGAACTCCCACTGTCAAGCCTCCATCTCTCTCACCCTCCCCATCTCTCAAGTACCGCAGGTCCAAACACAGAGAAGCCGAACTCTCACTGTCAAGCCTCCATCTCTCTCACCCTCCCCATCTCTTAACTACACCAGGTCCGAACACAGAGGAGCCGAACTCCCACTGTCAAGCCTCCATCTCTCTCACAGTACCCATCTCTCAAGTACACCAGGTCCGAACTCAGAGGAGCCGAACTCCCACTGTCAAGCCTCCATCTCTCTCACCCTCCCCATCTCTCAAGTACACCAGGTCCGAACACAGAGGAGCCGCACTCCCACTGTGAAGCCTACATATCTCTCACCCTCCCCATCTCTCAAGTACACCAGGTCCGAACACAGAGGAGCCGCACTCCCACTGTGAAGCCTACATATCTCTCACCCACCCCATCTCTCAAGTACACCAGGTCCGAACTCAGAGGAGCCGAACACCCACTGTCAAGCCTCCATCTCTCTCACCCTCCCTATCTCTTAACTACACCAGGTCCGAACACAGAGGAGCCGAACTCCCACTGTCAAGGCTCCATTTCTCTCACCCTCCCCATCTCTTAACTACACCAGGTCCGAACAGAGAGGAGCCGAACTCCCACTGTCAAGCCTCCATCTCTCTCATCCCCCCCCCCTACCCATCTATTAACTACACCAGGTCCGAACACAGAGGAGCCGAAATCCCACTGTCAAGCCTCCATCTCTCTCACCCTCCCCATCTCTTAACTACACAAGGTCCGAACAGAGAGGAGCCGAACTCCCACTGTCAAGCCTCCATCTCTCTCACCCTCCCCATCTCTCAAGTACCGCAGGTCCAAACACAGAGAAGCCGAACTCTCACTGTCAAGCCTCCATCTCTCTCACCCTCTCCATCTCTTAACTACACCAGGTCCGAACACAGAGGAGCCGAACTCCCACTGTCAAGCCTCCATCTCTCTCACCCTCCCCATCTCTCAAGTACACCAGGTCCGAACACAGAGCAGCCGAATTTCCACTGTCAAGCCTCCATCTCTCTCACCCTCCCCATCTCTCAAGTACACCATTTCCGAACACAGAGGAACCAGAACTCTCACTGTCAAGTCTCCATCTCTCTCACCCTCCCCATCTCTCAAGTACACCAGGTCCGAACACAGAGGAGCCAAACTCCCACTGTCAAGCCCCAATCTGTCTCACCCTCCCCATCTCTCAAGTACACCAGGTCCGAACACAGAGGAGCCAAACTCCCACTGTCAAGCCCCAATCTCTCTCACCCTCCCCATCTCTCAAGTACACCAGGTCCGAACACAGAGGAGCCAAACTCCCACTGTCAAGCCCCAATCTCTCTCACCCTCCCCATCTCTTAACTACGCCAGGTCCGAACACAGAGGAGCCGCACTCCCACTGTCAAGCCTCCATTTCTCTCGCCGTTCCCATCTCTCAAGTACACCAGGTCCCAACACAGAGGAACCGAACTCCCACTGTCAAGCCCCAATCTCTCTCACCCTCCCCATCTCTTAACTACACCAGGTCCGAACACAGAGGAGCCGCACTCCCACTGTCAAGCCACCATCTCTCTCGCCTTCCCTATCTCTCAAGTACACCAGGTCCCAACACAGAGGAGCCTAACTCCCACTGTCAAGCCTCCATCTCTCTCACCCTCACCATCTCTTAACTACACCAGGTCCAGAAACAGAGGAGCCGAACTCCCACTGTCAAGCCACCATCTCTCTCGCCTTCCCTATCTCTCAAGTACACCAGGTCCGAACACAGAGGAGCCGAACTCCCACTGTCAAGCCTCCATCTCTCTCAGCCTCCCCATCTCTTAACTACACCAGGTCCAAACACAGAGGAGCCGAACTCCCACTGTCAAGCCACCATCTCTCTCGCCTTCCCTATCTCTCAAGTACACCAGGTCCCAACACAGAGGAGCCTAACTCCCACTGTCAAGCCTCCATCTCTCTCACCCTCACCATCTCTTAACTACACCAGGTCCAAACACAGAGGAGCCGAACTCCCACTGTCAAGCCACCATCTCTCTCGCCTTCCCTATCTCTCAAGTACACCAGGTCCGAACACAGAGGAGCCGAACTCCCACTGTCAAACCTCCATCTCTCTCACCCTCCCCATCTCTTAACTACACCAGGTCCGAACACAGAGGAGCCGAACTCCCACTGTCAAACCTCCATCTCTCTCACCCTCCCCATCTCTTAACTACACCAGGTCCGAACACAGAGGAGCCGAACTGCCACTGTCAAACCTCCATCTCTCTCACCCTCCCCATCTCTTAACTACACCAGGTCCGAACACAGAGGAGCAGAACTCCCACTGTCAAACCTCCATCTCTCTCACCCTCCCCATCTCTTAACTACACCAGGTCCGAACACAGAGGAGCCGAACTCCCACTGTCAAACCTCCATCTCTCTCACCCTCCCCATCTCTTAACTACACCAGGTCCGAACACAGAGGAGCCGAACTCCCACTGTCAAACCTCCATCTCTCTCACCCTCCCCAGGTCCGAACACAGAGGAGCCGAATTCCCACTGTCAAGTCTCCATCTCTCTCACCCTCCCCATCTCTTAACTACACCAGGTTTGAACACAGAGGAAACGAACTCCCACAGTCAAACCTCCATCTCTCTCACCCTCCCCATCTCTTAACTACACCAGGTCCGAACACAGAGGAGCCGAACTCCCACTGTCAAGCCTCCATCTCTCTCACCCTCCCCATCTCTCAAGTACCGCAGGTCCAAACACAGAGAAGCCGAACTCTCACTGTCAAACCTCCATCTCTCTCACCCTCCCCATCTCTCAAGTACACCAGGTCCGAACTCAGAGGAGCCGAACACCCACTGTCAAGCCTCCATCTCTCTCACCCTCCCTATCTCTTAACTACACCAGGTCCGAACACAGAGGAGCCGAACTCCCACTGTCAAGGCTCCATTTCTCTCACCCTCCCCATCTCTTAACTACACCAGGTCCGAACAGAGAGGAGCCGAACTCCCACTGTCAAGCCTCCATCCCTCTCACCCCCGCCTACCCATCTATTAACTACACCAGGTCCGAACACAGAGGAGCCGAAATCCCACTGTCAAGCCTCCATCTCTCTCACCCTCCCCATCTCTTAACTACACAAGGTCCGAACAGAGAGGAGCCGAACTCCCACTGTCAAGCCTCCATCTCTCTCACGCTCCCCATCTCTCAAGTACCGCAGGTCCAAACACAGAGAAGCCGAACTCTCACTGTCAAGCCTCCATCTCTCTCACCCTCCCCATCTCTTAACTACACCAGGTCCGAACACAGAGGAGCCGAACTCCCACTGTCAAGCCTCCATCTCTCTCACCCTCCCCATCTCTCAAGTACCG
The DNA here is from genome assembly GCA_964016885.1 of Eledone cirrhosa. NCBI lineage: Eukaryota > Metazoa > Mollusca > Cephalopoda > Octopoda > Eledonidae > Eledone > Eledone cirrhosa. The sequence goes on along the minus strand of OZ024743.1, from coordinate 25,523,791 downwards.
CAGGTCCAAACACAGAGAAGCCGAACTCTCACTGTCAAGCCTCCATCTCTCTCACCCTCCCCATCTCTTAACTACACCAGGTCCGAACACAGAGGAGCCGAAATCCCACTGTCAAGCCTCCATCTCTCTCACCCTCCCCATCTCTTAACTACACAAGGTCCGAACAGAGAGGAGCCGAACTCCCACTGTCAAGGCTCCATTTCTCTCACCCTCCCCATCTCTTAACTACACCAGGTCCGAACAGAGAGGAGCCGAACTCCCACTGTCAAGCTTCCATCTCTCTCACCCCCCCCCCCTACCCATCTATTAACTACACCAGGTCCAAACACAGAGGAGCCGAAATCCCACTGTCAAGCCTCCATCCCTCTCACCCTCCCCATCTCTTAACTACACAAGGTCCGAACAGAGAGGGGCCGAACTCCCACTGTCAAGCCTCCATCTCTCTCACCCCCCCCCTTACCTATCTATTAACTACACCAGGTCCGAACACAGAGCAGCCGAAATCCCACTGTCAAGTCTCCATCTCTCTCACCCTCCCCATCTCTTAACTACACAAGGTCCGAACAGAGAGGAGCCAAACTCCCACTGTCAAGCCTCCATCTCTCTCACCCTCCCCATCTCTCAAGTACCGCAGGTCCAAACACAGAGAAGCCGAACTCTCACTGTCAAACCTCCATCTCTCTCACCCTCCCCATCTCTCAAGTACACCAGGTCCGAACTCAGAGGAGCCGGACACCCACTGTCAAGCCTCCATCTCTCTCACCCTCCCTATCTCTTAACTACACCAGGTCCGAACACAGAGCAGCCGAATTTCCACTGTCAAGCCTCCATATCTCTCACCCTCCCCATCTCTCAAGTACACCAGGTCCGAACACAGAGCAGCCGAAATCCCACTGTCAAGTCTCCATCTCTCTCACCCTCCCCATCTCTTAACTACACAAGGTCCGAACAGAGAGGAGCCAAACTCCCACTGTCAAGCCTCCATCTCTCTCACCCTCCCCATCTCTCAAGTACCGCAGGTCCAAACACAGAGGAGCCGAACTCCCACTGTCAAGGCTCCATTTCTCTCACCCTCCCCATCTCTTAACTACACCAGGTCCGAACAGAGAGGAGCCGAACTCCCACTGTCAAGCCTCCATCTCTCTCACCCCCCCCCCTACCCATCTATTAACTACACCAGGTCCAAACACAGAGGAGCCGAAATCCCACTGTCAAGCCTCCATCTCTCTCACCCTCCCCATCTCTTAACTACACAAGGTCCGAACAGAGAGGAGCCGAACTCCCACTGTCAAGCCTCCATCTCTCTCACCCTCCCCATCTCTCAAGTACCGCAGGTCCAAACACAGAGAAGCCGAACTCTCACTGTCAAGCCTCCATCTCTCTCACCCTCCCCATCTCTTAACTACACCAGGTCCGAACACAGAGGAGCCGAACTCCCACTGTCAAGCCTCCATCTCTCTCACCCTCCCCATCTCTCAAGTACACCAGATCCGAACACAGAGCAGCCGAATTTCCACTGTCAAGCCTCCATATCTCTCACCCTCCCCATCTCTCAAGTACACCAGTTCCGAACACAGAGGAACCAGAACTCCCACTGTCAAGTCTCCATCTCTCTCACCCTCCCCATCTCTCAAGTACACCAGGTCCGAACACAGAGGAGCCAACTCCCACTGTCAAGCCCCAATCTCTCTCACCCTCCCCATCTCTCAAGTACACCAGGTCCGAACACAGAGGAGCCAAACTCCCACTGTCAAGCCCCAATCTCTCTCACGCTCCCCATCTCTCAAGTACACCAGGTCCGAACACAGAGGAGCCAAACTCCCACTGTCAAGCCCCAATCTCTCTCACCCTCCCCATCTCTTAACTACGCCAGGTCCGAACACAGAGGAGCCGCACCCCCACTGTCAAGCCTCCATCTCTCTCGCCCTTCCCATCTCTCAAGTACACCAGGTCCGAACACAGAGGAGCCGAACTCCCACTGTCAAGCCCCAATCTCTCTCACCCTCCCCATCTCTTAACTACACCAGGTCCGAACACAGAGGAGCCGCACTCCCACTGTCAAGCCTCCATCTCTCTCACCCTCCCCATCTCTCAAGTACACCAGGTCAGAAGACAGAGGAGCCGAACTCCCACTGTCAAGCCACCATCTCTCTCGCCTTCCCTATCTCTCAAGTACACCAGGTCCCAACACAGAGGAGCCGAACACCCACTGTCAAGCCTCCATCTCTCTCACCCTCCCTATCTCTTAAGTAGACCAGGTCCGAACACAGAGGAGCCGAACTCCCACTGTCAAGCCTCCATCTCTCTCATCCCCCCCCCCTACCCATCTATTAACTACACCAGGTCCGAACACAGAGGAGCCGAAATCCCACTGTCAAGCCTCCATCTCTCTCACCCTCCCCAATCTCTTAAATACACAAGGTCCGAACAGAGAGGAGCCGAACTCCCACTGTCAAGTCTCCATCTCTCTCACCCTCCCCATCTCTCAAGTACACCAGGTCCGAACACAGAGGAGCCAAACTCCCACTGTCAAGCCCCAATCTCTCTCACCCTCCCCATCTCTCAAGTACACCAGGTCCGAACACAGAGGAGCCAAACTCCCACTGTCAAGCCCCAATCTCTCTCACCCTCCCCATCTCTCAAGTACACCAGGTCCGAACACAGAGGAGCCAAACTCCCACTGTCAAGCCCCAATCTCTCTCACCCTCCCCATCTCCTAACTACGCCAGGTCCGAACACAGAGGAGCCGCACTCCCACTGTCAAGCCTCCATCTCTCTCGCCCTTCCCATCTCTCAAGTACACCAGGTCCCAACACAGAGGAGCCGAACTCCCACTGTCAAGCCCCAATCTCTCTCACCCTCCCCATCTCTTAACTACACCAGGTCCGAACACAGAGGAGCCGCACTCCCACTGTCAAGCCTCCATCTCTCTCACCCTCCCCATCTCTCAAGTACACCAGGTCAGAAGACAGAGGAGCCGAACTCCCACTGTCAAGCCACCATCTCTCTCGCCCTCCCTATCTCTCAAGTACACCAGGTCCCAACACAGAGGAGCCTAACTCCCACTGTCAAGCCTCCATCTCTCTCACCCTCACCATCTCTTAACTACACCAGGTCCAAAAACAGAGGAGCCGAACTCCCAATGTCAAGCCACCATCTCTCTCGCCTTCCCTATCTCTCAAGTACACCAGGTCCGAACACAGAGGAGCCGAACTCCCACTGTCAAGCCTCCATCTCTCTCAGCCTCCCCATCTCTTAACTACACCAGGTCCAAACACAGAGGAGCCGAACTCCCACTGTCAAGCCACCATCTCTCTCGCCTTCCCTATCTCTCAAGTACACCAGGTCCCAACACAGAGGAGCCTAACTCCCACTGTCAAGCCTCCTGCTCTCTCACCCTCACCATCTCTTAACTACACCAGGTCCAAACACAGATGAGCCGAACTCCCACTGTCAAGCCACCATCTCTCTCGCCTTCCCTATCTCTCAAGTACACCAGGTCCGAACACAGAGGAGCCGAACTCCCACTGTCAAACCTCCATCTCTCTCACCCTCCCCATCTCTTAACTACACCAGGTCCGAACACAGAGGAGCCGAACTCCCACTGTCAAACCTCCATCTCTCTCACCCTCCCCATCTCTTAACTACACCAGGTCCGAACACAGAGGAGCCGAACTGCCACTGTCAAACCTCCATCTCTCTCACCCTCCCCATCTCTTAACTACACCAGGTCCGAACATAGAGGAAACGAACTCCCACTGTCAAACCTCCATCTCTCTCACCCTCCCCATCTCTTAACTACACCAGGTCCGAACACAGAGGAGCCGAACTCCCACTGTCAAGCCTCCATCTCTCTCACGCTCCCCATCACTCAACTACACCAGGTCCGAACACAGAGCAGCCGAATTTCCACTGTCAAGCCTCCATCTCTCTCACCCTCTCCATCTCTTAATTCTGCCAGGTCCGAACACAGAGGAGCCGAACTCCCACTGTCAAGCCTCCATCTCTCTCACAGTCCCCATCTCTCAAGTACACCAGGTCCGAACTCAGAGGAGCCGAACTCCCACTGTCAAGTCTCCATCTCTCTCACCCTCCCCATCTCTTAACTACACCAGGTCCGAACACAGAGGAGCCGAACTCCCACTGTCAAGCCTCCATCTCTCTCACAGTCCCCATCTCTCAAGTACACCAGGTCCGAACTCAGAGGAGCCGAACTCCCACTGTCAAGCCTCCATCTCTCTCACCCTCCCCATCTCTCAAGTACACCAGGTCCGAACACAGTGGAACCAGAACTCCCACTGTCAAGCCTCCATCTCTCTCACCCTCCCCATCTCTCAAGTACACCAGGTCCAAACACAGAGGAGCCGCACTCCCACTGTGAAGCCTACATATCTCTCACCCTCCCCATCTCTCAAGTACACCAGGTCCGAACACAGAGGAGCCGCACTCCCACTGTGAAGCCTACATATCTCTCACCCTCCCCATCTCTCAAGTACACCATGTCCGAACACAGAGTAGCCGAACACCCACTGTCAAGCCTCCATCTCTCTCACCCTCCCTATCTCTTAACTACACCAGGTCCGAACACAGAGGGGCCGAACTCCCACTGTCAAGGCTCCATTTCTCTCACCCTCCCTATCTCTTAACTACACCAGGTCCGAACACAGAGGGGCCGAACTCCCACTGTCAAGCCCCCATCTCTCTCACCCCCCCCCCTACCCATCTATTAACTACACCAGGTCCGAACACAGAGCAGCCGAAATCCCACTGTCAAGCCTCCATCTCTCTCACCCTCCCCATCTCTTAACTACACAAGGTCCGAACAGAGAGGAGCCGAACTCCCACTGTCAAGCCTCCATCTCTCTCACCCTCCCCATCTCTCAAGTACCGCAGGTCCAAACACAGAGAAGCCGAACTCTCACTGTCAAACCTCCATCTCTCTCACCCTCCCCATCTCTCAAGTACACCAGGTCCGAACTCAGAGGAGCCGAACACCCACTGTCAAGCCTCCATCTCTCTCACCCTCCCTATCTCTTAACTACACCAGGTCCGAACACAGAGGAGCCGAACTCCCACTGTCAAGGCTCCATTTCTCTCACCCTCCCCATCTCTTAACTACACCAGGTCCGAACAGAGAGGAGCCGAACTCCCACTGTCAAGCCTCCATCCCTCTCACCCCCGCCTACCCATCTATTAACTACACCAGGTCCGAACACAGAGGAGCCGAAATCCCACTGTCAAGCCTCCATCTCTCTCACCCTCCCCATCTCTTAACTACACAAGGTCCAAACAGAGAGGAGCCGAACTCCCACTGTCAAGCCTCCATCTCTCTCACCCTCCCCATCTCTCAAGTACCGCAGGTCCAAACACAGAGAAGCCGAACTCTCACTGTCAAGCCTCCATCTCTCTCACCCTCCCCATCTCTTAACTACACCAGGTCCGAACACAGAGGAGCCGAACTCCCACTGTCAAGCCTCCATCTCTCTCACCCTCCCCATCTCTCAAGTACACCAGGTCCGAACACAGAGAAGCCGAACTCCCACTGTCAAGCCTCCATCTCTCTCTCCCTCCCCATCTCTCAAGTACACCAGTTCCGAACACAGAGGAACCAGAACTCCCACTGTCAAGTCTCCATCTCTCTCACCCTCCCCATCTCTCAAGTACACCAGGTCCGAACACAGAGGAGCCAACTCCCACTGTCAAGCCCCAATCTCTCTCACCCTCCCCATCTCTCAAGTACACCAGGTCCGAACACAGTGAAACCAGAACTCCCACTGTCAAGCCTCCATCTCTCTCACCCTCCCTATCTCTTAACTACACCAGGTCCGAACACAGAGGGGCCGAACTACCACTGTCAAGGCTCCATTTCTCTCACCCTCCCTATCTCTTAACTACACCAGGTCCGAACACAGAGGGGCCGAACTCCCACTGTCAAGCCCCCATCTCTCTCACCCCCCCCCCTACCCATGTATTAACTACACCAGGTCCGAACACAGAGCAGCCGAAATCCCACTGTCAAGCCTCCATCTCTCTCACCCTCCCTATCTCTTAACTACACCAGGTCCGAACAAAGAGGAGCCGAACTCCCACTGTCAAGGCTCCATTTCTCTCACCCTCCCCATCTCTTAACTACACCAGGTCCGAACAGAGAGGAGCCGAACTCCCACTGTCAAGCCTCCATCCCTCTCACCCCCGCCTACCCATCTATTAACTACACCAGGTCCGAACACAGAGGAGCCGAAATCCCACTGTCAAGCCTCCATCTCTCTCACCCTCCCCATCTCTTAACTACACAAGGTCCGAACAGAGAGGAGCCGAACTCCCACTGTCAAGCCTCCATCTCTCTCACCCTCCCCATCTCTCAAGTACCGCAGGTCCAAACACAGAGAAGCCGAACTCTCACTGTCAGGCCTCCATCTCTCTCACCCTCCCCATCTCTTAACTACACCAGGTCCGAACACAGAGGAGCCGAACTCCCACTGTCAAGCCTCCATCTCTCTCACCCTCCCCATCTCTCAAGTACACCAGGTCCGAACACAGAGCAGCCGAATTTCCACTGTCAAGCCTCCATCTCTCTCACCCTCCCCATCTCTCAAGTACACCAGTTCCGAACACAGAGGAACCAGAACTCCCACTGTCAAGTCTCCATCTCTATCACCCTCCCCATCTCTCAAGTACACCAGGTCCGAACACAGAGGAGCCAACTCCCACTGTCAAGCCCCAATCTCTCTCACCCTCCCCATCTCTCAAGTACACCAGGTCCGAACACAGAGGAGCCAAACTCCCACTGTCAAGCCCCAATCTCTCTCACCCTCCCCATCTCTCAAGTACACCAGGTCCGAACACAGAGGAGCCAAACTCCCACTGTCAAGCCCCAATCTCTCTCACCCTCCCCATCTCTTAACTACGCCAGGTCCGAACACAGAGGAGCCGCACTCCCACTGTCAAGCCTCCATCTCTCTCGCCCTTCCCATCTCTCAAGTACACCAGGTCCCAACACAGAGGAGCCGAACTTCCACTGTCAAGCCCCAATCTCTCTCACCCTCCCCATCTCTTAACTACACCAGGTCCGAACACAGAGGAGCCGCACTCCCACTGTCAAGCCTCCATCTCTCTCACCCTCCCCATCTCTCAAGTACACCAGGTCAGAAGACAGAGGAGCCGAACTCCCACTGTCAAGCCACCATCTCTCTCGCCTTCCCTATCTCTCAAGTACACCAGGTCCGAACACAGAGGAGCCGAACTCCCACTGTCAAGCCTCCATCTCTCTCACCCTCCCCATCTCTTAACTACACCAGGTCCAAACACAGAGGAGCCGAACTCCCACTGTCAAGCCACCATCTCTCTCGCCTTCCCTATCTCTCAAGTACACCAGGTCCGAACACAGAGGAGCCGAACTCCCACTGCCAAGGCGCCGTCTCTCTCACCCTCCCCATCTCTTAACTACACCAGGTCCGAACACAGAGGAGCCGAACTCCCACTGTCAAGCCACCATCTCTCTCACCCTCCCCATCTCTTAACTACACCAGGTCCGAACGCAGAGGAGCCGAACTGCCACTGTCAAACCTCCATCTCTCTCACCCTCCCCATCTCTTAACTACACCAGGTCCGAACACAGAGGAGCCGAACTGCCACTGTCAAACCTCCATCTCTCTCACCCTCCCCATCTCTTAACTACACCAGGTCCGAACACAGAGGAGCCGAACTCCCACTGTCAAGTCTCCATCTCTCTCACCCTCCCCATCTCTTAACTACACCAGGTCCGAACACAGAGGTGCCGAACTCCCACTCTCATGCCTCTATCTCTCTCACGCTCCCCATCACTCAACTACACCAGGTCCGAACACAGAGCAGCCGAATTTCCACTGTCAAGCCTCCATCTCTCTCACCCTCTCCATCTCTTAATTCTGCCAGGTCCGAACACAGAGGAGCCGAACTCCCACTGTCAAGCCTCCATCTCTCTCACCCTCCCCATCTCTCAAGTACACCAGCTCCGGACTCAGAGGAGCCGAACTCCCACTGTCAAGCCTCCATCTCTCTCACCCTCCCCATCTCTCAAGTACACCAGGTACGAACACAGAGTAGCCGAACTCCCACTGTCAAGCCTCCATCTCTCTCACCCTCCCTATCTCTTAACTACACCAGGTCCGAACACAGAGGGGCCGAACTCCCACTGTCAAGGCTCCATTTCTCTCACCCTCCCTATCTCTTAACTACACCAGGTCCGAACACAGAGGGGCCGAACTCCCACTGTCAAGCCTCCATCTCTCTCACCCCCCCCCCTACCCATCTATTAACTACACCAGGTCCGAACACAGAGCAGCCGAAATCCCACTGTCAAGCCTCCATCTCTCTCACCCTCCCCATCTCTTAGCTACACAAGGTCCGAACAGAGAGGAGCCGAACTCCCACTGTCAAGCCACCATCTCTCTCGCCTTCCCTATCTCTCAAGTACACCAGGTCCGAACACAGAGGAGCCTAACTCCCACTGTCAAGCCTCCATCTCTCTCACCCTCACCATCTCTTAACTACACCAGGTCCAAACACAGAGGAGCGGAACTCCCACTGTCAAGCCACCATCTCTCTCGCCTTCCCTATCTCTCAAGTACACCAGGTCCGAACACAGAGGAGCCGAACTCCCACTGTCAAACCTCCATCTCTCTCACCCTCCCCATCTCTTAACTACACCAGGTCCGAACACAGAAGAGCCGAACTCCCACTGTCAAACCTCCATCTCTCTCACCCTCCCCATCTCTTAACTACACCAGGTCCGAACACAGAGGAGCCGAACTGCCACTGTCAAACCTCCATCTCTCTCACCCTCCCCATCTCTTAACTACACCAGGTCCGAACACAGAGGAGCCGAACTCCCACTGTCAAACCTCCATCTCTCTCACCCTCCCCATCTCTTAACTACACCAGGTCCGAACACAGGGGAGCCGAATTCCCAGTGTCAAGTCTCCATCTCTCTCACCCTCCCCATCTCTTAACTACACCAGGTTTGAACACAGAGGAAACGAACTCCCACTGTCAAACCTCCATCTCTCTCACCCTCCCCATCTCTTAACTACACCAGGTCCGAACACAGAGGAGCCGAACTCCCACTGTCAAGTCTCCATCTCTCTCACCCTCCCCATCTCTTAACTACACCAGGTCCGAACACAGAGGAGCCGAATTCCCACTCTCATGCCTCTATCTCTCTCACGCTCCCCATCACTCAACAACACAAGGTCCGAACACAGAGCAGCCGAATTTCCACTGTCAAGCCTCCATCTCTCTCACAGTCCCCATCTCTCAAGTACACCAGGTCCGAACTCAGAGGAGCCGAACTCCCACTGTCAAGCCTCCATCTCTCTCACCCTCCCCATCTCTCAAGTACACCAGGTCCGAACACAGAGGAACCAGAACTCCCACTGTCAAGCCTCCATCTCTCTCACCCTCCCCATCTCTCAAGTACACCAGGTCCAAACACAGAGGAGCCGCACTCCCACTGTGAAGCCTACATATCTCTCACCCTCCCCATCTCTCAAGTACACCATGTCCGAACACAGAGTAGCCGAACACCCACTGTCAAGCCTCCATCTCTCTCACCCTCCCTATCTCTTAACTACACCAGGTCCGAACACAGAGGGGCCGAACTCCCACTGTCAAGGCTCCATTTCTCTCACCCTCCCTATCTCTTAACTACACCAGGTCCGAACACAGAGGGGCCGAACTCCCACTGTCAAGCCTCCATCTCTCTCACCCCCCCCCCTACCCATCTATTAACTACACCAGGTCCGAACACAGAGCAGCCGAAATCCCACTGTCAAGCCTCCATCTCTCTCACCCACCCCATCTCTTAACTACACAAGGTCCGAACAGAGAGGAGCCGAACTCCCACTGTCAAGCCACCATCTCTCTCGCCTTCCCTATCTCTCAAGTACACCAGGTCCCAACACAGAGGAGCCTAACTCCCACTGTCAAGCCTCCATCTCTCTCACCCTCACCATCTCTTAACTACACCAGGTCCAAACACAGAGGAGCCGAACTCCCACTGTCAAGCCACCATCTCTCTCGCCTTCCCTATCTCTCAAGTACACCAGGTCCGAACACAGAGGAGCCGAACTCCCACTGTCAAACCTCCATCTCTCTCACCCTCCCCATCTCTTAACTACACCAGGTCCGAACACAGAGGAGCCGAACTCCCACTGTCAAACCTCCATCTCTCTCACCCTCCCCATCTCTTAACTACACCAGGTCCGAACACAGAGGAGCCGAACTGCCACTGTCAAACCTCCATCTCTCTCACCCTCCCCATCTCTTAAATACACCAGGTCCGAACACAGAGGAGCCGCACTCCCACTGTCAAACCTCCATCTCTCTCACCCTCCCCATCTCTTAACTACACCAGGTCCGAACACAGAGGAGCCGAATTCCCACTGTCAAGTCTCCATCTCTCTCACCCTCCCCATCTCTTAACTACACCAGGTTTGAACACAGAGGAAACGAACTCCCACTGTCAAACCTCCATCTCTCTCACCCTCCCCATCTCTTAACTACACCAGGTCCGAACACAGAGGAGCCGAACTCCCACTGTCAAGCCTCCATCTCTCTCACCCTCCCCATCTCTCAAGTACCGCAGGTCCAAACACAGAGAAGCCGAACTCTCACTGTCAAACCTCCATCTCTCTCACCCTCCCCATCTCTCAAGTACACCAGGTCCGAACTCAGAGGAGCCGAACACCCACTGTCAAGCCTCCATCTCTCTCACCCTCCCTATCTCTTAACTACACCAGGTCCGAACACAGAGGAGCCGAACTCCCACTGTCAAGGCTCCATTTCTCTCACCCTCCCCATCTCTTAACTACACCAGGTCCGAACAGAGAGGAGCCGAACTCCCACTGTCAAGCCTCCATCCCTCTCACCCCCGCCTACCCATCTATTAACTACACCAGGTCCGAACACAGAGGAGCCGAAATCCCACTGTCAAGCCTCCATATCTCTCACCCTCCCCATCTCTTAACTACACAAGGTCCGAACAGAGAGGAGCCGAACTCCCACTGTCAAGCCTCCATCTCTCTCACCCTCCCCATCTCTTAACTACACCAGGTCCGAACACAGAGGAGCCGAAATCCCACTGTCAAGCCTCCATCTCTCTCACCCTCCCCATCTCTTAACTACACAAGGTCCGAACAGAGAGGAGCCGACCTCCCACTGTCAAGCCTCCATCTCTCTCACAGTCCCCATCTCTCAAGTACACCAGGTCCGAACTCAGAGGAGCCGAACTGCCACTGTCAAACCTCCATCTCTCTCACCCTCTCCATCTCTTAATTCTGCCAGGTCCGAACACAGAGGAGCCGAACTCCCACTGTCAAGCCTCCATCTCTCTCACAGTCCCCATCTCTCAAGTACACCAGGTCCGAACTCAGAGGAGTCGAACTCCCACTGCCAAGCCTCCATCTCTCTCACAGTCCCCATCTCTCAAGTACACCAGGTCCGAACTCAGAGGCGCCGAACTCCCACTGTCAAGTCTCCATCTCTCTCACCCTCCCCATCTCTTAACTACACCAGGTCCGAACACAGAGGAGCCGAACTCCCACTGTCAAGCCTCCATCTCTCTCACCCTCCCCATCTCTCAAGTACACCAGGTCCGAACACAGAGGAACCAGAACTCCCACTGTCAAGCCTCCATCTCTCTCACCCTCCCCATCTCTCAAGTACACCAGGTCCAAACACAGAGGAGCCGCACTCCCACTGTGTAGCCTACATATTTCTCACCCTCCCCATCTCTCAAGTACACCAGGTCCGAACACAGAGGAGCCGCACTCCCACTGTGAAGCCTACATATCTCTCACCCTCCCCCTCTCTCAAGTACACCATGTCCGAACACAGAGTAGCCTAACACCCACTGTCAAGCCTCCATCTCTCTCACCCTCCCTATCTCTTAACTACACCAGGTCCGAACACAGAGGGGCCGAACTCCCACTGTCAAGGCTCCATTTCTCTCACCCTCCCTATCTCTTAACTACACCAGTTCCGAACACAGAGGGGCCGAACTCCCACTGTCAAGCCTCCATCTCTCTCACCCCCCCCCTACCCATCTATTAACTACACCAGGTCCGAACACAGAGCAGCCGAAATCCCACTGTCAAGCCTCCATCTCTCTCACCCTCCCCATCTCTCAAGTACCGCAGGTCCAAACACAGAGGAGCCGCACTCCCACTGTGAAGCCTACATATCTCTCACCCTCCCTATCTCTTAACTACACCAGGTCCGAACACAGAGGAGCCGAACACCCACTGTCAAGCCTCCATCTCTCTCACCCTCCCTATCTCTTAACTACACCAGGTCCGAACACAGAGGAGCCGAACTCCCACTGTCAAGGCTCCATTTCTCTCACCCTCCCCATCTCTTAACTACACCAGGTCCGAACACAGAAGATCCGAACTCCCACTGTCAAGCCTCCATCTCTCTCACCCCCCCCCCCTACCCATCTATTAACTACACCAGGTCCGAAAACAGAGGAGCCGAAATCCCACTGTCAAGCCTGCATGTCTCTCACCCTCCCCATCTCTTAACTACACAAGGTCCGAACAGAGAGGAACCGAACTCCCACTGTCAAGCCTCCATCTCTCTCACCCTCCCCATCTCTCAAGTACCGCAGGTCCAAACACAGAGAAGCCGAACTCTCACTGTCAAGCCTCCATCTCTCTCACCCTCCCCATCTCTTAACTACACCAGGTCCGAACACAGAGGATCCGAGCTCCCACTGTCCAGCCTCCATCTCTCTCACCCTCCCCATCTCTCAAGTACACCAGGTCCGAACACAGAGCAGCCGAATTTCCACTGTCAAGCCTCCATCTCTCTCACCCTCCCCATCTCTCAAGTACACCAGTTCCGAACACAGAGGAACCAGAACTCCCACTGTCAAGTCTCCATCTCTCTCACCCTCCCCATCTCTCAAGTACACCAGGTCCGAACACAGAGGAGCCAAACTCCCACTGTCAAGCCCCAATCTCTCTCACCCTCCCCATCTCTCAAGTACACCAGGTCCGAACACAGAGGAGCCAAACTCCCACTGTCAGGCCCCAATCTCTCTCACCCTCCCCATCTCTCAAGTACACCAGGTCCGAAAAACAGAGGTGCCAAACTCCCACTGTCAAGCCCCAATCTCTCTCACCCTCCCCATCTCTTAACTACGCCAGGTCCGAACACAGAGGAGCCGCACTCCCACTGTCAAGCCTCCATCTCTCTCGCCCTTCCCATCTCTCAAGTACACCAGGTCCCAACACAGAGGAGCCGAACTCCCACTGTCAAGCCCCAATCTCTCTCACCCTCCCCATCTCTTAACTACACCAGGTCCGAACACAGAGGAGCCGCACTCCCACTGTCAAGCCTCCATCTCTCTCACCCTCCCCATCTCTCAAGTACACCAGGTCAGAAGACAGGGGAGCCGAACTCCCACTGTCAAGCCACAATCTCTCTCGCCTTCCCTATCTCTCAAGTACACCAGGTCCCAACACAGAGGAGCCTAACTCCCACTGTCAAGCCTCCATCTCTCTCACCCTCACCATCTCTTAACTACACCAGGTCCAAAAACAGAGGAGCCGAACTCCCACTGTCAAGCCACCATCTCTCTCGCCTTCCCTATCTCTCAAGTACACCAGGTCCGAACACAGAGGAGCCGAACTCCCACTGCCAAGCCTCCATCTCTCTCACCCTCCCCATCTCTTAACTACACCAGATCCAAAAACAGAGGAGCCGAACTCCCACTGTCAAGCCACCATCTCTCTCGCCTTCCCTATCTCTCAAGTACACCAGGTCCGAACACAGAGGAGCCGAACTCCCACTGTCAAGGCTCCGTCTCTCTCACCCTCCCCATCTCTTAACTACACCAGGTCCGAACACAGAGGAGCCGAACTGCCACTGTCAAACCTCCACCGCTCTCACCCTCCCCATCTCTTAACTACACCAGGTCCGAACACAGAGGAGCCGAACTCCCACTGTCAAACCTCCACCTCTCTCACCCTCCCCATCTCTCAAGTACACCAGGTCCGAACTCAGAGGAGCCGAACTCCCACTGTCAAGCCTCCATCTCTCTCACCCTCCCCATCTCTCAAGTACACCAGGTCCGAACACAGAGGAGCCGAACTGCCACTGTCAAACCTCCATCTCTCTCACCCTCCCCATCTCTTAACTACACCAGGTCCGAACACAGTGGAGCCGAACTCCCACTCTCATGCCTCTATCTCTCTCACGCTCCCCATCACTCAACTACACCAGGTCCGAACACAGAGCAGCCGAATTTCCACTGTCAAGCCTCCATCTCTCTCACCCTCTCCATCTCTTAATTCTGCCAGGTCCGAACACAGAGGAGCCGAACTCCCACTGTCAAGCCTCCATCTCTCTCACAGTCCCCATCTCTCAAGTACACCAGGTCCGAACACAGAGGAGCCGAACTCCCACTGTCAAACCTCCATCTCTCTCACCCTCCCCATCTCTCAACTACACCAGGTCCGAACACAGAGGAGCCGAATTCCCACTGTCAAGTCTCCATCTCTCTCACCCTCCCCATCTCTTAACTACACCAGGTTTGAACACAGAGGAAACGAACTCCCACTGTCAAACCTCCATCTCTCTCACCCTCCCCATCTCTTAACTACACCAGGTCCGAACACAGAGGAGCCGAACTCCCACTGTCAAGCCTCCATCTCTCTCACCCTCCCCATCTCTCAAGTACCGCAGGTCCAAACACAGAGAAGCCGAACTCTCACTGTCAAACCTCCATCTCTCTCACCCTCCCCATCTCTCAAGTACACCAGGTCCGAACTCAGAGGAGCCGAACACCCACTGTCAAGCCTCCATCTCTCTCACCCTCCCCATCTCTCAAGTACACCATGTCCGAACACAGAGTAGCCTAACACCCACTGTCAAGCCTCCATCTCTCTCACCCTCCCTGTCTCTTAACTACACCAGGTCCGAACACAGAGGGGCCGAACTCCCACTGTCAAGGCTCCATTTCTCTCACCCTCCCTATCTCTTAACTACACCAGTTCCGAACACAGAGGGGCCAAACTGCCAGTGTCAAGCCTCCATCTCTCTCACCCCCCCCCCCCTACCCATCTATTAACTACACCAGGTCCGAACACAGAGCAGCCGAAATCCCACTGTCAAGCCTCCATCTCTCTCACCCTCCCCATCTCTCAAGTACCGCAGGTCCAAACACAGAGAAGCCGAACTCTCACTGTCAAACCTCCATCTCTCTCACCCTCCCCATCTCTCAAGTACACCAGGTCCGAACTCAGAGGAGCCGAACACCCACTGTCAAGCCTCCATCTCTCTCACCCTCCCTATCTCTTAACTACACCAGGTCCGAACACAGAGGAGCCGAACTCCCACTGTCAAGGCTCCATTTCTCTCACCCTCCCCATCTCTCAAGTACCGCAGGTCCAAACACAGAGAAGCCGAACTCTCACTGTCAAGCCTCCATCTCTCTCACCCTCCCCATCTCTTAACTACACCAGGTCCGAACAGAGAGGAGCCGAACTCCCACTGTCAAGCCTCCATCTCTCTCACCCCCCCCCCCCCTACCCATCTATTAACTACACCAGGTCCGAAAACAGAGGAGCCGAAATCCCACTGTCAAGCCTCCATCTCTCTCACCCTCCCCATCTCTTAACTACACAAGGTCCGAACAGAGAGGAACCGAACTCCCACTGTCAAGCCTCCATCTCTCTCACCCTCCCCATCTCTCAAGTACCGCAGGTCCAAACACAGAGAAGCCGAACTCTCACTGTCAAGCCTCCATCTCTCTCACCCTCCCCATCTCTTAACTACACCAGGTCCGAACACAGAGGAGCCGAACTCCCACTGTCAAGCCTCCATCTCTCTCACCCTCCCCATCTCTCAAGTACACCAGGTCAGAACACAGAGCAGCCGAATTTCCACTGTCAAGCCTCCATCTCTCTCACCCTCCCCATCTCTCAAGTACACCAGTTCCGAACACAGAGGAACCAGAACTCCCACTGTCAAGTCTCCATCTCTCTCACCCTCCCCATCTCTCAAGTACACCAGGTCCGAACACAGAGGAGCCAACTCCCACTGTCAAGCCCCAATCTCTCTCACCCTCCCCATCTCTCAAGTACACCAGGTCCGAACACAGAGGAGCCAAACTCCCACTGTCAGGCCCCAATCTCTCTCACCCTCCCCATCTCTCAAGTACACCAGGTCCGAAAAACAGAGGAGCCAAACTCCCACTGTCAAGCCCCAATCTCTCTCACCCTCCCCATCTCTTAACTACGCCAGGTCCGAACACAGAGGAGCCGCACTCCCACTGTCAAGCCTCCATCTCTCTCGCCCTTCCCATCTCTCAAGTACACCAGGTCCCAACACAGAGGAGCCGAACTCCCACTGTCAAGCCCCAATCTCTCTCACCCTCCCCATCTCTTAACTACACCAGGTCCGAACACAGAGGAGCCGCACTCCCACTGTCAAGCCTCCATCTCTCTCACCCTCCCCATCTCTCAAGTACACCAGGTCAGAAGACAGGGGAGCCGAACTCCCACTGTCAAGCCACCATCTCTCTCGCCTTCCTTATCTCTCAAGTACACCAGGTCCCAACACTGAGGAGCCTAACTCCCACTGTCAAGCCTCCATCTCTCTCACCCTCACCATCTCTTAACTACACCAGGTCCAAAAACAGAGGAGCCGAACTCCCACTGTCAAGCCACCATCTCTCTCGCCTTCCCTATCTCTCAAGTACACCAGGTCCGAACACAGAGGAGCCGAACTCCCACTGCCAAGCCTCCATCTCTCTCACCCTCCCCATCTCTTAACTACACCAGATCCAAAAACAGAGGAGCCGAACTCCCACTGTCAAGCCACCATCTCTCTCGCCTTCCCTATCTCTCAAGTACACCAGGTCCGAACACAGAGGAGCCGAACTCCCACTGTCAAGGCTCCGTCTCTCTCACCCTCCCCATCTCTCAAGTACACCAGGTCCGAACACAGAGGAGCCGAACTCCCACTGTCAAGGCTCCGTCTCTCTCACCCTCCCCATCTCTCAAGTACACCAGGTCCGAACACAGAGGAAACGACCTCCCACTTTCAAACCTCCATCTCTCTCACAGTCCCCATCTCTCAAGTACACCAGGTCCGAACTCAGAGGAGCCGAACTCCCACTGTCAAGCCTCCATCTCTCTCACCCTCCCCATCTCTCAAGTACACCAGGTCCGAACACAGAGGAGCCGAACTCCCACTGTCAAGGCTCCGTCTCTCTCACCCTCCCCATCTCTTAACTACACCAGGTCCGAACACAGAGGAGCCGAACTCCCACTGTCAAGCCACCATCTCTCTCACCCTCCCCATCTCTTAACTACACCAGGTCCGAACACAGAGGAGCCGAACTGCCACTGTCAAACCTCCATCTCTCTCACCCTCCCCATCTCTTAACTACACCAGGTCCGAACACAGAGGAGCCGAACTCCCACTCTCATGCCTGTATCTCTCTCACGCTCCCCATCACTCAACTACACCAGGTCCGAACACAGAGCAGCCGAATTTCCACTGTCAAGCCTCCATCTCTCTCACCCTCTCCATCTCTTAATTCTGCCAGGTCCGAACACAGAGGAGCCGAACTCCCACTGTCAAGCCTCCATCTCTCTCACAGTCCCCATCTCTCAAGTACACCAGGTCCGAACACAGAGGAGCCGAACTCCCACTGTCAAACCTCCATCTCTCTCACCCTCCCCATCTCTCAACTACACCAGGTCCGAACACAGAGGAGCCGAATTCCCACTGTCAAGTCTCCATCTCTCTCACCCTCCCCATCTCTTAACTACACCAGGTTTGAACACAGAGGAAACGAACTCCCACTGTCAAACCTCCATCTCTCTCACCCTCCCCATCTCTTAACTACACCAGGTCCGAACACAGAGGAGCCGAACTCCCACTGTCAAGCCTCCATCTCTCTCACCCTCCCCATCTCTCAAGTACCGCAGGTCCAAACACAGAGAAGCCGAACTCTCACTGTCAAACCTCCATCTCTCTCACCCTCCCCATCTCTCAAGTACACCAGGTCCGAACTCAGAGGAGCCGAACACCCACTGTCAAGCCTCCATCTCTCTCACCCTCCCTATCTCTTAACTACACCAGGTCCGAACACAGAGGAGCCGAACTCCCACTGTCAAGGCTCCATTTCTCTCACCCTCCCCATCTCTTAACTACACCAGGTCCGAACAGAGAGGAGCCGAACTCCCACCGTCAAGCCTCCATCCCTCTCACCCCCGCCTACCCATCTATTAACTACACCAGGTCCGAACACAGAGGAGCCGAAATCCCACTGTCAAGCCTCCATCTCTCTCACCCTCCCCATCTCTTAACTACACAAGTTCCGAACAGAGAGGAGCCGAAATCCCACTGTCAAGCCTCCATCTCTCTCACCCTCCCCATCTCTTAACTACACAAGGTCCGAACAGAGAGGAGCCGAACTCCCACTGTCAAGCCTCCATCTCTCTCACCCTCCCCATCTCTCAAGTACACCAGGTCCGAACACAGAGGAACCAGAACTCCCACTGTCAAGCCTCCATCTCTCTCACAGTCCCCATCTCTCAAGTACACCAGGTCCGAACTCAGAGGAGCCGAACTCCCACTGCCAAGCCTCCATCTCTCTCACAGTCCCCATCTCTCAAGTACACCAGGTCCGAACTCAGAGGAGCCGAACTCCCACTGTCAAGTCTCCATCTCTCTCACCCTCCCCATCTCTTAACTACACCAGGTCCGAACACAGAGGAGCCGAACTCCCACTGTCAAGCCTCCATCTCTCTCACCCTCCCCATCTCTCAAGTACACCAGGTCCGAACACAGAGGAACCAGAACTCCCACTGTCAAGCCTCCATCTCTCTCACCCTCCCCATCTCTCAAGTACACCAGGTCCAAACACAGAGGAGCCGCACTCCCACTGTGAAGCCTACATATCTCTCACCCTCCCCATCTCTCAAGTACACCAGGTCCGAACACAGAGGAGCCGCACTCCCACTGTGAAGCCTACATATCTCTCACCCTCCCCATCTCTCAAGTACACCATGTCCGAACACAGAGTAGCCTAACACCCACTGTCAAGCCTCCATCTCTCTCACCCTCCCTATCTCTTAACTACACCAGGTCCGAACACAGAGGGGCCGAACTCCCACTGTCAAGGCTCCATTTCTCTCACCCTCCCTATCTCTTAACTACACCAGTTCCGAACACAGAGGGGCCGAACTCCCACTGTCAAGCCTCCATCTCTCTCACCCCCCCCCTACCCATCTATTAACTACACCAGGTCCGAACACAGAGCAGCCGAAATCCTACTGTCAAGCCTCCATCTCTCTCACCCTCCCCATCTCTCAAGTACCGCAGGTCCAAACACAGAGAAGCCGAACTCTCACTGTCAAACCTCCATCTCTCTCACCCTCCCCATCTCTCAAGTACACCAGGTCCGAACTCAGAGGAGCCGAACACCCACTGTCAAGCCTCCATCTCTCTCACCCTCCCTATCTCTTAACTACACCAGGTCCGAACACAGAGGAGCCGAACTCCCACTGTCAAGGCTCCATTTCTCTCACCCTCCCCATCTCTTAACTACACCAGGTCCGAACAGAGAGGAGCCGAACTCCCACTGTCAAGCCTCCATCTCTCTCACCCCCCCCCCCCTACCCATCTATTAACTACACCAGGTCCGAAAACAGAGGAGCCGAAATCCCACTGTCAAGCCTCCATCTCTCTCACCCTCCCCATCTCTTAACTACACAAGGTCCGAACAGAGAGGAACCGAACTCCCACTGTCAAGCCTCCATCTCTCTCACCCTCCCCATCTCTCAAGTACCGCAGGTCCAAACACAGAGAAGCCGAACTCTCACTGTCAAGCCTCCATCTCTCTCACCCTCCCCCTCTCAAGTACACCAGGTCCGAACACAGAGCAGCCGAATTTCCACTGTCAAGCCTCCATCTCTCTCACCCTCCCCATCTCTCAAGTACACCAGTTCCGAACACAGAGGAACCAGAACTCCCACTGTCAAGTCTCCATCTCTCTCACCCTCCCCATCTCTCAAGTACACCAGGTCCGAACACAGAGGAGCCAACTCCCACTGTCAAGCCCCAATCTCTCTCACCCTCCCCATCTCTCAAGTACACCAGGTCCGAACACAGAGGAGCCAAACTCCCACTGTCAGGCCCCAATCTGTCTCACCCTCCCCATCTCTCAAGTACACCAGGTCCGAACACAGAGGAGCCAAACTCCCACTGTCAAGCCCCAATCTCTCTCACCCTCCCCATCTCTTAACTACGCCAGGTCCGAACACAGAGGAGCCGCACTCCCACTGTCAAGCCTCCATCTCTCTCGCCCTTCCCATCTCTCAAGTACACCAGGTCCCAACACAGAGGAGCCGAACTCCCACTGTCAAGCCCCAATCTCTCTCACCCTCCCCATCTCTTAACTACACCAGGTCCGAACACAGAGGAGCTGCACTCCCACTGTCAAGCCTCCATCTCTCTCACCCTCCCCATCTCTTAACTACACCAGATCCAAAAACAGAGGAGCCGAACTCCCACTGTCAAGCCACCATCTCTCTCGCCTTCCCTATCTCTCAAGTACACCAGGTCCGAACACAGAGGAGCCGAACTCCCACTGTCAAGGCTCCGTCTCTCTCACCCTCCCCATCTCTTAACTACACCAGGTCCGAACACAGAGGAGCCGAACTGCCACTGTCAAACCTCCATCTCTCTCACCCTCCCCATCTCTTAACTACACCAGGTCCGAACACAGAGGAGCCGAATTCCCACTGTCAAGTCTCCATCTCTCTCACCCTCCCCATCTCTTAACTACACCAGGTTCGAACACAGAGGAAACGACCTCCCACTTTCAAACCTCCATCTCTCTCACAGTCCCCATCTCTCAAGTACACCAGGTCCGAACTCAGAGGAGCCGAACTCCCACTGTCAAGCCTCCATCTCTCTCACCCTCCCCATCTCTCAAGTACACCAGGTCCGAACACAGAGGAGCCGAACTCCCACTGTCAAGCCACCATCTCTCTCACCCTCCCCATCTCTTAACTACACCAGGTCCGAACACAGAGGAGCCGAACTCCCACTGTCAAGCCACCATCTCTCTCACCCTCCCCATCTCTTAACTACACCAGGTCCGAACACAGAGGAGCCGAACTGCCACTGTCAAACCTCCATCTCTCTCACCCTCCCCATCTCTTAACTACACCAGGTCCGAACACAGAGGAGCCGAACTCTCACTCTCATGCCTCTATCTCTCTCACGCTCCCCATCACTCAACTACACCAGGTCCGAACACAGAGCAGCCGAATTTCCACTGTCAAGCCTCCATCTCTCTCACCCTCTCCATCTCTTAATTCTGCCAGGTCCGAACACAGAGGAGCCGAACTCCCACTGTCAAGCCTCCATCTCTCTCACAGTCCCCATCTCTCAAGTACACCAGGTCCGAACTCAGAGGAGCCGAACTCCCACTGTCAAACCTCCATATCTCTCACCCTCCGCATCTCTCAAGTACACCAGGTCCGAACACAGAGGAACCGCACTCCCACTGTGAAGCCTACATATCTCTCACCCTCCCCATCTCTCAAGTACACCATGTCCGAACACAGAGTAGCCGAACACCCACTGTCAAGCCTCCATCTTTCTCACCCTCTCTATCTCTTAACTACACCAGGTCCGAACACAGAGGGGCCGAACTCCCACTGTCAAGGCTCCATTTCTCTCACCCTCCCTATCTATTAACTACACCAGGTCCGAACACAGAGCAGCCGAAATCCCACTGTCAAGCCTCCATCTCTCTCACCCTCCCCATCTCTTAACTACACAAGGTCCGAACAGAGAGGAGCCGAACTCCCACTGTCAAGCCTCCATCTCTCTCACCCTCCCCATCTCTCAAGTACCGCAGGTCCAAACACAGAGAAGCCGAACTCTCACTGTCAAGCCTCCATCTCTCTCACCCTCCCCATCTCTCAAGTACACCAGGTCCGAACACAGAGGAGCCAAACTCCCACTGTCAAGCCCCAATCTCTCTCACCCTCCCCACCTCTCAAGTACACCAGGTCCGAACACAGAGGAGCCAAACTCCCTCTGTCATGCCCCAATCTCTCTCACCCTCCCCATCTCGTAACTACGCCAGGTCCGAACACAGAGGAGCCGCACTCCCACTGTCAAGCCTCCATCTCTCTCGCCCTTCCCATCTCTCAAGTACACCAGGTCCGAACACAGAGGAGCCGAACTCCCACTGTCAAGCCCCAATCTCTCTCACCCTCCCCATCGCTTAACTACACCAGGTCCGAACACAGAGGAGCCGAACTCCCACTGTCAAGCCTCCATCTCTCTCACCCTCCCCATCTCTTAACTACACCAGGTCCAAACACAGAGGAGCCGAACTCCCACTGTCAAGCCACCATTTCTCTCGCCTTCCCTATCTCTCAAGTACACCAGGTCCCAACACAGAGGAGCCTAACTCCCACTGTCAAGCCTCCATCTCTCTCACCCTCACCATCTCTTAACTACACCTGGTCCAAACACAGAGGAGCCGCACTCCCACTGTCAAGCCACCATCTCTCTCGCCTTCCCTATCTCTCAAGTACACCAGGTCCGAACACAGAGGAGCCGAACTCCCACTGTCAAGGCTCCGTCTCTCTCACCCTCCCCATCTCTTAACTACACCAGGTCCGAACACAGAGGAGCCGAACTCCCACTGTCAAGTCTCCAACTCTCTCACCCTCCCTATCTCTCAACTACACCAGGTCCGAACACAGAGGAGCCAGACTCCCGCTGTCAAGCCTCCATCTCTCTCACTCTCCCCATCTCTTAACTACACCATGTCCGAACACAGAGGAGCCGAACTCCCACTGTCAAGTCTCCAAATCTCTCACCCTCCCTATCTCTCAACTACACCAGGTCCGAACACAGAGGAGCCTAACTCCCACTGTCAAGCCTCCATCTCTCTCACCCTCCCCCCCCCACCCATCTATTAACTACACCAGGTCCGAACACAGAGGAGCCTAACTCCCACTGTCAAGCCTCCATCTCTCTCACCCCCCCCCTACCCATCTATTAACTACACCAGGTCCGAACATAGAGGAGCCGAACTCCCACTGTCAAGCCTCCATCTCTCTCACCCTCCCCATCTCTCAAGTACACCAGGTCCGAAGACAGAGGAACCAGAACTCCCACTGTCAAGCCTCCATCTCTCTCACCCTCCCCATCTCTCAAGTACACCAGGTCCAAACACAGAGGAGCCGCACTCCCACTGTGAAGCCTACATATCTCTCACCCTCCCCATCTCTCAAGTACACCAGGTCCGAACACAGAGGAGCCGCACTCCCACTGTGAAGCCTCCATATCTCTCACCCTCCCTATCTCTTAACTACACCAGGTCCGAACACAGAGGGGCCGAACTCCCACTGTCAAGGCTCCATTTCTCTCACCCTCCCTATCTCTTAACTACACCAGGTCCGAACACAGAGGGGCCGAACTCCCACTGTCAAGCCTCCATCTCCCCCCCCCCCCTACCCATCTATTAACTACACCAGGTCCGAACACAGAGCAGCCGAAATCCCACTGTCAAGCCTCCATCTCTCTCACCCTCCCCATCTCTTAACTACACAAGGTCCGAACAGAGAGGAGCCGAACTCCCACTGTCAAGCCTCCATCTCTCTCACCCTCCCCATCTCTCAAGTACCGCAGGTCCAAACACAGAGAAGCCGAACTCTCACTGTCAAACCTCCATCTCTCTCACCCTCCCCATCTCTCAAGTACACCAGGTCCGAACTCAGAGGAGCCGAACTCCCACTGTCAAGCCTCCATCTCTCTCTCCCTCCCCATCTCTCAAGTACACCAGGTCCGAACACAGAGGAACCAAACTCCCACTGTCAAGCCCCAATCTCTCTCACCCTCCCCATCTGTCAAGTACACCAGGTCCGAACACAGAGGAGCCAAACTCCCACTGTCAAGCCCCAATCTCTCTCACCCTCCCCATTTCTTAACTACGCCAGGTCCGAACACAGAGGAGCCGCACTCCCACTGTCAAGCCTCCATCTCTCTCGCCCTTCCCATCTCTCAAGTACACCAGGTCCGAACACAGAGGAGCCGAACTCCCACTGTCGAGCCCCAATCTCTCTCACCCTCCCCATCTCTTAACTACACCAGGTCCGAACACAGAGGAGCCGCACTCCCACTGTCAAGCCACCATCTCTCTCACCCTCCCCATCTCTTAACTACACCAGGTCCGAACACAGAGGAGCCGAACTCCCACTGTCAAGCCACCATCTCTCTCACCCTCCCCATCTCTTAACTACACCAGGTCCGAACACAGAGGAGCCGAACTGCCACTGTCAAACCTCCATCTCTCTCACCCTCCCCATCTCTTAACTACACCAGGTCCGAACACAGAGGAGCCGAACTCTCACTCTCATGCCTCTATCTCTCTCACGCTCCCCATCACTCAACTACACCAGGTCCGAACACAGAGCAGCCGAATTTCCACTGTCAAGCCTCCATCTCTCTCACCCTCTCCATCTCTTAATTCTGCCAGGTCCGAACACAGAGGAGCCGAACTCCCACTGTCAAGCCTCCATCTCTCTCACAGTCCCCATCTCTCAAGTACACCAGGTCCGAACTCAGAGGAGCCGAACTCCCACTGTCAAACCTCCATATCTCTCACCCTCCGCATCTCTCAAGTACACCAGGTCCGAACACAGAGGAACCGCACTCCCACTGTGAAGCCTACATATCTCTCACCCTCCCCATCTCTCAAGTACACCATGTCCGAACACAGAGTAGCCGAACACCCACTGTCAAGCCTCCATCTTTCTCACCCTCTCTATCTCTTAACTACACCAGGTCCGAACACAGA
This sequence comes from Eledone cirrhosa, assembly GCA_964016885.1. Classification (NCBI taxonomy): domain Eukaryota; kingdom Metazoa; phylum Mollusca; class Cephalopoda; order Octopoda; family Eledonidae; genus Eledone; species Eledone cirrhosa. The sequence goes on along the minus strand of OZ024743.1, from coordinate 25,498,905 downwards.
GGGGCCGAACTCCCACTGTCAAGGCTCCATTTCTCTCACCCTCCCTATCTATTAACTACACCAGGTCCGAACACAGAGCAGCCGAAATCCCACTGTCAAGCCTCCATCTCTCTCACCCTCCCCATCTCTTAACTACACAAGGTCCGAACAGAGAGGAGCCGAACTCCCACTGTCAAGCCTCCATCTCTCTCACCCTCCCCATCTCTCAAGTACCGCAGGTCCAAACACAGAGAAGCCGAACTCTCACTGTCAAGCCTCCATCTCTCTCACCCTCCCCATCTCTCAAGTACACCAGGTCCGAACACAGAGGAGCCAAACTCCCACTGTCAAGCCCCAATCTCTCTCACCCTCCCCACCTCTCAAGTACACCAGGTCCGAACACAGAGGAGCCAAACTCCCTCTGTCATGCCCCAATCTCTCTCACCCTCCCCATCTCGTAACTACGCCAGGTCCGAACACAGAGGAGCCGCACTCCCACTGTCAAGCCTCCATCTCTCTCGCCCTTCCCATCTCTCAAGTACACCAGGTCCGAACACAGAGGAGCCGAACTCCCACTGTCAAGCCCCAATCTCTCTCACCCTCCCCATCGCTTAACTACACCAGGTCCGAACACAGAGGAGCCGAACTCCCACTGTCAAGCCTCCATCTCTCTCACCCTCCCCATCTCTTAACTACACCAGGTCCAAACACAGAGGAGCCGAACTCCCACTGTCAAGCCACCATTTCTCTCGCCTTCCCTATCTCTCAAGTACACCAGGTCCCAACACAGAGGAGCCTAACTCCCACTGTCAAGCCTCCATCTCTCTCACCCTCACCATCTCTTAACTACACCTGGTCCAAACACAGAGGAGCCGCACTCCCACTGTCAAGCCACCATCTCTCTCGCCTTCCCTATCTCTCAAGTACACCAGGTCCGAACACAGAGGAGCCGAACTCCCACTGTCAAGGCTCCGTCTCTCTCACCCTCCCCATCTCTTAACTACACCAGGTCCGAACACAGAGGAGCCGAACTCCCACTGTCAAGTCTCCAACTCTCTCACCCTCCCTATCTCTCAACTACACCAGGTCCGAACACAGAGGAGCCAGACTCCCGCTGTCAAGCCTCCATCTCTCTCACTCTCCCCATCTCTTAACTACACCATGTCCGAACACAGAGGAGCCGAACTCCCACTGTCAAGTCTCCAAATCTCTCACCCTCCCTATCTCTCAACTACACCAGGTCCGAACACAGAGGAGCCTAACTCCCACTGTCAAGCCTCCATCTCTCTCACCCTCCCCCCCCCACCCATCTATTAACTACACCAGGTCCGAACACAGAGGAGCCTAACTCCCACTGTCAAGCCTCCATCTCTCTCACCCCCCCCCTACCCATCTATTAACTACACCAGGTCCGAACATAGAGGAGCCGAACTCCCACTGTCAAGCCTCCATCTCTCTCACCCTCCCCATCTCTCAAGTACACCAGGTCCGAAGACAGAGGAACCAGAACTCCCACTGTCAAGCCTCCATCTCTCTCACCCTCCCCATCTCTCAAGTACACCAGGTCCAAACACAGAGGAGCCGCACTCCCACTGTGAAGCCTACATATCTCTCACCCTCCCCATCTCTCAAGTACACCAGGTCCGAACACAGAGGAGCCGCACTCCCACTGTGAAGCCTCCATATCTCTCACCCTCCCTATCTCTTAACTACACCAGGTCCGAACACAGAGGGGCCGAACTCCCACTGTCAAGGCTCCATTTCTCTCACCCTCCCTATCTCTTAACTACACCAGGTCCGAACACAGAGGGGCCGAACTCCCACTGTCAAGCCTCCATCTCCCCCCCCCCCCCTACCCATCTATTAACTACACCAGGTCCGAACACAGAGCAGCCGAAATCCCACTGTCAAGCCTCCATCTCTCTCACCCTCCCCATCTCTTAACTACACAAGGTCCGAACAGAGAGGAGCCGAACTCCCACTGTCAAGCCTCCATCTCTCTCACCCTCCCCATCTCTCAAGTACCGCAGGTCCAAACACAGAGAAGCCGAACTCTCACTGTCAAACCTCCATCTCTCTCACCCTCCCCATCTCTCAAGTACACCAGGTCCGAACTCAGAGGAGCCGAACTCCCACTGTCAAGCCTCCATCTCTCTCTCCCTCCCCATCTCTCAAGTACACCAGGTCCGAACACAGAGGAACCAAACTCCCACTGTCAAGCCCCAATCTCTCTCACCCTCCCCATCTGTCAAGTACACCAGGTCCGAACACAGAGGAGCCAAACTCCCACTGTCAAGCCCCAATCTCTCTCACCCTCCCCATTTCTTAACTACGCCAGGTCCGAACACAGAGGAGCCGCACTCCCACTGTCAAGCCTCCATCTCTCTCGCCCTTCCCATCTCTCAAGTACACCAGGTCCGAACACAGAGGAGCCGAACTCCCACTGTCGAGCCCCAATCTCTCTCACCCTCCCCATCTCTTAACTACACCAGGTCCGAACACAGAGGAGCCGCACTCCCACTGTCAAGCCTCCATCTCTCTCACCCTCCCCATCTCTCAAGTACACCAGGTCAGAACACAGAGGAGCCGAACTCCCACTGTCAAGCCACCATCTCTCTCGCCTTCCCTATCTCTCAAGTACACCAGGTCCGAACACAGAGGAGCCGAACTCCCACTGTCAAGCCTCCATCTCTCTCACCCTCCCCATCTCTTAACTACACCAGGTCCAAACACAGAGGAGCCGAACTCCCACTGTCAAGCCACCATTTCTCTCGCCTTCCCTATCTCTCAAGTACACCAGGTCCCAACACAGAGGAGCCTAACTCCCACTGTCAAGCCTCCATCTCTCTCACCCTCACCATCTCTTAACTACACCAGGTCCAAACACAGAGGAGCCGAACTCCCACTGTCAAGCCACCATCTCTCTCGCCTTCCCTATCTCTCAAGTACACCAGGTCCGAACACAGAGGAGCCGAACTCCCACTGTCAAGGCTCCGTCTCTCTCACCCTCCCCATCTCTTAACTACACCAGGTCCGAACACAGAGGAGCCGAACTCCCACTGTCATGTCTCCAACTCTCTCACCCTCCCTATCTCTCAACTACACCAGGTCCGAACGCAGAGGAGCCGAACTCCCACTGTCAAGTCTCCATCTCTCTCACCCTCTCCATCTCTTAACTACACCAGGTCCGAACACAGAGGAGCCGAAAGCCCACTGTCAAGTCTCCATCTCTCTCACCCTCTCCATCTCTTAACTACACCAGGTCCGAACACAGAGGAGCCGAACGCCCACTGTCAAGTCTCCATCTCTCTCACCCTCTCCATCTCTTAACTACACCAGGTCCGAACACAGAGGAGCCGAACTGCCACTGTCAAGCCTCCATCTCTCTCACTCTCCCCATCTCTTATCTACACCAGGTCCGAACACAGAGGAGCCGAACTCCCAATGTCAAGCCTCCAACTCTCTCACCCTCCCTATCTCTCAACTACACCAGGTCCGAACACAGAGGAGCCAGACTCCCGCTGTCAAGCCTCCATCTCTCTCACTCTCCCCATCTCTTAACTACACCATGTCCGAACACAGAGGAGCCGAACTCCCACTGTCAAGCCTCCATCTCTCTCACACCCCCCCCCCCTACCCATCTATTAACTACACCAGGTCCGAACACAGAGGGGCCGAAATCCCACTGTCAAGCCTCCATCTCTCTCACCCTCCCCATCTCTCAAGTACCGCAGGTCCAAACACAGAGAAGCCGAACTCTCACTGTCAAGCCTCCATCTCTCTCACCCTCCCCATCTCTTAACTACACCAGGTCCGAACACAGAGGAGCCGAACTCCCACTGTCAAGCCTCCATCTCTCTCACCCTCCCCATCTCTCAAGTACACCAGGTCCGAACACAGAGGAGCCAAACTCCCACTGTCAAGCCCCAATCTCTCTCACCCTCCCCATCTCTCAAGTACACCAGGTCCGAACACAGAGGAGCCAAACTCCCGCTCTCAAGACCCAATCTCTCTCACCCTCCCCATCTCTTAACTACGCCAGGTCCGAACACAGAGGAGCCGCACTCCCACTGTCAAGCCTCCATCTCTCTCGCCCTTCCCATCTCTTAACTACACCAGGTCCGAACACAGAGGAGCCGCACTCCCACTGTCAAGCCTCCATCTCTCTCACCCTCCCCATCTCTCAAGTACACCAGGTCAGAACACAGAGGAGCCGAACACCCACTGTCAAGCCTCCATCTCTCTCGCCTTCCCTAACTCTCAAGTACACCAGGTCCCAACACAGAGGAGCCTGACTCCCACTGTCAAGCCTCCATTTCTCTCACCCTCACCATCTCTTAACTACACCAGGTCCGAACACAGAGGAGCCGAACTCCCACTGTCAAGTCTCCAACTCTCTCACCCTCCCTATCTCTCAACTACACCAGGTCCGAACGCAGAGGAGCCGAACTCCCACTGACAAGTCTCCATCTCTCTCACCCTCTCCATCTCTTAACTACACCAGGTCCGAACACAGAGGAGCCGAACTCCCAATGTCAAGCCTCCAACTCTCTCACCCTCCCTATCTCTCAACTACACCAGGTCCGAACACAGAGGAGCCAGACTCCCGCTGTCAAGCCTCCATCTCTCTCACTCTCCCCATCTCTTAACTACACCATGTCCGAACACAGAGGAGCCGAACTCCCACTGTCAAGCCTCCATCTCTCTCCCCCCCCCCTACCCATCTATTAACTACACCAGGTCCGAACACAGAGGAGCCGAACTCCCACTGTCAAGGCTCCATTTCTCTCACCCTCCCCATCTCTTAACTACACCAGGTCCGAACAGAGAGGAGCCGAACTCCCACTGTCAAGCCTCCATCTCTCTCACCCCCCCCCCCTACCCATCTATTAACTACACCAGGTCCGAACACAGAGGAGCCGAAATCCCACTGTCAAGCCTCCATCTCTCTCACCCTCCCCATCTCTCAAGTACCGCAGGTCCAAACACAGAGAAGCCGAACTCTCACTGTCAAGCCTCCATCTCTCTCACCCTCCCCATCTCTTAACTACACCAGGTCCGAACACAGAGGAGCCGAACTCCCACTGTCAAGCCTCCATCTCTCTCACCCTCCCCATCTCTCAAGTACACCAGGTCCGAACACAGAGGAGCCAAACTCCCACTGTCAAGCCCCAATCTCTCTCACCCTCCCCATCTCTCAAGTACACCAGGTCCGAACACAGAGGAGCCAAACTCCCGCTGTCAAGCCCCAATCTCTCTCACCCTCCCCATCTCTCAAGTACACCAGGTCCGAACACAGAGGAGCCAAACTCCCACTGTCAAGCCCCAATCTCTCTCACCCTCCCCATCTCTTCACTACACAAGGTCCGAACAGAGAGGAGCCGAACTCCCACTGTCAAGCCTCCATCTCTCTCACCCTCCCCATCTCTCAAGTACCGCAGGTCCAAACACGGAGAAGCCGAACTCTCACTGTCAAACCTCCATCTCTCTCACCCTCCCCATCTCTCAAGTACACCAGGTCCGAACTCAGAGGAGCCGAACTCCCACTGTCAAGCCTCCATCTCTCTCACCCTCCACATCTCTCAAGTACACCAGGTCCGAACACAGAGGAACCAAACTCCCACTGTCAAGCCTCCATCTCTCTCACCCTCCCCATCTCTTAACTACACCAGGTCCGAACACAGAGGAGCCGCACTCCCACTGTCAAGCCTCCATCTCTCTCACCCTCCCCATCTCTCAAGTACACCAGGTCAGAACACAGAGGAGCCGAACTCCCACTGTCAAGCCACCATCTCTCTCGCCTTCCCTATCTCTCAAGTACACCAGGTCCGAACACAGAGGAGCCGAACTCCCACTGTCAAGCCTCCATCTCTCTCACCCTCCCCATCTCTTAACTACACCAGGTCCAAACACAGAGGAGCCGAACTCCCACTGTCAAGCCACCATTTCTCTCGCCTTCCCTATCTCTCAAGTACACCAGGTCCCAACACAGAGGAGCCTAACTCCCACTGTCAAGCCTCCATCTCTCTCACCCTCACCATCTCTTAACTACACCAGGTCCAAACACAGAGGAGCCGAACTCCCACTGTCAAGGCTCCGTCTCTCTCACCCTCCCCATCTCTTAACTACACCAGGTCCGAACACAGAGGAGCCGAACTCCCACTGTCAAGTCTCCAACTCTCTCACCCTCCCTATCTCTCAACTACACCAGGTCCGAACGCAGAGGAGCCGAACTCCCACTGTCAAGTCTCCATCTCTCTCACCCTCTCCATCTCTTAACTACACCAGGTCCGAACACAGAGGAGCCGAAAGCCCACTGTCAAGTCTCCATCTCTCTCACCCTCTCCATCTCTTAACTACACCAGGTCCGAACACAGAGGAGCCGAACGCCCACTGTCAAGTCTCCATCTCTCTCACCCTCTCCATCTCTTAACTACACCAGATCCGAACACAGAGGAGCCGAACTGCCACTGTCAAGCCTCCATCTCTCTCACTCTCCCCATCTCTTAACTACACCAGGTCCGAACACAGAGGAGCCGAACTCCCAATGTCAAGCCTCCAACTCTCTCACCCTCCCTATCTCTCAACTACACCAGGTCCGAACACAGAGGAGCCAGACTCCCGCTGTCAAGCCTCCATCTCTCTCACTCTCCCCATCTCTTAACTACACCATGTCCGAACACAGAGGAGCCGAACTCCCACTGTCAAGCCTCCATCTCTCTCACCCCCCCCCCCTACCCATCTATTAACTACACCAGGTCAGAACACAGAGGAGCCGAACTCCCACTGTCAAGGCTCCATTTCTCTCACCCTCCCCATCTCTTAACTACACAAGGTCCGAACAGAGAGGAGCCGAACTCCCACTGTCAAGCCTCCATCTCTCTCACCCCCCCCCCCCCCTACCCATCTATTAACTACACCAGGTCCGAACACAGAGGAGCCGAAATCCCACTGTCAAGCCTCCATCTCTCTCACCCTCCCCATCTCTCAAGTACCGCAGGTCCAAACACAGAGAAGCCGAACTCTCACTGTCAAGCCTCCATCTCTCTCACCCTCCCCATCTCTTAACTACACCAGGTCCGAACACAGAGGAGCCGAACTCCCACAGTCAAGCCTCCATCTCTCTCAGCCTCCCCATCTCTCAAGTACACCAGGTCCGAACACAGAGGAGCCAAACTCCCACTGTCAAGCCTCCATCTCTCTCACCCCACCCCCTACCCATCTATTAACTACACCAGGTCCGAACACAGAGCAGCCGAAATCCCACTGTCAAGCCTCCATCTCTCTCACCCTCCCCATCTCTTAACTACACAAGGTCCGAACAGAGAGGAGCCGAACTCCCACTGTCAAGCCTCCATCTCTCTCACCCTCCCCATCTCTCAAGTACCGCAGGTCCAAACACAGAGAAGCCGAACTCTCACTGTCAAGCCTCCATCTCTCTCACCCTCCCCATCTCTCAAGTACACCAGGTCCGAACACAGAGGAGCCAAACTCCCACTGTCAAGCCCCAATCTCTCTCACCCTCCCCACCTCTCAAGTACACCAGGTCCGAACACAGAGGAGCCAAACTCCCTCTGTCATGCCCCAATCTCTCTCACCCTCCCCATCTCGTAACTACGCCAGGTCCGAACACAGAGGAGCCGCACTCCCACTGTCAAGCCTCCATCTCTCTCGCCCTTCCCATCTCTCAAGTACACCAGGTCCGAACACAGAGGAGCCGAACTCCCACTGTCAAGCCCCAATCTCTCTCACCCTCCCCATCGCTTAACTACACCAGGTCCGAACACAGAGGAGCCGAACTCCCACTGTCAAGCCTCCATCTCTCTCACCCTCCCCATCTCTTAACTACACCAGGTCCAAACACAGAGGAGCCGAACTCCCAGTGTCAAGCCACCATTTCTCTCGCCTTCCCTATCTCTCAAGTACACCAGGTCCCAACACAGAGGAGCCTAACTCCCACTGTCAAGCCTCCATCTCTCTCACCCTCACCATCTCTTAACTACACCTGGTCCAAACACAGAGGAGCCGCACTCCCACTGTCAAGCCACCATCTCTCTCGCCTTCCCTATCTCTCAAGTACACCAGGTCCGAACACAGAGGAGCCGAACTCCCACTGTCAAGGCTCCGTCTCTCTCACCCTCCCCATCTCTTAACTACACCAGGTCCGAACACAGAGGAGCCGAACTCCCACTGTCAAGTCTCCAACTCTCTCACCCTCCCTATCTCTCAACTACACCAGGTCCGAACGCAGAGGAGCCGAACTCCCACTGTCAAGTCTCCATCTCTCTCACCCTCTCCATCTCTTAAATACACCAGGTCCGAACACAGAGGAGCCGAACGCCCACTGTCAAGTCTCCATCTCTCTCACCCTCTCCATCTCTTAACTACACCAGGTCCGAACACAGAGGAGCCTAACTGCCACTGTCAAGCCTCCATCTCTCTCACTCTCCCCATCTCTTAACTACACCAGGTCCGAACACAGAGGAGCCGAACTCCCAATGTCAAGTCTCCAACTCTCTCACCCTCCCTATCTCTCAACTACACCAGGTCCGAACACAGAGGAGCCAGACTCCCGCTGTCAAGCCTCCATCTCTCTCACTCTCCCCATCTCTTAACTACACCATGTCCGAACACAGAGGAGCCGAACTCCCACTGTCAAGTCTCCAAATCTCTCACCCTCCCTATCTCTCAACTACACCAGGTCCGAACACAGAGGAGCCTAACTCCCACTGTCAAGCCTCCATCTCTCTCACCCTCCCCCCCCCCCTACCCATCTATTAACTACACCAGGTCCGAACACAGAGGAGCCTAACTCCCACTGTCAAGCCTCCATCTCTCTCACCCCCCCCCCCCCCTACCCATCTATTAACTACACCAGGTCCGAACATAGAGGAGCCGAACTCCCACTGTCAAGCCTCCATCTCTCTCACCCTCCCCATCTCTCAAGTACACCAGGTCCGAAGACAGAGGAACCAGAACTCCCACTGTCAAGCCTCCATCTCTCTCACCCTCCCCATCTCTCAAGTACACCAGGTCCAAACACAGAGGAGCCGCACTCCCACTGTGAAGCCTACATATCTCTCACCCTCCCCATCTCTCAAGTACACCAGGTCCGAACACAGAGGAGCCGCACTCCCACTGTGAAGCCTCCATATCTCTCACCCTCCCTATCTCTTAACTACACCAGGTCCGAACACAGAGGGGCCGAACTCCCACTGTCAAGGCTCCATTTCTCTCACCCTCCCTATCTCTTAACTACACCAGGTCCGAACACAGAGGGGCCGAACTCCCACTGTCAAGCCTCCATCTCTCCCCCCCCCCCTACCCATCTATTAACTACACCAGGTCCGAACACAGAGCAGCCGAAATCCCACTGTCAAGCCTCCATCTCTCTCACCCTCCCCATCTCTTAACTACACAAGGTCCGAACAGAGAGGAGCCGAACTCCCACTGTCAAGCCTCCATCTCTCTCACCCTCCCCATCTCTCAAGTACCGCAGGTCCAAACACAGAGAAGCCGAACTCTCACTGTCAAACGTCCATCTCTCTCACCCTCCCCATCTCTCAAGTACACCAGGTCCGAACTCAGAGGAGCCGAACTCCCACTGTCAAGCCTCCATCTCTCTCTCCCTCCCCATCTCTCAAGTACACCAGGTCCGAACACAGAGGAACCAAACTCCCACTGTCAAGCCCCAATCTCTCTCACCCTCCCCATCTGTCAAGTACACCAGGTCCGAACACAGAGGAGCCAAACTCCCACTGTCAAACCCCAATCTCTCTCACCCTCCCCATTTCTTAACTACGCCAGGTCCGAACACAGAGGAGCCGCACTCCCACTGTCAAGCCTCCATCTCTCTCGCCCTTCCCATCTCTCAAGTACACCAGGTCCGAACACAGAGGAGCCGAACTCCCACTGTCGAGCCCCAATCTCTCTCACCCTCCCCATCTCTTAACTACACCAGGTCCGAACACAGAGGAGCCGCACTCCCACTGTCAAGCCTCCATCTCTCTCACCCTCCCCATCTCTCAAGTACACCAGGTCCGAACACAGAGGAGCCGAACTCCCACTGTCAAGCCACCATCTCTCTCGCCTTCCCTATCTCTCAAGTACACCAGGTCCGAACACAGAGGAGCCGAACTCCCACTGTCAAGCCTCCATCTCTCTCACCCTCCCCATCTCTTAACTACACCAGGTCCAAACACAGAGGAGCCGAACTCCCACTGTCAAGCCACCATTTCTCTCGCCTTCCCTATCTCTCAAGTACACCAGGTCCCAACACAGAGGAGCCTAACTCCCACTGTCAAGCCTCCATCTCTCTCACCCTCACCATCTCTTAACTACACCAGGTCCAAACACAGAGGAGCCGAACTCCCACTGTCAAGCCACCATCTCTCTCGCCTTCCCTATCTCTCAAGTACACCAGGTCCGAACACAGAGGAGCCGAACTCCCACTGTCAAGGCTCCGTCTCTCTCACCCTCCCCATCTCTTAACTACACCAGGTCCGAACACAGAGGAGCCGAACTCCCACTGTCATGTCTCCAACTCTCTCACCCTCCCTATCTCTCAACTACACCAGGTCCGAACGCAGAGGAGCCGAACTCCCACTGTCAAGTCTCCATCTCTCTCACCCTCTCCATCTCTTAACTACACCAGGTCCGAACACAGAGGAGCCGAAAGCCCACTGTCAAGTCTCCATCTCTCTCACCCTCTCCATCTCTTAACTACACCAGGTCCGAACACAGAGGAGCCGAACGCCCACTGTCAAGTCTCCATCTCTCTCACCCTCTCCATCTCTTAACTACACCAGGTCCGAACACAGAGGAGCCGAACTGCCACTGTCAAGCCTCCATCTCTCTCACTCTCCCCATCTCTTATCTACACCAGGTCCGAACACAGAGGAGCCGAACTCCCAATGTCAAGCCTCCAACTCTCTCACCCTCCCTATCTCTCAACTACACCAGGTCCGAACACAGAGGAGCCAGACTCCCGCTGTCAAGCCTCCATCTCTCTCACTCTCCCCATCTCTTAACTACACCATGTCCGAACACAGAGGAGCCGAACTCCCACTGTCAAGCCTCCATCTCTCTCCCCCCCCCCTACCCATCTATTAACTACACCAGGTCCGAACACAGAGGGGCCGAAATCCCACTGTCAAGCCTCCATCTCTCTCACCCTCCCCATCTCTCAAGTACCGCAGGTCCAAACACAGAGAAGCCGAACTCTCACTGTCAAGCCTCCATCTCTCTCACCCTCCCCATCTCTTAACTACACCAGGTCCGAACACAGAGGAGCCGAACTCCCACTGTCAAGCCTCCATCTCTCTCACCCTCCCCATCTCTCAAGTACACCAGGTCCGAACACAGAGGAGCCAAACTCCCACTGTCAAGCCCCAATCTCTCTCACCCTCCCCATCTCTCAAGTACACCAGGTCCGAACACAGAGGAGCCAAACTCCCGCTCTCAAGACCCAATCTCTCTCACCCTCCCCATCTCTCAAGTACACCAGGTCCGAACACAGAGGAGCCAAACTCCCACTGTCAAGCCCCAATCTCTCTCACCCTCCCCATCTCTTAACTACGCCAGGTCCGAACACAGAGGAGCCGCACTCCCACTGTCAAGCCTCCATCTCTCTCGCCCTTCCCATCTCTTAACTACACCAGGTCCGAACACAGAGGAGCCGCACTCCCACTGTCAAGCCTCCATCTCTCTCACCCTCCCCATCTCTCAAGTACACCAGGTCAGAACACAGAGGAGCCGAACACCCACTGTCAAGCCTCCATCTCTCTCGCCTTCCCTAACTCTCAAGTACACCAGGTCCCAACACAGAGGAGCCTGACTCCCACTGTCAAGCCTCCATTTCTCTCACCCTCACCATCTCTTAACTACACCAGGTCCGAACACAGAGGAGCCGAACTCCCACAGTCAAGTCTCCAACTCTCTCACCCTCCCTATCTCTCAACTACACCAGGTCCGAACGCAGAGGAGCCGAACTCCCACTGACAAGTCTCCATCTCTCTCACCCTCTCCATCTCTTAACTACACCAGGTCCGAACACAGAGGAGCCGAACTGCCACTGTCAAGCCTCCATCTCTCTCACTCTCCCCATCTCTTAACTACACCAGGTCCGAACACAGAGGAGCCGAACTCCCAATGTCAAGCCTCCAACTCTCTCACCCTCCCTATCTCTCAACTACACCAGGTCCGAACACAGAGGAGCCAGACTCCCGCTGTCAAGCCTCCATCTCTCTCACTCTCCCCATCTCTTAACTACACCATGTCCGAACACAGAGGAGCCGAACTCCCACTGTCAAGCCTCCATCTCTCTCCCCCCCCCCTACCCATCTATTAACTACACCAGGTCCGAACACAGAGGAGCCGAACTCCCACTGTCAAGGCTCCATTTCTCTCACCCTCCCCATCTCTCAAGTACCGCAGGTCCAAACACAGAGAAGCCGAACTCTCACTGTCAAGCCTCCATCTCTCTCACCCTCCCCATCTCTTAACTACACCAGGTCCGAACACAGAGGAGCCGAACTCCCACTGTCAAGCCTCCATCTCTCTCACCCTCCCCATCTCTCAAGTACACCAGGTCCGAACACAGAGGAGCCAAACTCCCACTGTCAAGCCCCAATCTCTCTCACCCTCCCCATCTCTCAAGTACACCAGGTCCGAACACAGAGGAGCCAAACTCCCGCTGTCAAGCCCCAATCTCTCTCACCCTCCCCATCTCTCAAGTACACCAGGTCCGAACACAGAGGAGCCAAACTCCCACTGTCAAGCCCCAATCTCTCTCACCCTCCCCATCTCTTCACTACACAAGGTCCGAACAGAGAGGAGCCGAACTCCCACTGTCAAGCCTCCATCTCTCTCACCCTCCCCATCTCTCAAGTACCGCAGGTCCAAACACGGAGAAGCCGAACTCTCACTGTCAAACCTCCATCTCTCTCACCCTCCCCATCTCTCAAGTACACCAGGTCCGAACTCAGAGGAGCCGAACTCCCACTGTCAAGCCTCCATCTCTCTCACCCTCCACATCTCTCAAGTACACCAGGTCCGAACACAGAGGAACCAAACTCCCACTGTCAAGCCTCCATCTCTCTCGCCCTTCCCATCTCTCAAGTACACCAGGTCCGAACACAGAGGAGCCGAACTCCCACTGTCGAGCCCCAATCTCTCTCACCCTCCCCATCTCTTAACTACACCAGGTCCGAACACAGAGGAGCCGCACTCCCACTGTCAAGCCTCCATCTCTCTCACCCTCCCCATCTCTCAAGTACACCAGGTCAGAACACAGAGGAGCCGAACTCCCACTGTCAAGCCACCATCTCTCTCGCCTTCCCTATCTCTCAAGTACACCAGGTCCGAACACAGAGGAGCCGAACTCCCACTGTCAAGCCTCCATCTCTCTCACCCTCCCCATCTCTTAACTACACCAGGTCCAAACACAGAGGAGCCGAACTCCCACTGTCAAGCCACCATTTCTCTCGCCTTCCCTATCTCTCAAGTACACCAGGTCCCAACACAGAGGAGCCTAACTCCCACTGTCAAGCCTCCATCTCTCTCACCCTCACCATCTCTTAACTACACCAGGTCCAAACACAGAGGAGCCGAACTCCCACTGTCAAGGCTCCGTCTCTCTCACCCTCCCCATCTCTTAACTACACCAGGTCCGAACACAGAGGAGCCGAACTCCCACTGTCAAGTCTCCAACTCTCTCACCCTCCCTATCTCTCAACTACACCAGGTCCGAACGCAGAGGAGCCGAACTCCCACTGTCAAGTCTCCATCTCTCTCACCCTCTCCATCTCTTAACTACACCAGGTCCGAACACAGAGGAGCCGAAAGCCCACTGTCAAGTCTCCATCTCTCTCACCCTCTCCATCTCTTAACTACACCAGGTCCGAACACAGAGGAGCCGAACGCCCACTGTCAAGTCTCCATCTCTCTCACCCTCTCCATCTCTTAACTACACCAGATCCGAACACAGAGGAGCCGAACTGCCACTGTCAAGCCTCCATCTCTCTCACTCTCCCCATCTCTTAACTACACCAGGTCCGAACACAGAGGAGCCGAACTCCCAATGTCAAGCCTCCAACTCTCTCACCCTCCCTATCTCTCAACTACACCAGGTCCGAACACAGAGGAGCCAGACTCCCGCTGTCAAGCCTCCATCTCTCTCACTCTCCCCATCTCTTAACTACACCATGTCCGAACACAGAGGAGCCGAACTCCCACTGTCAAGCCTCCATATCTCTCACCCCCCCCCCTACCCATCTATTAACTACACCAGGTCCGAACACAGAGGAGCCGAACTCCCACTGTCAAGGCTCCATTTCTCTCACCCTCCCCATCTCTTAACTACACAAGGTCCGAACAGAGAGGAGCCGAACTCCCACTGTCAAGCCTCCATCTCTCTCACCCCCCCCCCCCCTACCCATCTATTAACTACACCAGGTCCGAACACAGAGGAGCCGAAATCCCACTGTCAAGCCTCCATCTCTCTCACCCTCCCCATCTCTCAAGTACCGCAGGTCCAAACACAGAGAAGCCGAACTCTCACTGTCAAGCCTCCATCTCTCTCACCCTCCCCATCTCTTAACTACACCAGGTCCGAACACAGAGGAGCCGAACTCCCACAGTCAAGCCTCCATCTCTCTCAGCCTCCCCATCTCTCAAGTACACCAGGTCCGAACACAGAGGAGCCAAACTCCCACTGTCAAGCCCCAATCTCTCTCACCCTCCCCATCTCTCAAGTACACCAGGTCCGAACACAGAGGAGCCAAACTCCCACTGTCAAGCCCCAATCTCTCTCACCCTCCCCATCTCTTAACTACGCCAGGTCCGAACACAGAGGAGCCGCACTCCCACTGTCAAGCCTCCATCTCTCTCGCCCTTCCCATCTCTTAACTACACCAGGTCCGAACACAGAGGAGCCAAACTCCCACTGTCAAGCCACCATCTCTCTCGCCGTCCCTATCTCTCAAGTACACCAGGTCCGAACACAGAGGAGCCGAACTCCCACTGTCAAGCCTCCATCTCTCTCACCCTCCCCATCTCTCAACTACACCAGGTCCAAACACAGAGGAGCCGAACTCCCACTGTCAAGCCACCATCTCTCTCGCCTTCCCTATCTCTCAAGTACACCAGGTCCCAACACAGAGGAGCCGAACTTCCACTGTCAAGGCTCCGTCTCTCTCACCCTCCCCATCTCTTAACTACACCAGGTCCGAACACAGAGGAGCCGAACTCCCACTGTCAAGCCTCCATCTCTCTCACCCTCCCCATCTCTTAACTACACCAGGTCCGAACACAGAGGAGCCGAACTGCCACTGTCAAACCTCCATCTCTCTGACCCTCCCCATCTCTTAACTACACCAGGTCCGAACACAGAGGAGCCGAACTCCCACTGTCAAACCTCCATCTCTCTCACCCTCCCCATCTCTTAACTACACCAGGTCCGAACACAGAGGAGCCGAATTCCCACTGTCAAGTCTCCATCTCTCTCACCCTCCCCATCTCTTAACTACACCAGGTTCGAACACAGAGGAAACGAACTCCCACTGTCAAGCCTCCATCTCTCTCACCCTCCCCATCTCTTAACTACACCAGGTCCGAACACAGAGGAGCCGAACTCAGACTCTCATGCCTCTATCTCTCTCACCCTCCCCATCACTCAACTACACCAGGTCCGAAAACAGAGCAGCCGAATTTCCACTGTCAAGCCTCCATCTCTCTCACCCTCTCCATCTCTTAATTCTGCCAGGTCCGAACACAGAGGAGCCGAACTCCCACTGTCAAGCCTCCATCTCTCTCGCAGTCCCCATCTCTCAAGTACACCAGGTCCGAACTCAGAGGAGCCGAACTCCCACTGTCAAGCCTCCATCTCCCTCACCATCCCCATCTCTCAAGTACACCAGGTCCGAACACAGAGGAACCAGAACTCCCACTGTCAAGCCTCCATCTCTCTCACCCTCCCTATCTCTTAACTACACCAGGTCCGAACACAGAGGGGCCGAACTCCCACTGTCAAGGCTCCATTTCTCTCACCCTCCCTATCTCTTAACTACACCAGGTCCGAACACAGAGGAGCCGAACTCCCACTGTCAAGCCTCCATCTCTTTCACCCTCCCCATCTCTCAAGTACCGCAGGTCCAAACACAGAGAAGCCGAACTCTCACTGTCAAGCCTCCATCTCTCTCACCCTCCCCATCTCTTAACTACACCAGGTCCGAACACAGAGGAGCCGAACTCCCACTGTCAAGCCTCCATCTCTCTCACCCTCCCCATCTCTCAAGTACACCAGGTCCGAACACAGAGCAGCCGAATTTCCACTGTCAAGTTTCCATCTCTCTCACCCTCCCCATCTCTCAAGTACACCAGTTCCAAACACAGAGGAACCAGAACTCCCACTGTCAAGTCTCCATCTCTCTCACCCTCCCCATCTCTCAAGTACACCAGGTCCGAACACAGAGGAGCCAAACTCCCACTGTCAAGCCCCAATCTCTCTCACCCTCCCCATCTCTCAAGTACACCAGGTCCGAACACAGAGGAGCCTAACTCCCGCTGTCAAGCCCCAATCTCTCTCACCCTCCCCATCTCTCAAGTACACCAGGTCCGAACACAGAGGAGCCAAACTCCCACTGTCAAGCCCCAATCTCTCTCACCCTCCCCATCTCTTAACTACGCCAGGTCCGAACACAGAGGACCCGCACTCCCACTGTCAAGCCTCCATCTCTCTCGCCCTTCCCATCTCTCAAGTACACCAGGTCGCAACACAGAGGAGCCGAACTCCCACTGTCAAGCCCCAATCTCTCTCACCCTCCCCATCTCTTAACTACACCAGGTCCGAACACAGAGGAGCCGCACTCCCACTGTCAAGCCTCCATCTCTCTCACCCTCCCCATCTCTCAAGTACACCAGGTCCGAACACAGAGGAGCCGAACTCCCACTGTCAAGCCACCATATCTCTCGCCTTCCCTATCTCTCAAGTACACCAGGTCCCAACACAGAGGAGCCGAACTCCCACTGTCAAGGCTCCGTCTCTCTCACCCTCCCCATCTCTTAACTACACCAGGTCCGAACACAGAGGAGCCGAACTCCCACTGTCAAGTCTCCATCTCTCTCACCCTCCCTATCTCTTAACTACACCAGGTCCGAACACAGAGGAGCCGAACTGCCACTGTCAAACCTCCATCTCTCTCACCCTCCCCATCTCTTAACTACACCAGGTCCGAACACAGAGGAGCCGAATTCCCACTGTCAAGTCTCCATCTCTCTCACCCTCCCCATCTCTTAACTACACCAGGTTCGAACACAGAGGAAACGAACTCCCACTGTCAAACCTCCATCTCTCTCACCCTCCCCATCTCTTAACTACACCAGGTCCGAACACAGAGGAGCCGAACTCCCACTGTCAAGTCTCCATCTCTCTCACCCTCCCCATCTCTTAACTACACCAGGTCCGAACAGAGAGGAGCCGAACTCACACTCTCATGCCTCTATCTCTCTCACGCTCCCCATCACTCAACTACACCAGGTCCGAACACAGAGCAGCCGAATTTCCACTGTCAAGCCTCCATCTCTCTAACCCTCTCCATCTCTTAATTCTGCCAGGTCCGAACTCAGAGGAGCCGAACTCCCACTGTCAAGCCTCCATCTCCCTCACCATCCCCATCTCTCAAGTACAACAGGTCCGAACACAGAGGAACCAGAACTCCCACTGTCAAGCCTCCATCTCTCTCACCCTCCCTATCTCTTAACTACACCAGGTCCGAACACAGAGGGGCCGAACTCCCACTGTCAAGGCTCCATTTCTCTCACCCTCCCTATCTCTTAACTACACCAGGTCCGAACACAGAGGGGCCGAACTCCCACTGTCAAGCCTCCATCTCTCTCACCCTCCCCATCTCTCAAGTACCGCAGGTCCAAACACAGAGAAGCCGAACTCTCACTGTCAAACCTCCATCTCTCTCACCCTCCCCATCTCTCAAGTACACCAGGTCCGAACTCAGAGGAGCCGAACTCCCACTGTCAAGCCTCCATCTCTCTCACCCTCCCCATCTCTCAAGTACACCAGGTCCGAAATTAGAGGAGCCAAACTCCCACTGTCAAGCCCCAATTTCTCTCACCCTCCCCATCTCTCAAGTACACCAGGTCCGAACACAGAGGAGCCAAACTCCCACTGTCAAGCCCCAATCTCTCTCACCCTCCCCATCTCTTAACTACACCAGGTCCGAACACAGAGGAGCCGCACTCCCACTGTCAAGCCTCCATCTCTCTCGCCCTTCCCATCTCTCAAGTACACCAGGTCCGAACGCAGAGGAGCCGAACTCCCACTGTCAAGCCTCCATCTCCCTCACCATCCCCATCTCTCAAGTACACCAGGTCCGAACACAGAGGGGTCGAACTCCCACTGTCAAGCCTCCATCTCTCTCACCCTCCCCATCTCTTAACTACACCAGGTCCGAACACAGAGGAGCCGAACTCCCATTGTCAAGTCTCCATCTCTCTCACCCTCTCCATCTCTTAATTCTGCCAGGTCCGAACACAGAGGGGCCGAACTCCCACTGTCAAGGCTCCATTTCTCTCACCCTCCCTATCTCTTAACTACACCAGGTCCGAACACAGAGGGGCCGAACTCCCACTGTCAAGCCTCCATCTTTCTCACCCCCCCCCCCCCCCCTACCCATCTATTAACTACACCAGGTCCGAACACAGAGCAGCCGAAATCCCACTGTCAAGCCTCCATCTCTCTCACCCTCCCCATCTCTTAACTACACAAGGTCCGAACACAGAGGGGCCGAACTCCCACTGTCAAGCCTCCATCTCTCTCACCCCCCCCCCCTACCCATCTATTAACTACACCAGGTCCGAACACAGAGCAGCCGAAATCCCACTGTCAAGCCTCCATCTCTCTCACCCTCCCCATCTCTTAACTACACAAGGTCCGAACAGAGAGGAGCCGAACTCCCACTGTCAAGCCTCCATCTCTCTCACCCTCCCCATCTCTCAAGTACCGCAGGTCCAAACACAGAGAAGCCGAACTCTCACTGTCAAGCCTCCATCTCTCTCACCCTCCCCGTCTCTTAACTACACCAGGTCCGAACACAGAGGAGCCGAACTCCCACTGTCAAGCCTCCATCTCTCTCACCCTCCCCATCTCTCAAGTACACCAGGTCCGAACACAGAGCAGCCGAATTTCCACTGTCAAGTTTCCATCTCTCTCACCCTCTCCATCTATCAAGTACACCAGTTCCGAACACAGAGGAACCAGAACTCCCACTGTCAAGTCTCCATCTCTCTCACCCTCCCCATCTCTCAAGTACACCAGGTCCGAACACAGAGGAGCCAAACTCCCACTGTCAAGCCCCAATCTCTCTCACTCTCCCCATCTCTCAAGTACACCAGGTCCGAACACAGAGGAGCCAAACTCCCGCTGTCAAGCCCCAATCTCTCTCACCCTCCCCATCTCTCAAGTACACCAGGTCCGAACACAGAGGAGCCAAACTCCCACTGTCAAGCCCCAATCTCTCTCACCCTCCCCATCTCTTAACTACGCCAGGTCCGAACACAGAGGAGCCGCACTCCCACTGTCAAGCCTCCATCTCTCTCGCCCTTCCCATCTCTCAAGTACACCAGGTCGCAACACAGAGGAGCCGAACTCCCACTGTCAAGCCCCAATCTCTCTCACCCTCCCCATCTCTTAACTACACCAGGTCCGAACACAGAGGAGCCGCACTCCCACTGTCAAGCCTCCATCTCTCTCACCCTCCCCATCTCTCAAGTACACCAGGTCAGAACACAGAGGAGCCTAACTCCCACTGTCAAGCCTCCATCTCTCTCACCCTCACCATCTCTTAACTACACCAGGTCCAAAAACAGAGGAGCCGAACTCCCACTGTCAAGCCACCATCTCTCTCGCCGTCCCTATCTCTCAAGTACACCAGGTCCGAACACAGAGGAGCCGAACTCCCACTGTCAAGCCACCATATCTCTCGCCTTCCCTATCTCTCAAGTACACCAGGTCCCAACACAGAGGAGCCGAACTCCCACTGTCAAGGCTCCGTCTCTCTCACCCTCCCCATCTCTTAACTACACCAGGTCCGAACACAGAGGAGCCGAACTCCCACTGTCAAGTCTCCATCTCTCTCACCCTCCCCATCTCTTAACTACACCAGGTCCGAACACAGAGGAGCCGAACTGCCACTGTCAAACCTCCATCTCTCTCACCCTCCCCATCTCTTAACTACACCAGGTCCGAACACAGAGGAGCCGAACTGCCACTGTCAAACCTCCATCTCTCTCACCCTCCCCATCTCTTAACTACACCAGGTCCGAACACAGAGGAGCCGAATTCCCACTGTCAAGTCTCCATCTCTCTCACCCTCCCCATCTCTTAACTACACCAGGTTCGAACACAGAGGAAACGAACTCCCACTGTCAAACCTCCATCTCTCTCACCCTCCCCATCTCTTAACTACACCAGGTCCGAACACAGAGGAGCCGAACTCCCACTGTCAAGTCTCCATCTCTCTCACCCTCCCCATCTCTTAACTACACCAGGTCCGAACACAGAGGAGCCGAACTCACACTCTCATGCCTCTATCTCTCTCACGCTCCCCATCACTCAACTACACCAGGTCCGAACACAGAGCAGCCGAATTTCCACTGTCAAGCCTCCATCTCTCTAACCCTCTCCATCTCTTAATTCTGCCAGGTCCGAACACAGAGGAGCCGAACTCCCACTGTCAAGCCTCCATCTCTCTCACAATCCCCATCTCTCAAGTACACCAGGTCCGAACTCAGAGGAGCCGAACTCCCACTGTCAAGCCTCCATCTCCCTCACCATCCCCATCTCTCAAGTACACCAGGTCCGAACACAGAGGAACCAGAACTCCCACTGTCAAGCCTCCATCTCTCTCACCATCCCCATCTCTTAACTACACCAGGTCCGAACACAGAGGGGCCGAACTCCCACTGTCAAGGCTCCATTTCTCTCACCCTCCCTATCTCTTAACTACACCAGGTCCGAACACAGAGGGGCCGAACTCCCACTGTAAAGCCTCCATCTCTCTCACCCTCCCCATCTCTCAAGTACCGCAGGTCCAAACACAGAGAAGCCGAACTCTCACTGTCAAACCTCCATCTCTCTCACCCTCCCCATCTCTCAAGTACACCAGGTCCGAACTCAGAGGAGCCGAACTCCCACTGTCAAGCCTCCATCTCTCTCACCCTCCCCATCTCTCAAGTACACCAGGTCCTAAATTAGAGGAGCCAAACTCCCACTGTCATGCCCCAATTTCTCTCACCCTCCCCATCTCTCAAGTACACCAGGTCCGAACACAGAGGAGCCAAACTCCCACTGTCAAGCCCCAATCTCTCTCACCCTCCCCATCTCTTAACTACACCAGGTCCGAACACAGAGGAGCCGCACTCCCAGTGTCAAGCCTCCATCTCTCTCGCCCTTCCCATCTCTCAAGTACACCAGGTCCGAACACAGAGGAGCCGAACTCCCACTCTCAAGCCCCAATCTCTCTCACCCTCCCCATCTCTTAACTACACCAGGTCCGAACACAGAGGAGCCGCACTCCCACTGTCAAGCCTCCATCTCTCTCACCCTCCCCATCTCTCAAGTACACCAGGTCAGAACACAGAGGAGCCGAACTCCCACTGTCAAGCCACCATCTCTCTCGCCTTCCCTATCTCTCAAGTACACCAGGTCCCAACACAGAGGAGCCTAACTCCCACTGTCAAGCCTCCATCTCTCTCACCCTCACCATCTCTTAACTACACCAGGTCCAAAAACAGAGAAGCCGAACTCCCACTGTCAAGCCACCATCTCTCTCGCCGTCCCTATCTCTCAAGTACACCAGGTCCGAACACAGAGGAGCCGAACTCCCACTGTCAAGCCTCCATCTCTCTCACCCTCCCCATCTCTTAACTACACCAGGTCCAAACACAGAGGAGCCGAACTCCCACTGTCAAGCCACCATATCTCTCGCCTTCCCTATCTCTCAAGTACACCAGGTCCCAACACAGAGGAGCCGAACTCCCAATGTCAAGGCTCCGTCTCTCTCACCCTCCCCATCTCTTAACTACACCAGGTCCGAACACAGAGGACCGAACTCCCACTGTCAAACCTCCATCTCTCTCACCCTCCCCATCTCTTAACTACACCAGGTCCGAACACAGAGGAGCCGAATTCCCACTGTCAAGTCTCCATCTCTCTCACCCTCCCCATCTCTTAACTACACCAGGTCCGAACACAGAGGAGCCGAACTCCCACTGTCAAACCTCCATCTCTCTCACCCTCCCCATCTCTTAACTACACCAGGTCCGAACACAGAGGAAACGAACTCCCACTGTCAAACCTCCACCTCTCCCACCCTCCCCATCTCTTAACTACACCAGGTTCGAACACAGAGGAAACGAACTCCCACTGTCAAACCTCCATCTCTCTCACCCTCCCCATCTCCTAACTACACCAGGTCCGAACACAGAGGAGCCGAACTCCCATTGTCAAGCCTCCATCTCTCTCACCCTCCCCATCTCTTAACTACACCAGGTCCGAACACAGAGGAGCCGAACTCCCATTGTCAAGTCTCCATCTCTCTCACCCTCTCCATCTCTTAATTCTGCCAGGTCCGAACACAGAGGGGCCGAACTCCCACTGTCAAGGCTCCATTTCTCTCACCCTCCCTATCTCTTAACTACACCAGGTCCGAACACAGAGGGGCCGAACTCCCACTGTCAAGCCTCCATCTTTCTCACCCCCCCCCCCTACCCATCTATTAACTACACCAGGTCCGAACACAGAGCAGCCGAAATCCCACTGTCAAGCCTCCATCTCTCTCACCCTCCCCATCTCTCAAGTACACCAGGTCCGAAATTAGAGGAGCCAAACTCCCACTGTCAAGCCCCAATCTCTCTCACCCTCCCCATCTCTCAAGTACACCAGGTCCGAACACAGAGGAGCCAAACTCCCACTGTCAAGCCCCAATCTCTCTCACCCTCCCCATCTCTTAACTACACCAGGTCCGAACACAGAGGAGCCGCACTCCCACTGTCAAGAATCCATCTCTCTCGCCCTTCCCATCTCTCAAGTAGACCAGGTCCGAACACAGAGGAGCCGAACTCCCAATGTCAAGCCCCAATCTCTCTCACCCTCCCCATCTCTTAACTACACCAGGTCCGAACACAGAGGAGCCGCACTCCCACTGTCAAGCCTCCATCTCTCTCACCCTCCCCATCTCTCAAGTACACCAGGTCAGAACACAGAGGAGCCGAACTCCCACTGTCAAGCCACCATCTCTCTCACCCTCCCCATCTCTTAACTACACCAGGTCCAAACACAGAGGAGCCGAACTCCCACTGTCAAGCCACCATCTCTCTCGCCTTCCCTATCTCTCAAGTACACCAGGTCCCAACACAGAGGAGCCTAACTCCCACTGTCAAGCCTCCATCTCTCTCACCCCCCCCTACCCATCTCTTAACTACACCAGGTCCGAACACAGAGGAGCCGAACTCCCACTGTCAAGCCTCCAACTATCTCACCCTCTCCATCTCTTAACTACACCAGGTCCGAACACAGAGGTGACGAACTCCCACTGTCAAGCCTCCATCTCTCTCACCCTCCCCATCTCTTAACTACACCAGGTCCGAACACAGAGGTGACGAACTCCCACTGTCAAGCCTCCATCTCTCTCACAGTCCCCATCTCTCAAGTACACCAGGTCCGAACACAGAGGAACCAGAACTCCCACTGTCAAGTCCCCATCTCTCTCACCCTCCCCATATCTTAACTACGCCAGGTCCGAACACAGAGGAGCCGAACTCCCACTGTCAAGCCTCCATCTCTCTCACACTCCCCATCTCTTAACTACACCAGGTCCAAACACAGAAGAGCCTAACACCCACTGTCAAGCCTCCATCTCTCTCACCCTTCTCATCTCTTAACTACACCAGTTCCGAACACAGAAGAGCCGAACTCCCACTGTCAAGCCTCCATCTCTCTCACCCTCCTCATCTCTTAACTACACCAGGTGCAAACACAGAAGAGCCTAACACCCACTGTCATGCCTCCATCTCTCTCACCCTTCTCATCTCTTAACTACACCAGTTCCGAACACAGAAGAGCCGAACTCCCACTGTCAAGCCTCCATCTCCCTCAACCTCCCCATCTCTTAACTACACAAACTCCTAACACAGAGGTGCCGAACTCCCACTGTCAAGCCTCCATCTCTCTCACCCTCCCCATCTCTTAACTACACCAGGTCCGAACACAGAGGAGCCGAACTCCCACTGTCAAGTCTCCAACTCTCTCACCCTCCCTATCTCTCAACTACACCAGGTCCGAACACAGAGTAGCCGAACGCCCACTGTCAAGCCTCCATCTCTCTCACCCTCCCCATCTCTTAACTACACCAGGTCCGAACACAGAGGTGCCGAACTCCCACTGTCAAGTCTCCAACTCTCTCACCCTCCCTATCTCTCAACTACACCAGGTCCGAACGCAGAGGAGCCGAACTCCCACTGTCAAGTCTCCATCTCTCTCACCCTCTCCATCTCTTAACTACACCAGGTCCGAACACAGAGGAGCCGAACGCCCACTGTCAAGTCTCCATCTCTCTCACCCTCTCCATCTCTTAACTACACCAGGTCCGAACACAGAGGAGCCGGACTCCCGCTGTCAAGCCTCCATCTCTTTCACTCTCCCCACCTCTTAACTACACCATGTCCGAACACAGAGGAGCCGAACTCCCAATGTCAAGTCTCCAACTCTCTCACCCTCCCTATCTCTCAGCTACACCAGGTCCGAACACAGAGGAGCCTAACTCCCACTGTCAAGCCTCCTTCTCTCTCACCCCCCCCCCCTACCCATCTATTAACTACACCAGGTCCGAACACAGAGGTGCCGAACTGCCACTGTCAAACCTCCATCTCTCTCACCCTCCCCATCTCTTAACTACACAAGGTCCGAACAGAGAGGAGCCGAACTCCCACTGTCCAACATCCATCTCTCTCACCCTCCCCATCTCTTAACTACATCAGGTCTGAACACAGAGGTGCCGAACTCCCACTGTCAAGCCTCCATCTCTCTCACCCTCCACATCTCTTAACTACACCAGGTCCGAACACAGAGGAGCCGAACTCCCACTGTCAAACCTCCATCTCTCTCACCCTCCCCATCTCTTAACTACACCAGGTCCGAACACAGAGGAGCCGAACTCCCACTGTCAAGTCTCCATATCTCTCACCCTCCCCATCTCTTAACTACACCAGGTCCGAATACAGAGGGGCCGAACTCCCACTCTCATGCCTCTATCTCTCTCACGCTCCCCATCACTCAACTACACCAGGTCCGAACACAGAGCAGCCGAAATTCCACTGTCAACCCTCCATCTCTCTAACCCTCTCCATCTCTTAATTCTGCCAGGTCCGAACACAGAGGAGCCGAACTCCCACTGTCAAGCCTCCATCTCTCTCACCCTCCCCATCTCTTAACTACACGAGGTCCGAACACAGAGGAGCAGAACTCCCACTGTCAAGCCTCCATCTCTCTCACAGTCCCCATCTCTCAAGTACACCAGGTCCGAACACAGAGGAACCAGAACTCCCACTGTCAAGTCCCCATCTCTCTCACCCTCCCCTCTCTCAAGTACACCAGGTCTGAACACAGAGGAGCCAAACTCCCACTGTCAAGCCCCAATCTCTCTCACCCTCCCCATCTCTTAACTACGCCAGGTCCGAACACAGAGGAGCCGCACTCCCACTGTCAAGCCTCCATCTCTCTCGCCCTTCCCTTCTCTCAAGTACACCAGGTCCGAACACAGAGGAGCCGAACTCCCACTGTCAAGCCCCAATCTCTCTCACCCTCCCCATCTCTTAACTACACCAGGTCCAAACACAGAGGAGCCGAACTCCCACTGGCAAGCCTCCCTCACTCACCCTCCCCATCTCTCAAGTACACCAGGTCAGAACACAGAGGAGCCGAACTCCCACTGTCAAGCCACCATCTCTCTCGCCTTCCCTATCTCTCAAGTACACCAGGTCCCAACACAGAGGAGCCTAACTCCCACTGTCAAGCCTCCATCTCTCTCACCCTCACCATCTCTTAACTACACCAGGTCCAAACACAGAGGAGCCGAACTCCCACTGTCAAGCCACCATCTCTCTCGCCTTCCCTATCTCTCAAGTACACCAGGTCCGAACACAGAGGAGCCGAACTCCCACTGTCAAGCCTCCATCTCTCTCACCCTTCCCATCTCTTAACTACACCAGGTCCAAACACAGAGGAGCCGAACTCCCACTGTCAAGCCACCATCTCTCTCGCCTTCCCTATCTCTCAAGTACACCAGGTCCGAACACACAGGAGCCGAACTCCCACTGTCAAGTCTCCGTCCCTCTCACCCTCCCCATCTCTTAACTACACCAGGTCCGAACACAGAGGAGCCGAACTCCCAGTGTCCAACATCCATCTCTCTCACCCTCCCCATCTCTCAAGTACCGCAGGTCCAAACACAGAGGAGCCTAACTCCCACTGTCAAGCCTCCAGCTCTCTAACCCCCCCCCCCCCCTACCCATCTATTAACTACACCAGGTCCGAACACAGAGGAGCCGAACTCCCACTGTCAAGCCTCCATCTCTCTCACCCTCCCCATCTCTTAACTACACCAGGTCCGAACACAGAGGTGCCGAACTCCCACTGTCAAGCCTCCATCTCTCTCACCCTCCCCATCTCTTAACTACACCAGGTCCGAACACAGAGGAGCCGAAATCCCACTGTCAAGCCTCCATCTCTCTCACCCTCCCCATCTCTTAACTACACCAGGTCCGAACACAGAGGAGCCGAACTCCCACTGTCAAGCTTCCATCTCTCTCAACCTACCCATCTCTTAACTACACCAGGTCCGAACACAGAGGAGCCGAACTCCCACTGTCAAGCCTCCATCTCTCTCACAGTCCCCATCTCTCAAGTACACCAGGTCTGAACACAGAGGAGCCTAACACCCACTGTCAAGCCCCAATCTCTCTCACCCTCCCCATCTCTTAACTACGCCAGGTCCGAACGCAGAGGAGCCGAACTCCCACTGTCAAGTCTCCATCTCTCTCACCCTCTCCATCTCTTAACTGCACCAGGTCCGAACACAGAGGAGCCGAACGCCCACTGTCAAGTCTCCATCTCTCTCACCCTCTCCATCTCTTAACTGCACCAGGTCCGAACACAGAGGAGCCGAACTGCCACTGTCAAGCCTCCATCTCTCTCACTCTCCCCATCTCTTAACTACACCAGGTCCGAACACAGAGGAGCCGAACTGCCACTGTCAAGTCTCCAACTCTCTCACCCTCCCTATCTCTCAACTACACCAGGTCCGAACACAGAGGAGCCGGACTCCTGCTGTCAAGTTCATCTCTTTCACTCTCCCCATCTCTTAACTACACCATGTCCGAACACAGAGGAGCCGAACTCCCACTGTCAAGTCTCCAACTCTCTCACCCTCCCTATCTCTCAGCTACACCAGGTCCGAACACAGAGGAGCCTAACTCCCACTGTCAAGCCTCCATCTCTCTCACCCCCCCCCCCCTACCCATCTATTAACTACACCAGGTCCGAACACAGAGGAGCCGAACTGCCACTGTCAAACCTCCATCTCTCTCACCCTCCCCATCTCTTAACTACACAAGGTCCGAACAGAGAGGAGCCGAACCCCCACTGTCCAACATCCATCTCTCTCACCCTCCCCATCTCTCAAGTACCGCAGGTCCAAACACAGAGGAGCCTAACTCCCACTGTCAAGCCTCCATCTCTCTCACTCTCCCCATCTCTTAACTACACCAGGTCCGAACACAGAGGAGCCGAACTGCCACTGTCAAACCTCCATCTCTCTCACCCTCCCCATCTCTTAACTACACCAGGTCCGAACACAGAGGTGCCGAAACCCACTGTCAAGCCTCCATCTTTCTCACCCTCCCCATCTCTTAACTACACCAGGTCCGAACACAGAGGAGCCGAACTCCCACTGTCAAGCCTCCAACTCTCTCACCCTCCCCATCTCTTAACTACACCAGGTCCGAACACAGAGGTGCCGAACTCCCACTGTCAAGCCTCCATCTCTCTCACCCTCCCCATCTCTTAACTACACCAGGTCCGAACACAGAGGAGCCGAACTCCCACTGTCAAGCCTCCATCTCTCTCAACCTAGCCATCTCTTAACTACACCAGGTCCGAACACAGAGGAGCCGAACTCCCACTGTCAAGCCTCCATCTCTCTCACAGTCCCCATCTCTCAAGTACACCAGGTCCGAACACAGAGGAACCAGAACTCCCACTGTCAAGTCCCCATCTCTCTCACCCTCCCCATCTCTCAAGTACACCAGGTCTGAACACAGAGGAGCCAAACTCCCACTGTCAAGCCCCAATCTCTCTCACCCTCCCCATCTCTTAACTACGCCAGGTCCGAACACAGAGGAGCCGCACTCCCACTGTCAAGTCTCCATCTCTCTCGCCCTTCCCATCTCTCAAGTACACCAGGTCCGAACACAGAGGAGCCGAACTCCCACTGTCAAGCCCCAATCTCTCTCACCCTCCCCATCTCTTAACTACACCAGGTCCGAACACAGAGGAGCCGCACTCCCACTGTCAAGCCTCCCTCTCTCACCCTCCCCATCTCTCAAGTACACCAGGTCAGAACACAGAGGAGCCGAACTCCCACTGTCAAGCCACCATCTCTCTCGCCTTCCCTATCTCTCAAGTACACCAGGTCCCAACACAGAGGAGCCTAACTCCCACTGTCAAGCCTCCATCTCTCTCACCCTCACCATCTCTTAACTACACCAGGCCCAAACACAGAGGAGCCGAACTCCCACTGTCAAGCCACCATCTCTCTCGCCTTCCCTATCTCTCAAGTAGACCAGGTCCGAACACAGAGGAGCCGAACTCCCACTGTCAAGCCTCCATCTCTCTCACCCTCCCCATCTCTTAACTACACCAGGTCCAAACACAGAGGAGCCTAACTCCCACTGTCAAGCCTCCATCTCTCTCACCCTCACCATCTCTTAACTACACCAGGCCCAAACACAGAGGAGCCGAACTCCCACTGTCAAGCCTCCATCTCTCTCGCCTTCCCAATCTCTCAAGTACACCAGGTCCGAACACACAGGAGCCGAACTCCCACTGTCAAGGCTCCGTCTCTCTCACCCTCCCCATCTCTTAACTACACCAGGTCCGAACACAGAGGAGCCGAACTCCCACTGTCAAACCTCCATCTCTCTCACCCTCCCCATCTCTTAACTACACCAGGTCCGAACACAGAGGAGCCGAACTCCCACTGTCAAACCTCCATCTCTCTCACCCTCCCCATCTCTTAACTACACCAGGTCCGAACACAGAGGAGCCGAACTCCCACTGTCAAGTCTCCATCTCTCTCACCCTCCCCATCTCTTAACTACACCAGGTCCGAACACAGAGGAGCCGAACTCCCACTCTCATGCCTCTATCTCTCTCACGCTCCCCATCACTCAACTACACCAGGTCCGAACACAGAACAGCCGAATTTCCACTGTCAATCCTCCATCTCTCTCACCCTCTCCATCTCCTAATTCTGCCAGGTCCGAACACAGAGGAGCCGAACTCCCACTGTCAAGCCTCCATCTCTCTCACCCTCCCCATCTCTTAACTACACGAGGTCCGAACACAGAGGAGCAGAACTCCCACTGTCAAGCCTCCATCTCTCTCACAGTCCCCATCTCTCAAGTACACCAGGTCCGAACACAGAGGAACCAGAACTCCCACTGTCAAGTCCCCATCTCTCACACCCTCCCCTCTCTCAAGTACACCAGGTCTGAACACAGAGGAGCCAAACTCCCACTGTCAAGCCCCAATCTCTCTCTCATCCTCCCCATCTCTTAACTACGCCAGGTCCGAACACAGAGGAGCCGCACTCCCACTGTCAAGCCTCCATCTCTCTCGCCCTCCCCATCTCTCAAGTACACCAGGTCCGAACACAGAGGAGCCGAACTCCCACTGTCAAGCCCCAATCTCTCTCACCCTCCCCATCTCTTAACTACACCAGTTCCGAACACAGAGGAGCCGCACTCCCACTGTCAAGCCTCCCTCTCTCACCCTCCCCATCTCTCAAGTACACCAGGTCAGAACACAGAGGAGCCGAACTCCCACTGTCAAGCCACCATCTCTCTCGCCTTCCCTATCTCTCAAGTACACCAGGTCCCAACACAGAGGAGCCTAACTCCCACTGTCAAGCCTCCATCTCTCTCACCCTCACCATCTCTTAACTACACCAGGTCCAAACACAGAGGAGCCGAACTCCCACTGTCAAGCCACCATCTCTCTCGCCTTCCCTATCTCTCAAGTACACCAGGTCCGAACACACAGGAGCCGAACTCCCACTGTCAAGGCTCCGTCTCTCTCACCCTCCCCATCTCTTAACTACACCAGGTCCGTACACAGAGGAGCCGAACTCCCACTGTCAAACCTCCATCTCTCTCACCCTCCCCATCTCTTAACTACACCAGGTCCGAACACAGAGGAGCCGAACTCCCACTGTCAAACCTCCATCTCTCTCACCCTCCCCATCTCTTAACTACACCAGGTCCGAACACAGAGGAGCCGAACTCCCACTCTCATGCCTCTATCTCTCTCACGCTCCCCATCACTCAACTACACCAGGTCCGAACACAGAGCAGCCGAATTTCCACTGTCAAGCCTCCATCTCTCTCACCCTCTCCATCTCTTAATTCTGCCTGGTCCGAACACAGAGGAGCCGAATTTCCACTGTCAAGCCTCCATCTCTCTCACCCTCCCCATCTCTTAATTACACCAGGTCCGAACTCAGAGGAGCCGATCTCCCACTGTCAAGCCTCCATCTCTCTCACCCTCCCCATCTCTTAACTACACCAGGTCCGAACACAGAGGTGCCGAACTCCCACTGTCAAGCCTCCATCTCTCTCACCCTCCCCATCTCTTAACTACACCAGGTCCGAACACAGAGGAGCCGAACTCCCACTGTCAAGCCTCCATCTCTCTCAACCTACCCATCTCTTAACTACACCAGGTCCGAACACAGAGGAGCCGAACTCCCACTGTCAAGCCTCCATCTCTCTCACAGTCCCCATCTCTCAAGTACACCATGTCCGAACACAGAGGAACCAGAACTCCCACTGTCAAGTCCCCATCTCTCTCACCCTCCCCATCTCTCAAGTACACCAGGTCTGAACACAGAGGAGCCAAACTCCCACTGTCAAGCCCCAATCTCTCTCACCCTCCCCATCTCTTAACTACGCCAGGTCCGAACACAGAGGAGCCGCACTCCCACTGTCAAGCCTCCATCTCTCTCGCTCTTCCCATCTCTCAAGTACACCAGGTCCGAACACAGAGGAGCCGAACTCCCACTGTCAAGCCCCAATCTCTCTCACCCTCCCCATCTCTTAACTACACCAGGTCCGAACACAGAGGAGCCGCACTCCCACTGTCAAGCCTCCCTCTCTCACCCTCCCCATCTCTCAAGTACACCAGGTCAGAACACAGAGGAGCCGAACTCCCACTGTCAAGCCACCATCTCTCTCGCCTTCCCTATCTCTCAAGTACACCAGGTCCCAACACAGAGGAGCCTAACTCCCACTGTCAAGCCTCCATCTCTCTCACCCTCACCATCTCTTAACTACACCAGGTCCAAACACAGAGGAGCCGAAATCCCACTGTCAAGCCACCATCTCTCTCGCCTTCCCTATCTCTCAAGTACACCAGTTCCGAACACACAGGAGCCGAACTCCCACTGTCAAGGCTCCGTCTCTCTCACCCTCCCCATCTCTTAACTACACCAGGTCCGAACACAGAGGAGCCGAACTCCCACTGTCAAACCTCCATCTCTCTCACCCTCCCCATCTCTTAACTACACCAGGTCCAAACACAGAGGAGCCGAACTCCCACTGTCAAACCTCCATCTCTCTCACCCTCCCCATCTCTTAACTACACCAGGTCCGAACACAGAGGAGCCGAACTCCCACTGTCAAGTCTCCATCTCTCTCACCCTCCCCATCTCTTAACTACACCAGGTCCGAACACAGAGGAGCCGAACTCCCACTCTCATGCCTCTATCTCTCTCACGCTCCCCATCACTCAACTACACCAGGTCCGAACACAGAGCAGCCGAATTACAACTGTCAAGCCTCCATCTCTCTCACCCTCTCCATCTCTTAATTCTGCCAGGTCCGAACACAGAGGAGCCGAACTCCCACTGTCAAGCCTCCATCTCTCTCACAGTCCCCATCTCTCAAGTACACCAGGTCCCAACACAGAGGAGCCTAACTCCCACTGTCAAGCCTCCTTCTCTCTCACCCTCACCATCTCTTAACTACACCAGGTCCAAACACAGAGGAGCCGAACTCCCACTGTCAAGCCACCATCTCTCTCGCCTTCCCTATCTCTCAAGTACACCAGGTCCGAACACACAGGAGCCGAACTCCCACTGTCAAGGCTCCGTCTCTCTCACCCTCCCCATCTCTTAACTACACCAGGTCCGAACACAGAGGAGCCGAACTCCCACTGTCAAACCTCCATCTCTCTCACCCTCCCCATCTCTTAACTACACCAGGTCCGAACACAGAGGAGCCGAACTCCCACTGTCAAACCTCCATCTCTCTCACCCTCCCCATCTCTTAACTACACCAGGTCCGAACACAGAGGAGCCGAACTCCCACTCTCATGCCTCTATCTCTCTCACGCTCCCCATCACTCAACTACACCAGGTCCGAACACAGAGCAGCCGAATTTCCACTGTCAAGCCTCCATCTCTCTCACCCTCTCCATCTCTTAATTCTGCCTGGTCCGAACACAGAGGAGCCGAATTTCCACTGTCAAGCCTCCATCTCTCTCACCCTCCCCATCTCTTAATTACACCAGGTCCGAACTCAGAGGAGCCGATCTCCCACTGTCAAGCCTCCATCACTCTCACCCTCCCCATCTCTTAACTACACCAGGTCCGAACACAGAGGTGCCGAACTCCCACTGTCAAGCCTCCATCTCTCTCACCCTCCCCATCTCTTAATTACACCAGGTCCGAACTCAGAGGAGCCGATCTCCCACTGTCAAGCCTCCATCTCTCTCACCCTCCCCATCTCTTAACTACACCAGGTCCGAACACAGAGGTGCCGAACTCCCACTGTCAAGTCCCCATCTCTCTCACCCTCCCCATCTCTCAAGTACACCAGGTCTGAACACAGAGGAGCCAAACTCCCACTGTCAAGCCCCAATCTCTCTCACCCTCCCCATCTCTTAACTACGCCAGGTCCGAACACAGAGGAGCCGCACTCCCACTGTCAAGCCTCCATCTCTCTCGCCCTTCCCATCTCTCAAGTACACCAGGTCCGAACACAGAGGAGCCGAACTCCCACTGTCAAGCCCCAATCTCTCTCACCCTCCCCATCTCTTAACTACACCAGGTCCGAACACAGAGGAGCCGCACTCCCACTGTCGAGCCTCCCTCTCTCACTCTCCCCATCTCTCAAGTACACCAGGTCAGAACACAGAGGAGCCGAACTCCCACTGTCAAGCCACCATCTCTCTCGCCTTCCCTATCTCTCAAGTACACCAGGTCCCAACACAGAGGAGCCTAACTCCCACTGTCAAGCCTCCATCTCTCTCACCCTCACCATCTCTTAACTACACCAGGTCTAAACACAGAGGAGCCGAAATCCCACTGTCAAGCCACCATCTCTCTCGCCTTCCCTATCTCTCAAGTACACCAGTTCCGAACACACAGGAGCCGAACTCCCACTGTCAAGGCTCCGTCTCTCTCACCCTCCCCATCTCTTAACTACACCAGGTCCGAACACAGAGGAGCCAAACTCCCACTGTCAAACCTCCATCTCTCTCACCCTCCCCATCTCTTAACTACACCAGGTCCAAACACAGAGGAGCCGAACTCCCACTGTCAAACCTCCATCTCTCTCACCCTCCCCATCTCTTAACTACACCAGGTCCGAACACAGAGGAGCCGAACTCCCACTTTCAAGTCTCCATCTCTCTCACCCTCCCCATCTCTTAACTACACCAGGTCCGAACACAGAGGAGCCGAACTCCCACTCTCATGCCTCTATCTCTCTCACCCTCCCCATCACTCAACTACACCAGGTCCGAACACAGAGCAGCCGAATTACAACTGTCAAGCCTCCATCTCTCTCACCCTCTCCATCTCTTAATTCTGCCAGGTCCGAACACAGAGGAGCCGAACTCCCACTGTCAAGCCTCCATCTCTCTCACAGTCCCCATCTCTCAAGTACACCAGGTCCGAACTTAGAGGAGCCGAACTCCCACTGTCAAGCCTCCACCTCTCTCACCCTCCCCATCTCTCAAGTACACCAGGTCCAAACACAGAGGAACCAGAACTCCCACTGTCAAACCTCCATCTCTCTCACCCTCCCCATCTCTTAACTACACCAGGTCCGAACACAGAGGAGCCGAACTCCCACTGTCAAACCTCCATCTCTCTCACCCTCCCCATCTCTTAACTACACCAGGTCCAAACACAGAGGAACCAGAACTCCCACTGTCAAACCTCCATCTCTCTCACCTTCCCGATCTTTTAACTACACCTGGTCCGAACACAGAGGAGCGGAACTCCCACTGTCAAGCCTCCATCTCTCTCACACTCCCCATCTCTTAACTACACCAGGTCCGAACACAGAGGAGCCGAACTCCCACTGTCAAGCCTCAATCCTTCTCACCCTCCCCATCTCTTAACTACACCAGGTCCGAACACAGAGGAGCCGAACTCCCACTCTCATGCCTCCATCTCTCTCACGCTCCCCATCACTCAACTACACCAGGTCCGAACACAGAGCAGCCGAATTTCCACTGTCAAGCCTCCATCTCTCTCACCCTCTCCATCTCTTAATTCTGCCAGGTCCGAACACAGAGGAGCCGAACTCCCACTGTCAAGCCTCCATCTCTCTCACCCTCCCCATCTCTCAAGTACACCAGGTCCGAACACAGAGGAGCCGCACTCCCACTGTCAAGCCTCCATCTCTCTCACCCCCCCCCTACCCATCTATTAACTACACCAGGTCCGAACACAGAGGAGCCGAAATCCCACTGTCAAGCCTCCATCTCTCTCACCCTCCCCATCTCTCAAGTACACCAGGTCCGAACACAGAGGAGCCAAACTCCCACTGTCAAGCCCCAATCTCTCTCACCCTCCCCATCTCTCAAGTACACCAGGTCCGAACACAGAGGAACCAAACTCCCACTGTCAAGCCCCAATATCTCTCACCCTCCCCATCTCTCAAGTACACCAGGTCCAAACACAGAGGAGCCAAACTCCCACTGTCAAGCCCCAATCTCTCTCACCCTCCCCATCTCTTAACTACGCCAGGTCCGAACACAGAGGAGCCGCACTCCCACTGTCAAGCCACCATCTCTCTCGCCCTTCCCATCTCTCAAGTACACCAGGTCCGAACACAGAGGAGCCGAACTCCCACTGTCAAGCCCCAATCTTTCTCACCCTCCCCATCTCTTAACTACACCAGGTCCGAACACAGAGGAGCCGCACTCCCACTGTCAAGCCTCCATCTCTCTCACCCTCCCCATCTCTCAAGTACAACAGGTCAGAACATAGAGGAGCCGAACTCCCACTGTCAAGCCACCATCTCTCTCGCCTTCCCTATCTCTCAAGTACACCAGCTCCCAACACAGAGGAGCCTAACTCCCACTGTCAAGCCTCCATCTCTCTCACCCTCATTATCTCTTAACTACACCAGGTCCAAACACAGAGGAGCCGAACTCCCACTGTCAAGCCACCATCTCTCTCGCCTTCCCTATCTCTCAATTACACCAGGTCCGAACACAGAGGAGCCGAACTCCCACTGTCAAGCCTCCATCTCTCTCATCCTCCCCATCTCTTAACTACACCAGGTCCAAACACAGAGGAGCCGAACTCCCACTGTCAAGCCACCTTCTCCCTCGCCTTCCCTATCTCTCAAGTACACCACGTCCCAACACAGAGGAGCCTAACTCCCACTGTCAAGCCTCCATCTCTCTCACCCTCACCATCTCTTAACTACACCAGGTCCAAACACAGAGGAGCCGAACTCCCACTAAAGCCACCATCTCTCTCGCCTTCCCTATCTCTCAAGTACACCAGGTCCAAACACAGAAGAGCCGAACTACCACTGTCAAGGCTCCGTCTCTCTCACCCTCCCCATCTCTTAACTACACCAGGTCCGAACACAGAGGAGCCGAACTCCCACTGTCAAGTCTACATCTCTCTCACCCTCCCCATCTCTTAACTACACCAGGTCCGAACACAGACGAGCCGAACTCCCACTGTCAAATCTCCATCTCTCTCACCCTCCCCATCTCTTAACTACACCAGGTCCGAACACAGAGGGCCGAACTCCCACTGTCAAGTCTCCATCTCTCTCACCCTCCCCATCTCTTAACTACACCAGGTCCGAACACAGAGGAGCCGAACTCCCACTGTCAAACCTCCATCTCTCTCACCCTCCCCATCTCTTAACTACAGCAGGTCCGAACACAGAGGAGCCGAACTCCCACTGTCAAGCCTCCATCTCTCTCACCCTCACCATCTCTTAACTACACCAGGTCCAAACACAGAAGAGCCGAACTCCCACTAAAGCCACCATCTCTCTCGCCTTCCCTATCTCTCAAGTACACCATGTCCAAACACAGAGGAGCCGAACTACCACTGTCAAGGCTCCGTCTCTCTCACCCTCCCCATCTCTTAACTACACCAGGTCCGAAGACAGAGGAGCCGACCTCCCACTGTCAAGTCTCCATCTCTCTCACCCTCCCCATCTCTTAACTACACCAGGTCCGAACACAGAGGAGCCGAACTCCCACTGTCAAATCTCCATCTCTCTCACCCTCCCCATCTCTTAACTACACCAGGTCCGAACACAGAGGAGCCGAACTCCCAATGTCAAGTCTCCATCTCTCTCACCCTCCCCATCTCTTAACTACATCAGGTCCGAACACAGAGGAGCCGAACTCCCACTGTCAAACCTCCATCTCTCTCACCCTCCCCATCTCTTAACTACACCAGGTCCGAAGACAGAGGAGCCGACCTCCCACTGTCAAGTCTCCATCTCTCTCACCCTCCCCATCTCTTAACTACACCAGGTCCGAACACAGAGGAGCCGAACTCCCACTGTCAAACCTCCATCTCTCTCACCTTCCCGATCTTTTAACTACACCTGGTCCGAACATAGAGGAGCCGAACTCCCACTGTCAAGCCTCCATCTCTCTCACACTCCCTATCTCTTAACTACCCCACGTCCGAACACAGAGGAGCCGAACTCCCACTGTCAAGCCTCCATCTCTCTCACCCTCCCCATCTCTTAACTACACCAGGTCCGAACACAGAGGAGCCGAACTCCCACTGTCAAGCCTCCATCTCTCTCACACTCCCCATCTTTTTACTACACCAGGTCCGAACACAGAGGGGCCGCACTCCCACTGTGAAGCCTACATATCTCTCACCCTCCCCATCTCTCAAGTACACCATGTGCGAACACAGAGGAGCCGAACACCCACTGTCAAGCCTCCATCTCTCTCACCCTCCCTATCTCTTAACTACACCAAGTCCGAACACAGAGGAGCCTAACTCCCACTGTCAAGGCTCCATTTCGCTCACCCTCCCCATCTCTTAACTACACCAGGTCCGAACACAGAGGAGCCGTACTCCCACTGTCAAGCCTCCATCTCTCTCACCCCCCCCCTACCCATCTATTAACTACACCAGGTCCGAACACAGAGGAGCCGAAATCCCACTGTCAAGCCTCCATCACTCTCACCCTCCCCATATCTCAAGTACACCAGGTCCGAACACAGAGGAGCCAAACTCCCACTGTCAAGCCCCAATCTCTCTCACCCTCCCCATCTCTCAAGTACACCAGATCCGAACACAGAGGAGCCAAACTCCCACTGTCAAGCCTCCATCTCTCTCACCCTCCCCATCTCTCAAGTACACCAGGTCCGAACACAGAGGAGCCAAACTCCCACTGTCAAGCCCCAATCTCTCTCACCCTCCCCATCTCTCAAGTACACCAGGTCCGAACACAGAGGAGCCGAACTCCCACTGTCAAGCCCCAATCTTTCTCACCCTCCCCATCTCTTAACTACACCAGGTCCGAACACAGAGGAGCCGCACTCCCACTGTCAAGCCTCCATCTCTCTCACCCTCCCCATCTCTCAAGTACAACAGGTCAGAACATAGAAGAGCCGAACTCCCACTGTCAAGCCACCATCTCTCTCGCCTTCCCTATCTCTCAAGTACACCAGCTCCCAACACAGAGGAGCCTAACTCCCACTGTCAAGCCTCCATCTCTCTCACCCTCATTATCTCTTAACTACACCAGGTCCAAACACAGAGGAGCCGAACTCCCACTGTCAAGCCACCATCTCTCTCGCCTTCCCTATCTCTCAATTACACCAGGTCCGAACACAGAGGAGCCGAACTCCCACTGTCAAGCCTCCATCTCTCTCATCCTCCCCATCTCTTAACTACACCAGGTCCAAACACAGAGGAGCCGAACTCCCACTGTCAAGCCACCATCTCCCTCGCCTTCCCTATCTCTCAAGTACACCAGGTCCCAACACAGAGGAGCCTAACTCCCACTGTCAAGCCTCCATCTCTCTCACCCTCACCATCTCTTAACTACACCAGGTCCAAACACAGAGGAGCCGAACTCCCACTAAAGCCACCATCTCTCTCGCCTTCCCTATCTCTCAAGTACACCAGGTCCAAACACAGAGGAGCCGAACTACCACTGTCAAGGCTCCGTCTCTCTCACCCTCCCCATCTCTTAACTACACCAGGTCCGAACACAGAGGAGCCGAACTCCCACTGTCAAGTCTCCATCTCTCTCACCCTCCCCATCTCTAAACTACACCAGGTCCGAACACAGAGGAGCCGAACTCCCACTGTCAAACCTCCATCTCTCTCACCCTCCCCATCTCTTAACTACAGCAGGTCCGAACACAGAGGAGCCGAATTCCCACTGTCAAGTCTCCATCTCTCTCACCCTCCCCATCTCTTAACTACACCAGGTCCGAACACAGAGGAGCCGAACTCCCACTGTCAAGTCTCCATCTCTCTCACCCTCCCCATCTCTTAACTACACCAGGTCCGAACACAGAGGAGCCGAACTCCCACTGTCAAGCCTCCATCTCTCTCACCCTCACCATCTCTTAACTACACCAGGTCCAAACACAGAAGAGCCGAACTCCCACTAAAGCCACCATCTCTCTCGCCTTCCCTATCTCTCAAGTACACCAGGTCCAAACACAGAGGAGCCGAACTACCACTGTCAAGGCTCCGTCTCTCTCACCCTCCCCATCTCTTAACTACACCAGGTCCGAACACAGAGGAGCCGAACTCCCACTGTCAAATCTCCATCTCTCTCACCCTCCCCATCTCTTAACTACACCAGGTCCGAACACAGAGGAGCCGAACTCCCACTGTCAAGTCTCCATCTCTCTCACCCTCCCCATCTCTTAACTACACCAGGTCCGAACACAGAGGGGCCGAACTCCCACTGTCAAACCTCCATCTCTCTCACCCTCCCCATCTCTTAACTACAGCAGGTCCGAACACAGAGGAGCCGAATTCCCTCTGTCAAGTCTCCATCTCTCTCACCCTCCCCATCTCTTAACTACACCAGGTCCGAACACAGAGGAGCCGAACTCCCACTGTCAAGTTTCCATCTCTCTCACCCTCCCCATCTCTTAACTACACCAGGTCCGAACACAGAGGAGCCGAACTCCCACTGTCAAACCTCCATCTCTCTCACCTTCCCGATCTTTTAACTACACCTGGTCCGAACACAGAGGAGCCGAACTCCCACTGTCAAGCCTCCATCTCTCTCACACTCCCTATCTCTTAACTACACCACGTCCGAACACAGAGGAGCCGAACTCCCACTGTCAAGCATCCATCTCTCTCACAGTCCCCATCTCTCAAGTATACCAGGTCCGAACTCAGAGGAGCCGAACTCCCACTGTCAAGCCTCCATTTCTCTCACCCTCCCCATCTCTCAAGTACACGATGTCCGAACACAGAGGAGCCGAACACCCACTGTCAAGCCTCCATCTCTCTCACCCTCCCTATCTCTTAACTACACCAAGTCCGAACACAGAGGAGCCTAACTCCCACTGTCAAGCCTCCATCTCCCCCCCCCCTACCCATCTATTAACTACACCGGGTCCGAACACAGAGGAGCCGAAATCCCTCTGTCAAGCCTCCATCTCTCTCACCCTCCCCATCTCTCAAGTACACCAGGTCCGAACACAGAGGAGCCTAACTCCCACTGTCAAGCCTCCATCTCTCTCACCCTCACCATCTCTTAACTACACCAGGTCCAAACACAGAGGAGCCGAACTCCCACTGTCAAGCCACCATCTCTCTCGCCTTTCCTATCTCTCAAGTACACCAGGTCCGAACACAGAGGAGCCGAACTCCCACTGCCAATGCTCCGTCTCTCTCACCCTCCCCATCTCTTAACTACACCAGGTCTGAACACAGAGGAGCCGAACTCCCACTGTCAAGTCTCCATCTCTCTCACCCTCCCCATCTCTTAACTACACCAGGTCCAAACACAGAGGAGCCGAACTCCCACTGTCAAACCTCCATCTCTCACACCCTCCCCATCTCTTAACTACACCAGGTCCGAACACAGAGGAGCCGAACTCCCACTGTCAAACCTCCATCTCTCTCCCCCTCCCCATCTCTTAACTACACCAGGTCCGAACGCAGAGGAGCCGAACTCCCACTGTCAAGACTCCATCTGTCTCACCCTCCCCATCTCTTAACTACACCAGGTCCGAACACAGAGGAGCCGAACTCCCACTGTCAAACCTCCATCTCTCTCCCCCTCCCCATCTCTTAACTACACCAGGTCCGAACGCAGAGGAGCCGAACTCCCACTGTCAAGACTCCATCTGTCTCACCCTCCCCATCTCTTAACTACACCAGGTCCGAACACAGAGGAGCCGAACTCCCACTGTCAAACCTCCATCTCTCACACCCTCCCCATCTCTTAACTACACCAGGTCCGAACGCAGAGGAGCCGAACTCCCACTGTCAAGCTTACATCTCTCTCACCCTCCCCATCTCTCAAGTAC
The DNA here is from genome assembly GCA_964016885.1 of Eledone cirrhosa. Taxonomy (NCBI): domain Eukaryota; kingdom Metazoa; phylum Mollusca; class Cephalopoda; order Octopoda; family Eledonidae; genus Eledone; species Eledone cirrhosa. Next base: position 25,457,771 of record OZ024743.1, on the reverse strand, counting down.
ACCAGGTCCGAACACAGAGGAACCAGAACTCCCACTGTCAAGCCTCCATCTCTCTCACCCTCCCCATCTCTCAACTACACCAGGTCCGAACACAGAGGAGCCGCACTCCCACTGTGAAGCCTACATATCTCTTACCCTCCCCATCTCTCAAGTACACCAGGTTCGAACACAGAGGAGCCGCACTCCCACTGTGAAGCCTACATATCTCTCACCCTCCCCATCTCTCAAGTACACCATGTCCGAACACAGAGGAGCCGAACACCCACTGTCAAGCCTCCATCTCTCTCACCCTCCCTATCTCTTAACTACACCAAGTCCGAACACAGAGGAGCCTAACTCCCACTGTCAAGGCTCCATTTCGCTCACCCTCCCCATCTCTTAACTACACCAGGTCCGAACACAGAGGAGCCTAACTCCCAGTGTCAAGCCTCCATCTCTCTCACCCCCCACCTACCCATCTATTAACTACACCAGGCCCGAACACAGAGGAGCCGAAATCCCACTGTCAAGCCTCCATCTCTCTCACCCTCCCCATCTCTCAAGTACACTAGGTCCGAACAAAGAGGAGCCAAACTCCCACTGGCAAGCCCCAATCTCTCTCAACCTCCCCATCTCTCAAGTACACCAGGTCCGAACACAGAGGAGCCAAACACCCACTGTCAAGCCCCAATCTCTCTCACCCTCCCCATCTCTCAAGTACACCAGGTCCAAACACAGAGGAGCCAAACTCCCACTGTCAAGCCCCAATCTCTCTCACCCTCCCCATCTCTTAACTACGCCAGGTCCGAACACAGAGGAGCCGCACTCCCACTGTCAAGCCACCATCTCTCTCGCCCTTCCCATCTCTCAAGTACACCAGGTCCGAACACAGAGGAGCCGAACTCCCACTGTCAAGCCCCAATCTTTCTCACCCTCCCCATCTCTCAAGTACAACAGGTCAGAACACAGAGGAGCCGAACTCCCACTGTCAAGCCACCATCTCTCTCGCCTTCCCTATCTCTCAAGTACACCAGCTCCCAACACAGAGGAGCCTAACTCCCACTGTCAAGCCTCCATCTCTCTCACCCTCACCATCTCTTAACTACACCAGGTCCAAACACAGAGGAGCCGAACTCCCACTGTCAAGCCACCATCTCTCTCGCCTTCCCTATCTCTCAATTACACCAGGTCCGAACACAGAGGAGCCGAACTCCCACTGTCAAGCCTCCATCTCTCTCACCCTCCCCATCTCTTAACTACACCAGGTCCAAACACAGAGGAGCCGAACTCCCACTGTCAAGCCACCATCTCCCTCGCCTTCCCTATCTCTCAAGTACACCAGGTACCAACACAGAGGAGCCTAACTCCCACTGTCAAGCCTCCATCTCTCTCACCCTCACCATCTCTTAACTACACCAGGTCCAAACACAGAGGAGCCGAACTCCCACTGTCAAGCCACCATCTCTCTCGCCTTCCCTATCTCTCAAGTACACCAGGTCCGAACACAGAGGAGCCGAACTACCACTGTCAAGGCTCCGTCTCTCTCACCCTCCCCATCTCTTAACTACACCAGGTCCGAACACAGAGGAGCCGAACTCCCACTGTCAAGTCTCCATCTCTCTCACCCTCCCCATCTCTTAACTACACCAAGTCCGAACACAGAGGAGCCGAACTCCCACTGTCAAATCTCCATCTCTCTCACCCTCCCCATCTCTTAACTACACCAGGTCCGAACACAGAGGAGCCGAACTCCCACTGTCAAGTCTCCATCTCTCTCACCCTCCCCATCTCTTAACTACACCAGGTCCGAACCAGAGGAGCCGAACTCCCACTGTCAAACCTCCATCTCTCTCACCCTCCCCATCTCTTAACTACAGCAGGTCCGAACACAGAGGAGCCGAAATCCCACTGTCAAGCATCCATCTCTCTCACCCTCCCCATCTCTTAACTACATCAGGTTCGAACACAGAGGAGCCCAACTCCCACTGTCAAGCATCCATCTCTCTCACCCTTCTCATCTCTTAACTACACCAGGTCCGAACACAGAAGAGCCGAACTCCCACTATCAAGTCTCCATCTGTCTCAACCTCCCCATCTCTTAACTACACCAGGTCCGAACACAGAGGTGCCGAACTCCCACTGTCAAGCCTCCATCTCTCTCACCCTCCCCATCTCTTAACTACACCAGGTCCGAACACAGAGGAGCCGAACTCCCACTGTCAAGTCTCCAACTCTTTCAGCCTCCCTATCTCTCAACTACACCAGGTCCGAACACAGAGGAGCCGAACGCCCACTGTCAAGCCTCCATCTCTCTCGCCCTCCCCATCTCTTAACTACACCAGGTCCGAACACATAGGAGCCGAACTCCCACTGTCAAGCCCCAATCTTTCTCACCCTCCCCATCTCTTAACTACACCAGGTCCGAACACAGAGGAGCCGCACTCCCACTGTCAAGCCTCCATCTCTCTCACCCTCCCCATCTCTCAAGTACACCAGGTCAGAACACAGAGGAGCCTAACTCCGACTGTCAGGCTTCCATCTCTCTCACGCTCCCCATCACTCAACTACACCAGGTCCGAACACAGAGTAGCCGAATTTCCACTGTCAAGCCTCCATCTCTCTCACCCTCTCCATCTCTTAATTCTGCCAGGTCCGAACACAGAGAAGCCGAAATCCCACTGTCAAGCCTCCATCTCTCTCACACTCCCTATCTCTTAACTACACCAGGTCCGAACACAGAGGAGCCGAACTCCCACTGTCAAGCCTCCATCTCTCTCACACTCCCTATCTCTTAACTACACCAGGTTCGAACACAGAGGAGCCGAACTCCCACTGTCAAGCCTCCATCTCTCTCACCCTCCCCATCTCTTAACTACACCAGGTCCGAACACAGAGGAGCCGAACTCCCACTGTCAAGCCTCCATCTCTCTCACACTCCCCATCTCTTAACTACGCCAGGTCCGAACACAGAGGAGCCGAACTCCCACTGTCAAGCCTCCATCTCTTTCACACTCCCCATCTCTTAACTACACCAGGTCCGAACATAGAGGAGCCGAACTCCCACTGTCAAGCCTCCATCTCTCTCACTCACCGCATCTCTTAACTATACCAGGTCCGAACACAGAGTAGCCGAACTCCCACTGTCAAACCTCCATCTATCTCACACTCCCCATCTCTTAACTACACCAGGTCCGAACGCAGAGGAGCCGAACTCCCACTGTCAAGACTCCATCTCTCTCACCCTCGCCATCTCTTAACTACACCAGGTCCGAACACAGAGGAGCCGAACTCCCACTCTCATGCCTCTATCTCTCTCACGCTCCCCATCACTCAACTACACCAGGTCCGAACACAGAGCAGCCGAATTTCCACTGTCAAGCCTCCATCTCTCTCACCCTCTCCATCTCTTAATTCTGCCAGGTCCGAACACAGAGGAGCCGAACTCCCACTGTCAAGCCTCCATCTCTCTCACAGTCCCCATCTCTCAAGTACACCAGGTCCGAACTCAGAGGAGCCGAACTCCCACTGTCAAGTCTCCATCTCTCTCACCCTCCCCATCTCTCAAGTACACCAGGTCCGAACACAGAGGAACCAGAACTCCCACTGTCAAGCCTCCATCTCTCTCACCCTCCCCATCTCTCAAGTACACCAGGTCCGAACACAGAGGAGCCGCACTCCCACTGTGAAGCCTACATATTTCTTACCCTCCCCATCTCTCAAGTACACCAGGTTTGAACACAGAGGAGCCGCACTCCCACTGTGAAGCCTACATACCTCTCACCCTCCCCATCTCTCAAGTACACCATGTCCGAACACAGAGGAGCCGAACACCCACTGTCAAGCCTCCATCTCTCTCACCCTCCCTATCTCTTAACTACACCAAGTCCGAACACAGAGGAGCCTAACTCCCACTGTCAAGCCTCCATCTCTCTCACCCCCCACCTACCCATCTATTAACTACACCAGGCCCGAACACAGAGGAGCCGAAATCCCACTGTCAAGCCTCCATCTCTCTCACCCTCCCCTTCTCTCAAGTACACCAGGTCCGAACACAGAGGAGCCAAACTCCCACTGTCAAGCCCCAATCTCTCTCAACCTCCCCATCTCTCAAGTACACCAGGTCCGAACACAGAGGAGCCAAACTCCCACTGTCAAGCCCCAATCTCTCTCACCCTCCCCATCTCTCAAGTACACCAGGTCCAAACACAGAGGAGCCAAACTCCCACTGTCAAGCCCCCATCTCTCTCACCCTCACCATCTCTTAACTACACCAGGTCCAAACACAGAGGAGCCGAACTCCCACTGTCAAGCCACCATCTCTCTCGCCTTCCCTATCTCTCAATTACACCTGGTCCGAACACAGAGGAGCCGAACTCCCACTGTCAAGCCTCCATCTCTCTCACCCTCCCCATCTCTTAACTACACCAGGTCCAAACGCAGAGGAGCCGAACTCCCACTGTCAAGCCACCATATCCCTCGCCTTCCCTATCTCTCAAGTACACCAGGTACAAACACAGAGGAGCCTAACTCCCACTGTCAAGCCTCCATCTCTCTCACCCTCACCATCTCTTAACTACACCAGGTCCAAACACAGAGGAGCCGATCTCCCACTGTCAAGCCACCATCTCTCTCGCCTTCCCTATCTCTCAAGTACACCAGGTCCGAACACAGAGGAGCCGAACTACCACTGTCAAGGCTCCGTCTCTCTCACCCTCCCCATCTCTTAACTACACCAGGTCCGAACACAGAGGAGCCGAACTCCCACTGTCAAGTCTCCATCTCTCTCACCCTCCCCATCTCTTAACTACACCAGATCCGAACACAGAGGAGCCGAACTCCCACTGTTAAATCTCCATCTCTCTCACCCTCCCCATCTCTTAACTACACCAGGTCCGAACACAGAGGAGCCGAACTCCCACTGTCAAGTCTCCATCTCTCTCACCCTCCCCATCTCTTAACTACACCAGGTCCGAACACAGAGGAGCCGAACTCCCACTGTCAAACCTCCATCTCTCTCACCCTCCCCAGCTCTTAACTACAGCAGGTCCGAACACAGAGGAGCCGAATTCCCACTGTCAAGTCTCCATCTCTCTCACCCTCCCCATCTCTTAACTACACCAGGTCCGAATACAGAGGAGCCGAACTCCCACTGTCAAACCTCCATCTCTCTCACCCTCCCCATCTCTTAACTACACCAGGTCCGAACTCAGAGGAGCCGAACTCCCACTGTCAAGACTCCATCTCTCTCACCCTCCCCATCTCTTAACTACAGCAGGTCCGAACACAGAGGAGCCGAACTCCCACTGTCAAACCTCCATCTCTCTCACCTTCCCGATCTTTTAACTAAACCTGGTCCGAAAACAGAGGAGCCGAACTCCCACTGTCAAGCCTCCATCTCTCTCACACTCCCCATCTCTTAACTACACCAGGTCCGAACACAGAGGAGCCGAACTCCCACTGTCAAGCCTCCATCTCTCTCACCCTCCCCATCTCTTAACTACACCAGGTCCGAACACAGAGGAGCCGCACTCCCACTGTCAAGTCTCCATCTCTCTCGCACTTCCCATCTCTCAAGTACACCAGGTCCGAACACAGAGGAGCCGAACTCCCACTGTCAAGCCCCAATCTTTCTCACCCTCCCCATCTCTTAACTACACCAGGTCCGAACACAGAGGAGCCAAACTCCCACTGTCAAGCCTCCATCTCTCTCACCCTCCCCATCTCTCAAGTACACCAGGTCCAAACACAGAGGAGCCAAACTCGCACTGTCAAGCCCCAATCTCTCTCACCCTCCCCATCTCTTAACTACGCCAGGTCCGAACACAGAGGAGCCGCACTCCCACTGTCAAGCCACCATCTCTCTCGCCCTTCCCATCTCTCAAGTACACCAGGTCCGAACACAGAGGAGCCGAACTCCCACTGTCAAGCCCCAATCTTTCTCACCCTCCCCATCTCTCAAGTACAACAGGTCAGAACACAGAGGAGCCGAACTCCCACTGTCAAGCCACCATCTCTCTCGCCTTCCCTATCTCTCAAGTACACCAGCTCCCAACACAGAGGAGCCTAACTCCCACTGTCAAGCCCCCATCTCTCTCACCCTCACCATCTCTTAACTACACCAGGTCCAAACACAGAGGAGCCGAACTCCCACTGTCAAGCCACCATCTCTCTCGCCTTCCCTATCTCTCAATTACACCAGGTCCGAACACAGAGGAGCCGAACTCCCACTGTCAAGCCTCCATCTCTCTCACCCTCCCCATCTCTTAACTACACCAGGTCCAAACACAGAGTATCCGAACTCCCACTGTCAAGCCACCATCTCCCTCGCCTTCCCTATCTCTCAAGTACACCAGGTACCAACACAGAGGAGCCTAACTCCCACTGTCAAGCCTCCATCTCTCTCACCCTCACCATCTCTTAACTACACCAGGTCCAAACACAGAGGAGCCGAACTCCCACTGTCAAGCCACCATCTCTCTCGCCTTCCCTATCTCTCAAGTACACCAGGTCCGAACACAGAGGAGCCGAACTACCAGTGTCAAGGCTCCGTCTCTCTCACCCTCCCCATCTCTTAACTACACCAGGTCCGAACACAGAGGAGCCGAACTCCCACTGTCAAGTCTCCATCTCTCTCACCCTCCCCATCTCTTAACTACACCAGGTCCGAACACAGAGGAGCCGAACTCCCACTGTTAAATCTCCATCTCTCTCACCCTCCCCATCTCTTAACTACACCAGGTCCGAACACAGAGGAGCCGAACTCCCACTGTCAAGTCTCCATCTCTCTCACCCTCCCCATCTCTTAACTACACCAGGTCCGAACACAGAGGAGCCGAACACCCACTGTCAAACCTCCATCTCTCTCACCCTCCCCATCTCTTAACTACAGCAGGTCCGAACACAGAGGAGCCGAATTCCCACTGTCAAGTCTCCATCTCTCTCACCCTCCCCATCTCTTAACTACACCAGGTCCGAATACAGAGGAGCCGAACTCCCACTGTCAAACCTCCATCTCTCTCACCCTCCCCATCTCTTAACTACACCAGGTCCGAACTCAGAGGAGCCGAACTCCCACTGTCAAGACTCCATCTCTCTCACCCTCCCCATCTCTTAACTACAGCAGGTCCGAACACAGAGGAGCCGAACTTCCACTGTCAAACCTCCATCTCTCTCACCTTCCCGATCTTTTAACTAAACCTGGTCCGAAAACAGAGGAGCCGAACTCCCACTGTCAAGCCTCCATCTCTCTCACACTCCCCATCTCTTAACTACACCAGGTCCGAACACAGCGGAGCCGAACTCCCACTGTCAAGCCTCCATCTCTCTCACCCTCCCCATCTCTTAACTACACCAGGTCCGAACACAGAGGAGCCGAACTCCCACTGTCAAGCCTCCATCTCTCTCACACTCCCCATCTCTTAACTACACCAGGTCCGAACACAGAGGAGCCGAACTCCCACTGTCAAGCCTCCATCTCTCTCACCCTCCCCATCTCTTAACTACACCAGGTCCGAACACAGAGGAGCCGAACTCCCACTGTCAAGCCTCCATCTCTCTCACACTTCCCATCTCTCAAGTACACCAGGTCCGAACACAGAGGAGCCGAACTCCCACTGTCAAGCCCCAATCTTTCTCACCCTCCCCATCTCTTAACTACACCAGGTCCGAACACAGAGGAGCCGCACTCCCACTGTCAAGCCTCCATCTCTCTCACCCTCCCCATCTCTCAAGTACAACAGGTCAGAACACAGAGGAGCCGAACTCCCACTGTCAAGCCACCATCTCTCTCGCCTTCCCTATCACTCAAGTACACCAGCTCCCAACACAGAGGAGCCTAACTCCCACTGTCAAGCCTCCATCTCTCTCACCCTCACCATCTCTTAACTACACCAGGTCCAAACACAGAGGAGCCTAACTCCCACTGTCAAGCCTCCATCTCTCTCACCCCTCACCTACCCATCTATTAACTACACCAGGTCCGAACACAGAGGAGACGAACTCCCACTGTCAAGCCTCCATCTCTCTCACACTCCCCATCTCTTAACTACACCAGGTCCGAACACAGAGGAGCCAAACTCCCACTGTCAAGCCCCAATCTCTCTCACCCTCCCCTTTCTCAAGTACACCAGGTCCGAACACAGAGGAGCCAAACTCCCACTGTCAAGCCCCAATCTCTCTCACCCTCCCCATCTCTCAAGTACACCAGGTCCGAACACGGAGGAGCCGAACTCCCACTGTCAAGCCTCCATCTCTCTCACCCTCCTCATCTCTTAACTACACCAGTTCCGAACACAGAAGAGCCGAACTCCCACTGTCAAGCCTCCATCTCTCTCACCCTCCCCATCTCTTAACTACACCAGGTCCAAACACAGAAGAGCCTAACACCCACTGTCAAGCCTCCATCTCTCTCACCCTCCTCATCTCTTAACTACACCAGGTTCAAACACAGAAGAGCCTAACACCCACTGTCAAGCCTCCATCTCTCTCACCCTTCTCATCTCTTAACTACACCAGTTCCGAACACAGAAGAGCCGAACTCCCACTGTCAAGCCTCCATCTCCCTCAACCGCCCCATCTCTTACCTACACAAACTCCTAACACAGAGGAGCCGAACTCCCACTGTCAATCCCCAATCTCACTCACTCTCCCCTTTTCTCAAGTACACCAGGTCCGAACACATAGGACCCGAACTCCCACTGTCAAGCCTCCATCTCTCTAACCTCCGCATCTCTTAACTACACCTGGTCCGAACACAGAGGAGCCGAAATCCCGCTGTCAAGCATCCATCTCTCTCACCCTCCCCATCTCTTAACTACATCAGGTTCGAACACAGAGGAGCCCAACTCCCACTGTCAAGCATCCATCTCTCTCACCCTCCCCATCTCTTAACTACACCAGGTCCGAACACAGAGGAGCCGAACTCCCACTGTCAAGTCTCCAACTCTCTCAGCCTCCGTATCTCTCAACTACACCAGGTCCGAACACAGAGGAGCCGAACGCCCACTGTCAAGCCTCCATCTCTCTCGCCCTCCCCATCTCTTAACTACACCAGGTCCGAACACATAGGAGCCGAACTCCCACTGTCAAGCCCCAATCTTTCTCACCCTCCCCATCTCTTAACTACACCAGGTCCGAACACAGAGGAGCCGCACTCCCACTGTCAAGCCTCCATCTCTCTCACCCTCCCCATCTCTCAAGTACACCAGGTCAGAAGACAGAGGAGCCTAACTCCCACTGTCAGGCCTCCATCTCTCTCACGCTCCCCATCACTCAACTACACCAGGTCCGAACACAGAGTAGCCGAATTTTCACTGTCAAGCCTCCATCTCTCTCACCCTCTCCATCTCTTAATTCTGCCAGGTCCGAACACAGAGGAGCCGAAATCCCACTGTCAAGCCTCCATCTCTCTCACAGTCCCCATCTCTCAAGTACACCAGGTCCGAACACAGAGGAACCAGAACTCCCACTGTCAAGCCTCCATCTCTCTCACCCTCCCCATCTCTCAAGTACACCAGGTCCGAACACAGAGGAGCCGCACTCCCACTGTGAAGCCTACATATCTCTCACCCTCCCCATCTCTCAAGTACACCATGTCCGAACACAGAGGAGCCGAACACCCACTGTCAAGCCTCCATGTCTCTCACCCTCCCTATCTCTTAACTACACCAGGTCCGAACACAGAGGAGCCGAACTCCCACTGTCAAGGCTCCATTTCTCTCACCCTCCCCATCTCTTAACTACACCAGGTCCGAACACAGAGGAGCCAAACTCCCACTGTCAAGCCCCAATCTCTCTCACCCTCCCCATCTCTCAAGTACACCAGGTCCGAACACAGAGGAGCCAAATTCCCACTGTCAAGCCCCAATCTCTCTCACCCTCCCCATCTCTCAAGTACACCAGGTCCGAACACAGAGGAGCCAAACTCCCACTGTCAAGCCCCAATCTCTCTCACACTCCCCATCTCTCAAGTACACCAGGTCCAAACACAGAGGAGCCTAACTCCCACTGTCAAGCCTCCATCTCTCTCACCCTCACCATCTCTTAACTACACCAGGTCCAAACACAGAGGAGCCGATCTCCCACTGTCAAGCCACCATCTCTCTCGCCTTCCCTATCTCTCAAGTACACCAGGTCCGAACACAGAGGAGCCGAACTACCACTGTCAAGGCTCCGTCTCTCTCACCCTCCCCATCTCTTAACTACACCAGGTCCGAACACAGAGGAGCCGAACTCCCACTGTCAAGTCTCCATCTCTCTCACCCTCCCCATCTCTTAACTACACCAGATCCGAACACAGAGGAGCCGAACTCCCACTGTCAAGCCTCCATCTCTCTCACCCTCCCCATCTCTTAACTACACCAGGTCCGAACACAGAGGAGCCGAACTCCCACTGTCAAGTCTCCATCTCTCTCACCCTCCCCATCTCTTAACTACACCAGGTCCGAACACAGAGAAGCCGAACTCCCACTGTCAAACCTCCATCTCTCTCACCCTCCCCAGCTCTTAACTACAGCAGGTCCGAACACAGAGGAGCCGAATTCCCACTGTCAAGTCTCCATCTCTCTCACCCTCCCCATCTCTTAACTACACCAGGTCCGAATACAGAGGAGCCGAACTCCCACTGTCAAACCTCCATCTCTCTCACCCTCCCCATCTCTTAACTACACCAGGTCCGAACTCAGAGGAGCCGAACTCCCACTGTCAAGACTCCATCTCTCTCACCCTCCCCATCTCTTAACTACAGCAGGTCCGAACACAGAGGAGCCGAACTCCCACTGTCAAACCTCCATCTCTCTCACCTTCCCGATCTTTTAACTAAACCTGGTCCGAAAACAGAGGAGCCGAACTCCCACTGTCAAGCCTCCATCTCTCTCACACTCCCCATCTCTTAACTACACCAGGTCCGAACACAGAGGAGTCGAACTCCCACTGTCAAGCCTCCATCTCTCTCACCCTCCCCATCTCTTAACTACACCAGGTCCGAACACAGAGGAGCCGCACTCCCACTGTCAAGCCTCCATCTCTCTCACACTCCCCATCTCTTAACTACACCAGGTCCGAACACAGAGGAGCCGAACTCCCACTGTCAAGCCTCCATCTCTCTCACCCTCCCCATCTCTTAACTACACCAGGTCCGAACACAGAGGAGCCGCACTCCCACTGTCAAGTCTCCATCTCTCTCGCACTTCCCATCTCTCAAGTACACCAGGTCCGAACACAGAGGAGCCGAACTCCCACTGTCAAGCCCCAATCATTCTCACCCTCCCCATCTCTTAACTACACCAGGTCCGAACACAGAGGAGCCAAACTCCCACTGTCAAGCCTCCATCTCTCTCACCCTCCCCATCTCTCAAGTACACCAGGTCCAAACACAGAGGAGCCAAACTCGCACTGTCAAGCCCCAATCTCTCTCACCCTCCCCATCTCTTAACTACGCCAGGTCCGAACACAGAGGAGCCGCACTCCCACTGTCAAGCCACCATCTCTCTCGCCCTTCCCATCTCTCAAGTACACCAGGTCCGAACACAGAGGAGCCGAACTCCCACTGTCAAGCCCCAATCTTTCTCACCCTCCCCATCTCTCAAGTACAACAGGTCAGAACACAGAGGAGCCGAACTCCCACTGTCAAGCCACCATCTCTCTCGCCTTCCCTATCTCTCAAGTACACCAGCTCCCAACACAGAGGAGCCTAACTCCCACTGTCAAGCCCCCATCTCTCTCACCCTCACCATCTCTTAACTACACCAGGTCCAAACACAGAGGAGCCGAACTCCCACTGTCAAGCCACCATCTCTCTCGCCTTCCCTATCTCTCAATTACACCAGGTCCGAACACAGAGGAGCCGAACTCCCACTGTCAAGCCTCCATCTCTCTCACCCTCCCCATCTCTTAACTACACCAGGTCCAAACACAGAGTATCCGAACTCCCACTGTCAAGCCACCATCTCCCTCGCCTTCCCTATCTCTCAAGTACACCAGGTACCAACACAGAGGAGCCTAACTCCCACTGTCAAGCCTCCATCTCTCTCACCCTCACCATCTCTTAACTACACCAGGTCCAAACACAGAGGAGCCGAACTCCCACTGTCAAGCCACCATCTCTCTCGCCTTCCCTATCTCTCAAGTACACCAGGTCCGAACACAGAGGAGCCGAACTACCAGTGTCAAGGCTCCGTCTCTCTCACCCTCCCCATCTCTTAACTACACCAGGTCCGAACACAGAGGAGCCGAACTCCCACTGTCAAGTCTCCATCTCTCTCACCCTCCCCATCTCTTAACTACACCAGGTCCGAACACAGAGGAGCCGAACTCCCACTGTTAAATCTCCATCTCTCTCACCCTCCCCATCTCTTAACTACACCAGGTCCGAACACAGAGGAGCCGAACTCCCACTGTCAAGTCTCCATCTCTCTCACCCTCCCCATCTCTTAACTACACCAGGTCCGAACACAGAGGAGCCGAACACCCACTGTCAAACCTCCATCTCTCTCACCCTCCCCATCTCTTAACTACAGCAGGTCCGAACACAGAGGAGCCGAATTCCCACTGTCAAGTCTCCATCTCTCTCACCCTCCCCATCTCTTAACTACACCAGGTCCGAATACAGAGGAGCCGAACTCCCACTGTCAAACCTCCATCTCTCTCACCCTCCCCATCTCTTAACTACACCAGGTCCGAACTCAGAGGAGCCGAACTCCCACTGTCAAGACTCCATCTCTCTCACCCTCCCCATCTCTTAACTACAGCAGGTCCGAACACAGAGGAGCCGAACTTCCACTGTCAAACCTCCATCTCTCTCACCTTCCCGATCTTTTAACTAAACCTGGTCCGAAAACAGAGGAGCCGAACTCCCACTGTCAAGCCTCCATCTCTCTCACACTCCCCATCTCTTAACTACACCAGGTCCGAACACAGCGGAGCCGAACTCCCACTGTCAAGCCTCCATCTCTCTCACCCTCCCCATCTCTTAACTACACCAGGTCCGAACACAGAGGAGCCGAACTCCCACTGTCAAGCCTCCATCTCTCTCACACTCCCCATCTCTTAACTACACCAGGTCCGAACACAGAGGAGCCGAACTCCCACTGTCAAGCCTCCATCTCTCTCACCCTCCCCATCTCTTAACTACACCAGGTCCGAACACAGAGGAGCCGAACTCCCACTGTCAAGCCTCCATCTCTCTCACACTTCCCATCTCTCAAGTACACCAGGTCCGAACACAGAGGAGCCGAACTCCCACTGTCAAGCCTCCATCTCTCTCACCCTCCCCATCTCTCAAGTACAACAGGTCAGAACACAGAGGAGCCGAACTCCCACTGTCAAGCCACCATCTCTCTCGCCTTCCCTATCACTCAAGTACACCAGCTCCCAACACAGAGGAGCCTAACTCCCACTGTCAAGCCTCCATCTCTCTCACCCTCACCATCTCTTAACTACACCAGGTCCAAACACAGAGGAGCCTAACTCCCACTGTCAAGCCTCCATCTCTCTCACCCCTCACCTACCCATCTATTAACTACACCAGGTCCGAACACAGAGGAGACGAACTCCCACTGTCAAGCCTCCATCTCTCTCACACTCCCCATCTCTTAACTACACCAGGTCCGAACACAGAGGAGCCAAACTCCCACTGTCAAGCCCCAATCTCTCTCACCCTCCCCTTTCTCAAGTACACCAGGTCCGAACACAGAGGAGCCAAACTCCCACTGTCAAGCCCCAATCTCTCTCACCCTCCCCATCTCTCAAGTACACCAGGTCCGAACACGGAGGAGCCGAACTCCCACTGTCAAGCCTCCATCTCTCTCACCCTCCTCATCTCTTAACTACACCAGTTCCGAACACAGAAGAGCCGAACTCCCACTGTCAAGCCTCCATCTCTCTCACCCTCCCCATCTCTTAACTACACCAGGTCCAAACACAGAAGAGCCTAACACCCACTGTCAAGCCTCCATCTCTCTCACCCTCCTCATCTCTTAACTACACCAGGTTCAAACACAGAAGAGCCTAACACCCACTGTCAAGCCTCCATCTCTCTCACCCTTCTCATCTCTTAACTACACCAGTTCCGAACACAGAAGAGCCGAACTCCCACTGTCAAGCCTCCATCTCCCTCAACCGCCCCATCTCTTACCTACACAAACTCCTAACACAGAGGAGCCGAACTCCCACTGTCAATCCCCAATCTCACTCACTCTCCCCTTTTCTCAAGTACACCAGGTCCGAACACATAGGACCCGAACTCCCACTGTCAAGCCTCCATCTCTCTAACCTCCGCATCTCTTAACTACACCTGGTCCGAACACAGAGGAGCCGAAATCCCGCTGTCAAGCATCCATCTCTCTCACCCTCCCCATCTCTTAACTACATCAGGTTCGAACACAGAGGAGCCCAACTCCCACTGTCAAGCATCCATCTCTCTCACCCTCCCCATCTCTTAACTACACCAGGTCCGAACACAGAGGAGCCGAACTCCCACTGTCAAGTCTCCAACTCTCTCAGCCTCCGTATCTCTCAACTACACCAGGTCCGAACACAGAGGAGCCGAACGCCCACTGTCAAGCCTCCATCTCTCTCGCCCTCCCCATCTCTTAACTACACCAGGTCCGAACACATAGGAGCCGAACTCCCACTGTCAAGCCCCAATCTTTCTCACCCTCCCCATCTCTTAACTACACCAGGTCCGAACACAGAGGAGCCGCACTCCCACTGTCAAGCCTCCATCTCTCTCACCCTCCCCATCTCTCAAGTACACCAGGTCAGAAGACAGAGGAGCCTAACTCCCACTGTCAGGCCTCCATCTCTCTCACGCTCCCCATCACTCAACTACACCAGGTCCGAACACAGAGTAGCCGAATTTTCACTGTCAAGCCTCCATCTCTCTCACCCTCTCCATCTCTTAATTCTGCCAGGTCCGAACACAGAGGAGCCGAAATCCCACTGTCAAGCCTCCATCTCTCTCACAGTCCCCATCTCTCAAGTACACCAGGTCCGAACACAGAGGAACCAGAACTCCCACTGTCAAGCCTCCATCTCTCTCACCCTCCCCATCTCTCAAGTACACCAGGTCCGAACACAGAGGAGCCGCACTCCCACTGTGAAGCCTACATATCTCTCACCCTCCCCATCTCTCAAGTACACCATGTCCGAACACAGAGGAGCCGAACACCCACTGTCAAGCCTCCATGTCTCTCACCCTCCCTATCTCTTAACTACACCAGGTCCGAACACAGAGGAGCCGAACTCCCACTGTCAAGGCTCCATTTCTCTCACCCTCCCCATCTCTTAACTACACCAGGTCCGAACACAGAGGAGCCAAACTCCCACTGTCAAGCCCCAATCTCTCTCACCCTCCCCATCTCTCAAGTACACCAGGTCCGAACACAGAGGAGCCAAATTCCCACTGTCAAGCCCCAATCTCTCTCACCCTCCCCATCTCTCAAGTACACCAGGTCCGAACACAGAGGAACCAAACTCCCACTGTCAAGCCCCAATCTCTCTCACACTCCCCATCTCTCAAGTACACCAGGTCCAAACACAGAGGAGCCTAACTCCCACTGTCAAGCCCCCATCTCTCTCACCGTCACCATCTCTTAACTACACCAGGTCCAAACACAGAGGAGCCGAACTCCCACTCTCAAGCCACCATCTCTCTCGCCTTCCCTATCTCTCAAGTACACCAGGTCCGAACACAGAGGAGCCGAACTCCCACTGTCAATGCTCCAACTCTCTCACCCTCCCCATCTCTTAACAACACCAGGTCCGAACACAGAGAGCCGAACTCCCACTGTCAAACCTCCAACTCTCTCACCCTCCCCATCTCTTAACTACACCAGGTACGAACACAGAGGAGCCGAACTCCCACTGTCAAACCTCCATCATTCTCACCCTCCCCATCTCTTAACTACAGCAGGTCCGAACACAGAGGAGCCGAACTCCCACTGTCAAACCTCCATCTCTCTCACCCTCCCCATCTCTTAACTACACCAGGTCCGAACACAGAGGAGCCGAACTCCCACTGTCAAACCTCCATCATTCTCACCCTCCCCATCTCTTAACTACAGCAGGTCCGAACACAGAGGAGCCGAACTGCCACTGTCAAACCTCCATCTCTCTCACCCTCCCCATCTCTTAACTACACCAGGTCCGAACACAGAGGAGCCGAATTCCCACTGTCAAGCCTCCATCTCTCTCACCCTCCCCATCTCTTAACTACACCAGGTCCGAACACAGAGGAGCCGAACACCCACTGTCAAACCTCCATCTCTCTCACCCACCCCATCTCCTAACTACACCAGGTCCGAACACAGAGGAGCTGAACTCCCGCTGTCAAGACTCCATCTCTCTCACCTTCCCGATCTTTTAACTACACCTGGTCCGAACACAGAGTAGCCGAATTTCCACTGTCAAGCCTCCATCTCTCTCACCCTCTCCATCTCTTAATTCTGCCAGGTCCGAAATCAGAGGAGCCGAACTCCCACTGTCAAGCCTCCATCTCTCTCACAGTCCCCATCTCTCAAGTACACCAGGTCCGAACTCAGAGGAACCAGAACTCCCACTGTCAAGCCTTCATCTCTCTCACCCTCCCCATCTCTCAAGTACACCAGGTCCGAACACAGAGGAACCAGAACTCCCACTGTCAAGCCTCCATCTCTCTCACCCTCCCCATCTCTCAAGTACACCAGGTCCGAACACAGAGGAGCCGCACTCCCACTGTGAAGCCTACATATCTCTCACCCTCCCCATCTCTCAAGTACACCATGTCCGAACACAGAGGAGCCGAACACCCACTGTCAAGCCTCCATTTCTCTCACCCTCCCTATCTCTTAACTACACCAGGTCCGAACACAGAGGAGCCGAACTCCCACTGTCAAGGCTCCATTTCTCTCACCCTCCCCATATCTTAACTACACCAGGTCCGAACACAGAGGAGCCAAACTCCCACTGTCAAGCCCCAATCTCTCTCACCCTCCCCATCTCTCAAGTACACCAGGTCCGAACACAGAGGAGCCAAATTCCCACTGTCAAGCCCCAATCTCTCTCACCCTCCCCATCTCTCAAGTACACCAGGTCCGAACACAGAGGAGCCAAACTCCCACTGTCAAGCCCCAATCTCTCTCACCCTCCCCATCTCTCAAGTACACCAGGTCCAAACACAGAGGAGCCTAACTCCCACTGTCAAGCCTCCATCTCTCTCACCCTCACCATCTCTTAACTACACCAGGTCCAAACACAGAGGAGCCGAACTCCCACTCTCAAGCCACCATCTCTCTCGCCTTCCCTATCTCTCAAGTACACCAGGTCCGAACACAGAGGAGCCGAACTCCCACTGTCAATGCTCCAACTCTCTCACCCTCCCCATCTCTTAACAACACCAGGTCCGAACACAGAGGAGCCTAACTCCCACTGTCAAGTCTCCATCTCTCTCACCCTCCCCATCTATTAACTACACCAGGTCCGAACACAGAGGAGCCGAACTCCCACTGTCAAACCTCCATCATTCTCACCCTCCCCATCTCTTAACTACAGCAGGTCCGAACACAGAGGAGCCGAACTCCCACTGTCAAACCTCCATCATTCTCACCCTCCCCATCTCTTAACTACAGCAGGTCCGAACACAGAGGAGCCGAACTCCCACTGTCAAACCTCCATCTCTCTCACCCTCCCCATGTCTTAACTACACCAGGTCCGAACACAGAGGAGCCGAACTGCCACTGTCAAACCTCCATCTCTCTCACCCTCCCCATCTCTTAACTACACCAGGTCCGAACACAGAGGAGCCGAATTCCCACTGTCAAGTCTCCATCTCTCTCACCCTCCCCATCTCTTAACTACACCAGGTCCGAACACAGAGGAGCCGAACACCCACTGTCAAACCTCCATCTCTCTAACCCACCCCATCTCCTAACTACACCAGGTCCGAACACAGAGGAGCCGAACTCCCGCTGTCAAGACTCCATCTCTCTCACCTTCCCGATCTTTTAACTACACATGGTCCGAACACAGAGTAGCCGAATTTCCACTGTCAAGCCTCCATCTCTCTCACCCTCTCCATCTCTTAATTCTGCCAGGTCCGAACTCAGAGGAGCCGAACTCCCACTGTCAAGCCTCCATCTCTCTCACAGTCCCCATCTCTCAAGTACACCAGGTCCGAACACAGAGGAACCAGAACTCCCACTGTCAAGCCTTCATCTCTCTCACCCTCCCCATCTCTCAAGTACACAAGGTCCGAACACAGAGGAGCCGCACTCCCACTGTGAAGCCTACATATCTCTCACCCTCCCCATCTCTCAAGTACACCAGGTCCGAACACAGAGGAGCCGCACTCCCACTGTGAAGCCTTCATCTCTCTCACTCTCCCCATCTCTCAAGTACACCAGGTCCGAACACAGAGGAGCCGAACACCCACTGTCAAGCCTCCATCTCTCTCACCCTCCCTATCTCTTAACTACACCAGGTCCGAACACAGAGGAGCCGAACTCCCACTGTCAAGGCTCCATTTCTCTCACCCTCCCCATCTCTTAACTACACCAGGTCCGAACACAGAGGAGCCAAACTCCCACTGTCAAGCCCCAATCTCTCTCACCCTCCCCATCTCTCAAGTACACCAGGTCCGAACACAGAGGAGCCAAACTCCCACTGTCAAGCGCCAATCTCTCTCACCCTCCCCATCTCTCAAGTACACCAGGTCCAAGCACAGAGGAGCCAAACTCCCACTGTCAAGCCCCAATCTCTCTCACCCTCCCCATCTCTTCACTACGCCAGGTCCGAACACAGAGGAGCCGCACTCCCACTGTCAAGCCACCATCTCTCTCGCCCTTCCCATCTCTCAAGTACACCAGGTCCGAACACAGAGGATCCGAACTCCCACTGTCAAGCCCCAATCTCTCTCACCATCCCCATCTCTTAACTACACCAGGTCCGAACACAGAGGAGCCGCACTCCCACTGTCAAGCCTCCATCTCTCTCACCCTCCCCATCTCTCAAGTACACCAGGTCAGAACACAGAGGAGCCGAACTCCCACTGTCAAGCCACCATCTCTCTCGCCTTCACTATCTGTCAAGTACACCAGCTCCCAACACAGAGGAGCCTAACTCCCACTGTCAAGCCTCCATCTCTCTCACCCTTACCATCTCTTAACTACACCAGGTCCAAACACAGAGGAGCCGAACTCCCAATGTCAAGCCACCATCTCTCTCGCCTTCCCTATCTCTCAATTACACCAGGTCCGAACACAGAGGAGCCGAACGCCCACTGTCAAGCCTCCATCTCTCTCACCCTCACCACCTCTTAACTACACCAGGTCCAAACACAGAGGAGCCGAACTCCCACTGTCAAGCCACCATCTCCCTCGCCTTCCCTATCTCTCAAGTACACCAGGTCCGAACACAGAGGAGCCGAACTCCCACTATCAAGGCTCCGTCTGTCTCACCCTCCCCATCTCTTAACTACACCATGTCCGAACACAGAGGAGCCGAACTCCCACTGTCAAGGCTCCATCTCTCTCACCCTCCCCATCTCTTAACTACACCAGGTCCGAACACAGAGGAGCCGAACTCCCACTGTCAAATCTCCATCTATCTCACCCTCCCCATCTCTTAACTACACCAGGTCCGAACACAGAGGAGCCGAACTCCCACTATCAAGTCTCCATCTCTCTCACCCTCCCCATCTCTTAACTACACCAGGTCCGAACACAGAGGAGCCGAACTCCCACTGTCAAACCTCCATCTCTCTCACCCTCCCCATCTCTTAACTACACCAGGTCCGAACACAGAGGAGCCGAACTCCCACTGTCAAGCCTCCATCTCTCTCACCCTCCCCATCTCTTAACTACACCATGTCCGAACACAGAGGAGCCGAACTCCCACTGTCAATCCTCCATCTCTCTCACCTTCCCGATCTTTTAACTACACCTGGTCCGAAAACAGAGGAGCCGAACTCACACTGTCAAGCCTCCATCTCTCTCACACTCCCCATCTCTTAACTACACCAGGTCCGAACACAGAGGAGCCGAACTCCCACTGTCAAACCTCCATCTCTCTCACCCTCCCCATCTCTTAACTACACCAGGTCCGAACACAGAGGAGCCGAACTCCCACTGTCAAGCCTCCATCTCTCTCACCCTCCCCATCTCTTAACTACACCTGGTCCGAAAACAGAGGAGCCGAACTCCCACTGTCAAGCCTCCATCTCTCTCACCCTCCCCATCTCTTAACTACACCTGGTCCGAAAACAGAGGAGCCGAACTCCCACTGTCAAGCCTCCATCTCTCTCACACTCCCCATCTCTTAACTACACCAGGTCCGAACACAGAGGAGCCGAACTCCCACTGTCAAGCCTCCATCTCTCTCACACTCCCCATCTCTTAACTACACCAGGTCCGAACACAGAAGAGCCGAACTCCCACTGTCAAGCCTCCATCTCTCTCACTCACCGCATCTCTTAACTACACCAGGTCCAAACACAGAAGAGCCTAACACCCACTGTCAAGCCTCCATCTCTCTCACCCTCCCCATCTCTCAAGTACACCAGGTCCGAACACAGAGGAGCCGCACTCCCACTGTGAAGCCTACATACCTCTCACCCTCCCCATCTCTCAAGTACACCAGGTCCGAACACAGAGGAGCCGCACTCCCACTGTGAAGCCTACATATCTCTCACCCTCCCCATCTCTCAAGTACACCATGTCCGAACACAGAGGAGCCGAACGCCCACTGTCAAGGCTCCATTTCTCTCACCCTCCCCATCTCTTAACTACACCAGGTCCGAACACAGAGGAGCCAAACTCCCACTGTCAAGCCCCAATCTCTCTCCCCCTCCCCATCTCTCAAGTACACCAGGTCCGAACACAGAGGAGCCAAACTCCCACTGTCAAGCCCCAATCTCTCTCACCCTCCCCATCTCTCAAGTACACCAGGTCCGAACACAGAGGAGCCAAACTCCCACTGTCAAGCCCCAATCTCTCTCACCCTCCCCATCTCTTCACTACGCCAGGTCCGAACACAGAGGAGCCGCACTCCCACTGTCAAGCCACCATCTCTCTCGCCCTTCCCATCTCTCAAGTACACCAGGTCCGAACACAGAGGAGCCGAACTCCCACTGTCAAGCCCCAATCTCTCTCACCCTCCCCATCTCTTAACTACACCAGGTCCGAACACAGAGGAGCCGCACTCCCACTGTCAAGCCTCCATCTCTCTCACCCTCCCCATCTCCCAAGTACACCAGGTCATAACACAGAGGAGCCGAACTCCCACTGTCAAGCCTCCATCTCTCTCACCCTCCCCATCTCTTAACTACACCAGGTCCAAACACAGAGGAGCCGAACTCCCAATGTCAAGCCACCATCGCTCTCGCCTTCCCTATCTCTCAAGTACACCAGGTCCCAACACAGAGGAGCCTAACTCCCACTGTCAAGCCTCCATCTCTCTCACCCTCCCCATCTCTTAACTACACCAGGTCCAAACACAGAGGAGCCGAACTCCCAATGTCAAGCCACCATCTCTCTCGCCTTCCCTATCTCTCAAGTACACCAGGTCCGAACACAGAGGAGCCGAACTCCCACTATCAAGGCACCGTCTCTCTCACCCTCCCCATCTCTTAACTACACCAGGGCCGAACACAGAGGAGCCTAACTCCCAATGTCAAGCCACCATCTCTCTCGCCTTCCCTATCTCTCAAGTACACCAGGTCCGAACACAGAGGAGCCGAACTCCCACTATCAAGGCACCGTCTCTCTCACCCTCCCCATCTCTTAACTACACCAGGGCCGAACACAGAGGAGCCGAACTCCCACTGTCAAGTCTCCATCTCTCTCACCCTCCCCATCTCTTAACTACACCAGGTCCGAACACAGAGGAGCCGAACTCCCACTGTCAAATCTCCATCTCTCTCACCCTCCCCATCTCTTAACTACACCAGGTCCGAACACAGAGGAGCCGAACTCCCACTGTCAAACCTCCATCTCTCTCACCCTCCCTATCTCTTAACTACAGCAGGACCGAACACAGAGGAGCCAAATTCCCACTGTCAAGTCTCCATCTCTCTCACCCTCCCCATCTCTTAACTACACCAGGTCCGAACACAGAGGAGCCGAACTCCCACTGTCAAGCCTCCATCTCTCTCACCCTCCCCATCTCTTAACTACACCAGGTCCGAAAACAGAGGAGCCGAACTCCCACTGTCAAACCTCCATCTCTCTCACCTTCCCGATCTTTTAATTACACCTGGTCCGAACACAGAGGAGCCGAACTCCCACCGTCAAGCCTCCATCTCTCTCACCCTCCCCATCTCTTAACTACACCAGGTCCAAACACAGAAGAGCCAAACTCCCACTGTCAAGCCTCCATCTCTCTCACAAACCCCATCTCTTAACTACACCAGGTCCGAACACAGAGGAGCCGAACTCCCACTGTCAAGCCTCCATCTCTCTCACCCTCCCCATCTCTTAACTACACCAGTTCCGAACACAGAAGAGCCGAACTCCCACTGTCAAGCCTCCATCTCTCTCACCCTCCTCATCTCTTAACTACACCAGGTCCAAACACAGAAGAGCCTAACACCCACTGTCAAGCCTCCATCTCTCTCACCCTTCTCATCTCTTAACTACACCAGGTCCAAACACAGAAGAGCCGAACTCCCACTGTCAAGCCTCCATCTCCCTCAACCGCCCCATCTCTTAACTACACAAACTCCTAACACAGAGGAGCCGAACTCCCACTGTCAATCCCCAATCTCTCTCAGTCTCCCCTTTTCTCAAGTACACCAGGTCCGAACACATAGGACCCGAACTCCCACTGTCAAGCCTCCATCTCTCCCACTCTCCGCATCTCTTAACTACACCTGGTCCGAACACAGACGAGCCGAAATCCCACTGTCAAGCATCCATCTCTCTCACCCTCCCCATCTCTTAACTACATCAGGTTCGAACACAGAGGAGCCGAACTCCCACTGTCAAGCATCCATCTCTCTCACCCTTCTCATCTCTTAACTACACCAGGTCCGAACACAGAAGAGCCGAACTCCCACTATCAAGTCTCCATCTCTCTCACCCTCCCCATCTCTTAACTACACCAGGTCCGAACACAGAGGTGCCGAACTCCCACTGTCAAGCCTCCCTCTCTCTCACCCTCCCCATCTCTTAACTACACCAGGTCCAAACACAGAGGAGCCGAACTCCCACTGTCAAGTCTCCAACTCTCTCACCCTCCCTATCTCGCAACTACACCAGGTCCGAACGCAGAGGAGCCGAACTCCCACTGTCAAGTCTCCATCTCTCTCACCCTCCCCATCTCTTAACTACACCAGGTCCGAACACAGAGGAGCCGAACTCCCACTGTCAAATCTCCATCTCTCTCACCCTCCCCATCTCTTAACTACACCAGGTCCGAACACAGAGGAGCCGAACTCCCACTGTCAAATCTCCATCTCTCTCACCCTCCTCATCTCTTAACTACACCAGGTCCGAACACAGAGGAGCCGAACTCCCACTATCAAGTCTCCATCTCTCTCACCCTCCCCATCTCTTAACTACACCAGGTCCGAACACAGAGGAGCCGAACTCCCACTGTCAAACCTCCATCTCTCTCACCCTCCCCATCTCTTAACTACAGCAGGACCGAACACAGAGGAGCCGAATTCCCACTGTCACGTCTCCATCTCTCTCACCCTCCCCATCTCTTAACTACACCAGGTCCGAACACAGAGGAGCCGAACTCCCACTGTCAAGCCTCCATCTCTCTCACCCTCCCCATCTCTTAACTACACCAGGTCCGAACACAGAGGAGCCGAACTCCCACTGTCAAACCTCCATCTCTCTCACCTTCCCGATCTTTTAATTACACCTGGTCCGAAAACAGAGGAGCCGAACTCCCACTGGCAAGCCTCCATCTCTCTCACACTCCCCATCTCTTAACTACACCAGGTCCGAACACAGAGGAGCCGAACTCCCACCGTCAAGCCTCCATCTCTCTCACCCTCCCCATCTCTTAACTACACCAGGTCCGAACACAGAGGAGCCGAACTCCCACTGTCAAGCCTCCATCTCTCTCACACTCCCCAACTCTTAACTACACCAGGTCCGAACACAGAGGAGCCGAACTCCCACTGTCAAGCCTCCATCTCTCTCACCCTCCCCATCTCTTAACTACACCAGGTCCGAACACAGAAGAGCCGAACTCCGACTGTCAAGCCTCCATCTCTCTCACTCACCGCATCTCTTAACTACACCAGGTCCGAACACAGAGGAGACGAACTCCCACTGTCAAGCCTCCATCTCTCTCACCCTCCTCATCTCTTAACTACACCAGGTCCAAACACAGAAGAGCCTAACACCCACTGTCAAGCCTCCATCTCTCTCACCCTTCTCATCTCTTAACTACACCAGTTCCGAACACAGAAGAGCCGAACTCCCACTGTCAATCCCCAATCTCTCTCAGTCTCCCCTTTTCTCAAGTACACCAGGTCCGAACACATAGGACCCGAACTCCCACTGTCAAGCCTCCATCTCTCTCACTCTCCGCATCTCTTAACTACACCTGGTCCGAACACAGACGAGCCGAAATCCCACTGTCAAGCATCCATGTCTCTCACCCTCCCCATCTCTTAACTACATCAGGTTCGAACACAGAGGAGCCGAACTCCCACTGTCAAGCATCCATCTCTCTCACCCTTCTCATCTCTTAACTACACCAGGTCCGAACACAGAAGAGCCGAACTCCCACTATCAAGTCTCCATCTCTCTCACCCTCCCCATCTCTTAACTACACCAGGTCCGAACACAGAGGTGCCGAACTCCCACTGTCAAGCCTCCATCTCACTCACCCTCCCCATCTCTTAACTACACCAGGTCCAAACACAGAGGAGCCGAACTCCCACTGTCAAGTCCCCAACTCTCTCACCCTCCCTATCTCACAACTACACCAGGTCCGAACGCAGAGGAGCCGAACTCCCACTGTCAAGTCTCCATCTCTCTCACCCTCCCCATCTCTTAACTACACCAGGTCCGAACACAGAGGAGCCGAACTCCCACTATCAAGCTTCCATCTCTCTCACCCTCCCCATCTCTTAACTACACCAGATCCGAATACAGAAGAGCCGAACTCCCACTGTCAAGTCTCCATCTCTCTCACCCTCCCCATCTCTTAACTACACCAGGTCCGAACACAGAGGTGCCGAACTCCCACTATCAAGCCTCCATCTCTCTCAACCTCCCCATCTCTTAACTACACAAGCTCCTAACACAGAGGAGCCGAACCCCCACTGTCAAGCCCCAATCTCTCACACTCTCCCCATCTCTCAAGTACACCAGGTCTGAACACATAGAACCCGAACTCCCACTATTAAGCCTCCATCTCTCTCACCCTTCCCATCTCTTAACTACACCAGGTTTGAACACAAAGGAGCCGAACTCCCACTGTCAAGTCTCCATCTCTCTCACCCTCCCCATCTCTTAACTACACCAGGTCCGAACACATAGGAGCCGAACTCCCACTGTCAAGCCTCCATCTCTCTCACCCTCCCCATCTCTTAACTACACCAGGTCCAAACACAGTGGAGCCGAACTCCCACTGTCAAGCCACCATCTCCCTCGCCTTCCCTATCTCTCAAGTACACCAGGTCCGAACACAGAGGAGCCGAACTCCCACTATCAAGGCTCCGTCTGTCTCACCCTCCCCATCTCTTAACTACACCAGGTCCGAACACAGAGGAGCCGAACTCCCACTGTCAAGTCTCCATCTCTCTCACCCTCCCCATCTCTTAACTACACCAGGTCCGAACACAGAGGAGCCGAACTCCCACTGTCAAATCTCCATCTATCTCACCCTCCCCATCTCTTAACTACACCAGGTTCGAACACAGAGGAGCCGAACTCCCACTATCAAGTCTCCATCTCTCTCACCCTCCCCATCTCTTAACTACACCAGGTCCGAACACAGAGGAGCCGAACTCCCACTGTCAAACCTCCATCTCTCTCACCCTCCCCATCTCTTAACTACACCAGGTCCGAACACAGAGGAGCCGAACTCCCACTGTCAAGCCTCCATCTCTCTCACCCTCCCCATCTCTTAACTACACCATGTCCGAACACAGAGGAGCCGAACTCCCACTGTCAAACCTCCATCTCTCTCACCTTCCCGATCTTTTAACTACACCTGGTCCGAAAACAGAGGAGCCGAACTCCCACTGTCAAGCCTCCATCTCTCTCACACTCCCCATCTCTTAACTACACCAGGTCCGAACACAGAGGAGCCGAACTCCCACTGTCAAGCCTCCATCTCTCTCACCCTCCCCATCTCTTAACTACACCAGGTCCGAACACAGAGGAGCCGAACTCCCACTGTCAAGCCTCCATCTCTCTCACACTCCCCATCTCTTAACTACACCAGGTCCGAACACAGAGGAGCCGAACTCCCACTGTCAAGCCTCCATCTCTCTCACACTCCCCATCTCTTAACTACACCAGGTCCGAACACAGAGGAGCTGAACTCCCACTGTCAAGCCTCCATCTCTCTCACACTCCCCATCTCTTAACTACACCAGGTCCGAACACAGAGGAGCCGAACTCCCACTGTCAAGCCTCCATCTCTCTCACCCTCCCCATCTCTTAACTACACCAGGTCCGAACACAGAGGAGCCGCACTCCCACTGTGAAGCCTACATATCTCTCACCCTCCCCATCTCTCAAGTACACCAGGTCCGAACACAGAGGAGCCGCACTCCCACTGTGAAGCCTACATATCTCTCACCCTCCCCATCTCTCAAGTACACCATGTCCGAACACAGAGGAGCCGAACACCCACTGTCAAGCCTCCATCTCTCTCACCCTCCCTATCTCTTAACTACACCAGGTCCGAACACAGAGGAGCCGAACTCCCACTGTAAAGGCTCCATTTCTCTCACCCTCCCCATCTCTTAACTACAACAGGTCCGAACACAGAGGAGCCAAACTCCCACTGTCAAGCCCCAATCTCTCTCACCCTCCCCATCTCTCAAGTACACCAGGTCCGAACACAGAGGAGCCAAACTCCCACTGTCAAGCCCCAATCTCTCTCACCCTCCCCATCTCTCAAGTTCACCAGGTCCGAACACAGAGGAGCCAAACTCCCACTGTCAAGCCCCAATCTCTCTCACCCTCCCCATCTCTTCACTACGCCAGGTCCGAACACAGAGGAGCCGCACTCCCACTGTCAAGCCACCATCTCTCTCGCCCTTCCCATCTCTCAAGTACACCAGGTCCGAACACAGAGGAGCCGAACTCCCACTGTCAAGCCCCAATCTCTCTCACCCTCCCCATCTCTTAACTACACCAGGTCCGAACACAGAGGAGCCGCACTCCCACTGTCAAGCCTCCATCTCTCTCACCCTCCCCATCTCTCAAGTACACCAGGTCATAACACAGAGGAGCCGAACTCCCACTGTCAAGCCTCCATCTCTCTCACCCTCCCCATCTCTTAACTACAATAGGTCCAAACACAGAGGAGCCGAACTCCCACTGTCAAGCCTCCATCTCTCTCACCCTCCCCATCTCTTAACTACACCAGGTCCAAACACAGAGGAGCCGAACTCCCAATGTCAAGCCACCATCTCTCTCGCCTTCCCTATCTCTCAAGTACACCAGGTCCGAACACAGAGGAGCCGAACTCCCACTATCAAGGCACCGTCTCTCTCACCCTCCCCATCTCTTAACTACACCAGGTCCGAACACAGAAAACCGAACTCCCACTGTCAAGTCTCCATCTCTCTCACCCTCCCCATCTCTTAACTACACCAGGTCCGAACACAGAGGAGCCGAACTCCCACTGTCAAATCTCCATCTCTCTCACCCTCCCCATCTCTTAACTACACCAGGTCCGAACACAGAGGAGCCGAACTCCCACTATCAAGTCTCCATCTCTCTCACCCTCCCCATCTCTTAACTACACCAGGTCCGAACACAGAGGAGCCGAACTCCCACTGTCAAACCTCCATCTCTCTCACCCTCCCCATCTCTTAACTACAGCAGGACCGAACACAGAGGAGCCGAATTCCCACTGTCAAGTCTCCATCTCTCTCACCCTCCCCATCTCTTAACTACACCAGGTCCGAACACAGAGGAGCCGAACTCCCACTGTCAAACCTCCATCTCTCTCACCCTCCCCATCTCTTAACTACACCAGGTCCGAACACAGAGGAGCCGAACTCCCACTGTCAAGCCTCCATCTCTCTCACCCTCCCCATCTCTTAACTACACCAGGTCCGAACACAGAGGAGCCGAACTCCCACTGTCAAACCTCCATCTCTCTCACCTTCCCGATCTTTTAATTACACCTGGTCCGAAAACAGAGGAGCCGAACTCCCACTGTCAAGCCTCCATCTCTCTCACACTCCCCATCTCTTAACTACACCAGGTCCGAACACAGAGGAGCCGAATTCCCACCGTCAAGCCTCCATCTCTCTCACCCTCCCCATCTCTTAACTACACCAGGTCCGAACACAGAGGAGCCGAACTCCCAGTGTCAAGCCTCCATCTCTCTCACACTCCCCATCTCTTAACTACACCAGGTCCGAACACAGAGGAGCCGAACTCCCACTGTCAAGCCTCCATCTCTCTCACCCTCCCCATCTCTTAACTACACCAGGTCCGAACACAGGAGAGCCGAACTCCGACTGTCAAGCCTCCATCTCTCTCACTCACCGCATCTCTTAACTACACCAGGTCCGAACACAGAGGAGACGAACTCCCACTGTCAAGCCTCCATCTCTCTCACCCTCCTCATCTCTTAACTACACCAGGTCCAAACACAGAAGAGCCTAACACCCACTGTCAAGCCTCCATCTCTCTCACCCTTCTCATCTCTTAACTACACCAGGTCCGAACACAGAGGAGCCGAACTCCCACTGTCAAATCTCCATCTATCTCACCCTCCCCATCTCTTAACTACACCAGGTCCGAACACAGAGGAGCCGAACTCCCACTATCAAGTCTCCATCTCTCTCACCCTCCCCATCTCTTAACTACACCAGGTCCGAACACAGAGGAGCCGAACTCCAACTGTCAAACCTCCATCTCTCTCACCCTCCCCATCTCTTAACTACACCAGGTCCGAACACAGAGGAGCCGAACTCCCACTGTCAAGCCTCCATCTCTCTCACCCTCCCCATCTCTTAACTACACCATGTCCGAACACAGAGGAGCCGAACTCCCACTGTCAATCCTCCATCTCTCTCACCTTCCCGATCTTTTAACTACACCTGGTCCGAAAACAGAGGAGCCGAACTCCCACTGTCAAGCCTCCATCTCTCTCACACTCCCCATCTCTTAACTACACCAGGTCCGAACACAGAGGAGCCGAACTCCCACTGTCAAGCCTCCATCTCTCTCACCCTCCCCATCTCTTAACTACACCAGGTCCGAACACAGAGGAGCCGAACTCCCACTGTCAAGCCTCCATCTCTCTCACACTCCCCATCTCTTAACTACACCAGGTCCGAACACAGAGGAGCCGAACTCCCACTGTCAAGCCTCCATCTCTCTCACCCTCCCCATCTCTTAACTACACCAGGTCCGAACACAGAGGAGCCGAACTCCCACTGTCAAGCCTCCATCTCTCTCACACTCCCCATCTCTTAACTACACCAGGTCCGAACACAGAGGAGCCGAACTCCCACTGTCAAGCCTCCATCTCTCTCACACTCCCCATCTCTTAACTACACCAGGTCCGAACACAGAGGAGCCGAACTCCCACTGTCAAGCCTCCATCTCTCTCACACTCCCCATCTCTTAACTACACCAGGTCCGAACACAGAGGAGCCGAACTCCCACTGTCAAGCCTCCATCTCTCTCACCCTCCCCATCTCTTCACTACGCCAGGTCCGAACACAGAGGAGCCGCACTCCCACTGTCAAGCCACCATCTCTCTCGCCCTTCCCATCTCTCAAGTACACCAGGTCCGAACACAGAGGAGCCGAACTCCCACTGTCAAGCCCCAATCTCTCTCACCCTCCCCATCTCTTAACTACACCAGGTCCGAACACAGAGGAGCCGCACTCCCACTGTCAAGCCTCCATCTCTCTCACCCTCCCCATCTCTCAAGTACACCAGGTCATAACACAGAGGAGCCGAACTCCCACTGTCAAGCCTCCATCTCTCTCACCCTCCCCATCTCTTAACTACAATAGGTCCAAACACAGAGGAGCCGAACTCCCACTGTCAAGCCACCATCTCTCTCGCCTTCCCTATCTCTCAAGTACACCAGGTCCCAACACAGAGGAGCCTAACTCCCACTGTCAAGCCTCCATCTCTCTCACCCTCCCCATCTCTTAACTACACCAGGTCCAAACACAGAGGAGCCGAACTCCCAATGTCAAGCCACCATCTCTCTCGCCTTCCCTATCTCTCAAGTACACCAGGTCCGAACACAGAGGAGCCGAACTCCCACTATCAAGGCACCGTCTCTCTCACCCTCCCCATCTCTTAACTACACCAGGTCCGAACACAGAAAACCGAACTCCCACTGTCAAGTCTCCATCTCTCTCACCCTCCCCATCTCTTAACTACACCAGGTCCGAACACAGAGGAGCCGAACTCCCACTGTCAAATCTCCATCTCTCTCACCCTCCCCATCTCTTAACTACACCAGGTCCGAACACAGAGGAGCCGAACTCCCACTATCAAGTCTCCATCTCTCTCACCCTCCCCATCTCTTAACTACACCAGGTCCGAACACAGAGGAGCCGAACTCCCACTGTCAAACCTCCATCTCTCTCACCCTCCCCATCTCTTAACTACAGCAGGACCGAACACAGAGGAGCCGAATTCCCACTGTCAAGTCTCCATCTCTCTCACCCTCCCCATCTCTTAACTACACCAGGTCCGAACACAGAGGAGCCGAACTCCCACTGTCAAACCTCCATCTCTCTCACCCTCCCCATCTCTTAACTACACCAGGTCCGAACACAGAGGAGCCGAACTCCCACTGTCAAGCCTCCATCTCTCTCACCCTCCCCATCTCTTAACTACACCAGGTCCGAACACAGAGGAGCCGAACTCCCACTGTCAAACCTCCATCTCTCTCACCTTCCCGATCTTTTAATTACACCTGGTCCGAAAACAGAGGAGCCGAACTCCCACTGTCAAGCCTCCATCTCTCTCACACTCCCCATCTCTTAACTACACCAGGTCCGAACACAGAGGAGCCGAATTCCCACCGTCAAGCCTCCATCTCTCTCACCCTCCCCATCTCTTAACTACACCAGGTCCGAACACAGAGGAGCCGAACTCCCAATGTCAAGCCTCCATCTCTCTCACACTCCCCATCTCTTAACTACACCAGGTCCGAACACAGAGGAGCCGAACTCCCACTGTCAAGCCTCCATCTCTCTCACCCTCCCCATCTCTTAACTACACCAGGTCCGAACACAGAAGAGCCGAACTCCGACTGTCAAGCCTCCATCTCTCTCACTCACCGCATCTCTTAACTACACCAGGTCCGAACACAGAGGAGACGAACTCCCACTGTCAAGCCTCCATCTCTCTCACCCTCCTCATCTCTTAACTACACCAGGTCCAAACACAGAAGAGCCTAACACCCACTGTCAAGCCTCCATCACTCTCACCCTTCTCATCTCTTAACTACACCAGGTCCGAACACAGAGGAGCCGAACTCCCACTGTCAAATCTCCATCTATCTCACCCTCCCCATCTCTTAACTACACCAGGTCCGAACACAGAGGAGCCGAACTCCCACTATCAAGTCTCCATCTCTCTCACCCTCCCCATCTCTTAACTACACCAGGTCCGAACACAGAGGAGCCGAACTCCAACTGTCAAACCTCCATCTCTCTCACCCTCCCCATCTCTTAACTACACCAGGTCCGAACACAGAGGAGCCGAACTCCCACTGTCAAGCCTCCATCTCTCTCACCCTCCCCATCTCTTAACTACACCATGTCCGAACACAGAGGAGCCGAACTCCCACTGTCAATCCTCCATCTCTCTCACCTTCCCGATCTTTTAACTACACCTGGTCCGAAAACAGAGGAGCCGAACTCCCACTGTCAAGCCTCCATCTCTCTCACACTCCCCATCTCTTAACTACACCAGGTCCGAACACAGAGGAGCCGAACTCCCACTGTCAAGCCTCCATCTCTCTCACCCTCCCCATCTCTTAACTACACCAGGTCCGAACACAGAGGAGCCGAACTCCCACTGTCAAGCCTCCATCTCTCTCACACTCCCCATCTCTTAACTACACCAGGTCCGAACACAGAGGAGCCGAACTCCCACTGTCAAGCCTCCATCTCTCTCACCCTCCCCATCTCTTAACTACACCAGGTCCGAACACAGAGGAGCCGAACTCCCACTGTCAAGCCTCCATCTCTCTCACACTCCCCATCTCTTAACTACACCAGGTCCGAACACAGAGGAGCCGAACTCCCACTGTCAAGCCTCCATCTCTCTCACACTCCCCATCTCTTAACTACACCAGGTCCGAACACAGAGGAGCCGAACTCCCACTGTCAAGCCTCCATCTCTCTCACACTCCCCATCTCTTAACTACACCAGGTCCGAACACAGAGGAGCCGAACTCCCACTGTCAAGCCTCCATCTCTCTCACCCTCCCCATCTCTTCACTACGCCAGGTCCGAACACAGAGGAGCCGCACTCCCACTGTCAAGCCACCATCTCTCTCGCCCTTCCCATCTCTCAAGTACACCAGGTCCGAACACAGAGGAGCCGAACTCCCACTGTCAAGCCCCAATCTCTCTCACCCTCCCCATCTCTTAACTACACCAGGTCCGAACACAGAGGAGCCGCACTCCCACTGTCAAGCCTCCATCTCTCTCACCCTCCCCATCTCTCAAGTACACCAGGTCATAACACAGAGGAGCCGAACTCCCACTGTCAAGCCTCCATCTCTCTCACCCTCCCCATCTCTTAACTACAATAGGTCCAAACACAGAGGAGCCGAACTCCCACTGTCAAGCCACCATCTCTCTCGCCTTCCCTATCTCTCAAGTACACCAGGTCCCAACACAGAGGAGCCTAACTCCCACTGTCAAGCCTCCATCTCTCTCACCCTCCCCATCTCTTAACTACACCAGGTCCAAACACAGAGGAGCCGAACTCCCAATGTCAAGCCACCATCTCTCTCGCCTTCCCTATCTCTCAAGTACACCAGGTCCGAACACAGAGGAGCCGAACTCCCACTATCAAGGCACCGTCTCTCTCACCCTCCCCATCTCTTAACTACACCAGGTCCGAACACAGAAAACCGAACTCCCACTGTCAAGTCTCCATCTCTCTCACTCACCGCATCTCTTAACTACACCAGGTCCGAACACAGAGGAGACGAACTCCCACTGTCAAGCCTCCATCTCTCTCACCCTCCTCATCTCTTAACTACACCAGGTCCAAACACAGAAGAGCCTAACACCCACTGTCAAGCCTCCATCTCTCTCACCCTTCTCATCTCTTAACTACACCAGGTCCGAACACAGAGGAGCCGAACTCCCACTGTCAAATCTCCATCTATCTCACCCTCCCCATCTCTTAACTACACCAGGTCCGAACACAGAGGAGCCGAACTCCCACTATCAAGTCTCCATCTCTCTCACCCTCCCCATCTCTTAACTACACCAGGTCCGAACACAGAGGAGCCGAACTCCAACTGTCAAACCTCCATCTCTCTCACCCTCCCCATCTCTTAACTACACCAGGTCCGAACACAGAGGAGCCGAACTCCCACTGTCAAGCCTCCATCTCTCTCACCCTCCCCATCTCTTAACTACACCATGTCCGAACACAGAGGAGCCGAACTCCCACTGTCAATCCTCCATCTCTCTCACCTTCCCGATCTTTTAACTACACCTGGTCCGAAAACAGAGGAGCCGAACTCCCACTGTCAAGCCTCCATCTCTCTCACACTCCCCATCTCTTAACTACACCAGGTCCGAACACAGAGGAGCCGAACTCCCACTGTCAAGCCTCCATCTCTCTCACCCTCCCCATCTCTTAACTACACCAGGTCCGAACACAGAGGAGCCGAACTCCCACTGTCAAGCCTCCATCTCTCTCACACTCCCCATCTCTTAACTACACCAGGTCCGAACACAGAGGAGCCGAACTCCCACTGTCAAGCCTCCATCTCTCTCACCCTCCCCATCTCTTAACTACACCAGGTCCGAACACAGAGGAGCCGAACTCCCACTGTCAAGCCTCCATCTCTCTCACACTCCCCATCTCTTAACTACACCAGGTCCGAACACAGAGGAGCCGAACTCCCACTGTCAAGCCTCCATCTCTCTCACACTCCCCATCTCTTAACTACACCAGGTCCGAACACAGAGGAGCCGAACTCCCACTGTCAAGCCTCCATCTCTCTCACACTCCCCATCTCTTAACTACACCAGGTCCGAACACAGAGGAGCCGAACTCCCACTGTCAAGCCTCCATCTCTCTCACCCTCCCCATCTCTTCACTACGCCAGGTCCGAACACAGAGGAGCCGCACTCCCACTGTCAAGCCACCATCTCTCTCGCCCTTCCCATCTCTCAAGTACACCAGGTCCGAACACAGAGGAGCCGAACTCCCACTGTCAAGCCCCAATCTCTCTCACCCTCCCCATCTCTTAACTACACCAAGTCCGAACACAGAGGAGCCGCACTCCCACTGTCAAGCCTCCATCTCTCTCACCCTCCCCATCTCTCAAGTACACCAGGTCATAACACAGAGGAGCCGAACTCCCACTGTCAAGCCTCCATCTCTCTCACCCTCCCCATCTCTTAACTACAATAGGTCCAAACACAGAGGAGCCGAACTCCCACTGTCAAGCCACCATCTCTCTCGCCTTCCCTATCTCTCAAGTACACCAGGTCCCAACACAGAGGAGCCTAACTCCCACTGTCAAGCCTCCATCTCTCTCACCCTCCCCATCTCTTAACTACACCAGGTCCAAACACAGAGGAGCCGAACTCCCAATGTCAAGCCACCATCTCTCTCGCCTTCCCTATCTCTCAAGTACACCAGGTCCGAACACAGAGGAGCCGAACTCCCACTATCAAGGCACCGTCTCTCTCACCCTCCCCATCTCTTAACTACACCAGGTCCGAACACAGAAAACCGAACTCCCACTGTCAAGTCTCCATCTCTCTCACCCTCCCCATCTCTTAACTACACCAGGTCCGAACACAGAGGAGCCGAACTCCCACTGTCAAATCTCCATCTCTCTCACCCTCCCCATCTCTTAACTACACCAGGTCCGAACACAGAGGAGCCGAACTCCCACTATCAAGTCTCCATCTCTCTCACCCTCCCCATCTCTTAACTACACCAGGTCCGAACACAGAGGAGCCGAACTCCCACTGTCAAACCTCCATCTCTCTCACCCTCCCCATCTCTTAACTACAGCAGGACCGAACACAGAGGAGCCGAATTCCCACTGTCAAGTCTCCATCTCTCTCACCCTCCCCATCTCTTAACTACACCAGGTCCGAACACAGAGGAGCCGAACTCCCACTGTCAAACCTCCATCTCTCTCACCCTCCCCATCTCTTAACTACACCAGGTCCGAACACAGAGGAGCCGAACTCCCACTGTCAAGCCTCCATCTCTCTCACCCTCCCCATCTCTTAACTACACCAGGTCCGAACACAGAGGAGCCGAACTCCCACTGTCAAACCTCCATCTCTCTCACCTTCCCGATCTTTTAATTACACCTGGTCCGAAAACAGAGGAGCCGAACTCCCACTGTCAAGCCTCCATCTCTCTCACACTCCCCATCTCTTAACTACACCAGGTCCGAACACAGAGGAGCCGAATTCCCACCGTCAAGCCTCCATCTCTCTCACCCTCCCCATCTCTTAACTACACCAGGTCCGAACACAGAGGAGCCGAACTCCCACTGTCAAGCCTCCATCTCTCTCACACTCCCCATCTCTTAACTACACCAGGTCCGAACACAGAGGAGCCGAACTCCCACTGTCAAGCCTCCATCTCTCTCACCCTCCCCATCTCTTAACTACACCAGGTCCGAACACAGAAGAGCCGAACTCCGACTGTCAAGCCTCCATCTCTCTCACTCACCGCATCTCTTAACTACACCAGGTCCGAACACAGAGGAGACGAACTCCCACTGTCACGCCTCCATCTCTCTCACCCTCCTCATCTCTTAACTACACCAGGTCCAAACACAGAAGAGCCTAACACCCACTGTCAAGCCCCAATCTCTCTCACCCTCCCCATCTCTTCACTACGCCAGGTCCGAACACAGAGGAGCCGCACTCCCACTGTCAAGCCACCATCTCTCTCGCCCTTCCCATCTCTCAAGTACACCAGGTCCGAACACAGAGGAGCCGAACTCCCACTGTCAAGCCCCAATCTCTCTCACCCTCCCCATCTCTTAACTACACCAGGTCCGAACACAGAGGAGCCGCACTCCCACTGTCAAGCCTCCATCTCTCTCACCCTCCCCATCTCTCAAGTACACCAGGTCATAACACAGAGGAGCCGAACTCCCACTGTCAAGCCTCCATCTCTCTCACCCTCCCCATCTCTTAACTACACCAGGTCCGAACACAGAGGAGCCGAACTCCCACTGTCAAGCCTCCATCTCTCTCACCCTCCCCATCTCTTAACTACACCAGGTCCGAACACAGAAGAGCCGAACTCCGACTGTCAAGCCTCCATCTCTCTCACTCACCGCATCTCTTAACTACACCAGGTCCGAACACAGAGGAGACGAACTCCCACTGTCACGCCTCCATCTCTCTCACCCTCCTCATCTCTTAACTACACCAGGTCCAAACACAGAAGAGCCTAACACCCACTGTCAAGCCCCAATCTCTCTCACCCTCCCCATCTCTTCACTACGCCAGGTCCGAACACAGAGGAGCCGCACTCCCACTGTCAAGCCACCATCTCTCTCGCCCTTCCCATCTCTCAAGTACACCAGGTCCGAACACAGAGGAGCCGAACTCCCACTGTCAAGCCCCAATCTCTCTCACCCTCCCCATCTCTTAACTACACCAGGTCCGAACACAGAGGAGCCGCACTCCCACTGTCAAGCCTCCATCTCTCTCACCCTCCCCATCTCTCAAGTACACCAGGTCATAACACAGAGGAGCCGAACTCCCACTGTCAAGCCTCCATCTCTCTCACCCTCCCCATCTCTTAACTACAATAGGTCCAAACACAGAGGAGCCGAACTCCCACTGTCAAGCCACCATCTCTCTCGCCTTCCCTATCTCTCAAGTACACCAGGTCCCAACACAGAGGAGCCTAACTCCCACTGTCAAGCCTCCATCTCTCTCACCCTCCCCATCTCTTAACTACACCAGGTCCAAACACAGAGGAGCCGAACTCCCAATGTCAAGCCACCATCTCTCTCGCCTTCCCTATCTCTCAAGTACACCAGGTCCGAACACAGAGGAGCCGAACTCCCACTATCAAGGCACCGTCTCTCTCACCCTCCCCATCTCTTAACTACACCAGGTCCGAACACAGAAAACCGAACTCCCACTGTCAAGTCTCCATCTCTCTCACCCTCCCCATCTCTTAACTACACCAGGTCCGAACACAGAGGAGCCGAACTCCCACTGTCAAATCTCCATCTCTCTCACCCTCCCCATCTCTTAACTACACCAGGTCCGAACACAGAGGAGCCGAACTCCCACTATCAAGTCTCCATCTCTCTCACCCTCCCCATCTCTTAACTACACCAGGTCCGAACACAGAGGAGCCGAACTCCCACTGTCAAACCTCCATCTCTCTCACCCTCCCCATCTCTTAACTACAGCAGGACCGAACACAGAGG
Organism: Eledone cirrhosa; assembly: GCA_964016885.1. Lineage (NCBI taxonomy): Eukaryota > Metazoa > Mollusca > Cephalopoda > Octopoda > Eledonidae > Eledone > Eledone cirrhosa. Next base: position 25,420,001 of record OZ024743.1, on the reverse strand, counting down.
AGCCGAATTCCCACTGTCAAGTCTCCATCTCTCTCACCCTCCCCATCTCTTTACTACACCAGGTCCGAACACAGAGGAGCCGAACTCCCACTGTCAAACCTCCATCTCTCTCACCCTCCCCATCTCTTAACTACACCAGGTCCGAACACAGAGGAGCCGAACTCCCACTGTCAAGCCTCCATCTCTCTCACCCTCCCCATCTCTTAACTACACCAGGTCCGAACACAGAGGAGCCGAACTCCCACTGTCAAACCTCCATCTCTCTCACCTTCCCGATCTTTTAATTACACCTGGTCCGAAAACAGAGGAGCCGAACTCCCACTGTCAAGCCTCCATCTCTCTCACACTCCCCATCTCTTAACTACACCAGGTCCGAACACAGAGGAGCCGAATTCCCACCGTCAAGCCTCCATCTCTCTCACCCTCCCCATCTCTTAACTACACCAGGTCCGAACACAGAGGAGCCGAACTCCCACTGTCAAGCCTCCATCTCTCTCACACTCCCCATCTCTTAACTACACCAGGTCCGAACACAGAGGAGCCGAACTCCCACTGTCAAGCCTCCATCTCTCTCACCCTCCCCATCTCTTAAATACACCAGGTCCGAACACAGAAGAGCCGAACTCCGACTGTCAAGCCTCCATCTCTCTCACTCACCGCATCTCTTAACTACACCAGGTCCGAACACAGAGGAGACGAACTCCCACTGTCAAGCCTCCATCTCTCTCACCCTCCTCATCTCTTAACTACACCAGGTCCAAACACAGAAGACCCTAACACCCACTGTCAAGCCTCCATCTCTCTCACCCTTCTCATCTCTTAACTACACCAGGTCCGAACACAGAGGAGCCGAACTCCCACTGTCAAATCTCCATCTATCTCACCCTCCCCATCTCTTAACTACACCAGGTCCGAACACAGAGGAGCCGAACTCCCACTATCAAGTCTCCATCTCTCTCACCCTCCCCATCTCTTAACTACACCAGGTCCGAACACAGAGGAGCCGAACTCCCACTGTCAAACCTCCATCTCTCTCACCCTCCCCATCTCTTAACTACACCAGGTCCGAACACAGAGGAGCCGAACTCCCACTGTCAAGCCTCCATCTCTCTCACCCTCCCCATCTCTTAACTACACCATGTCCGAACACAGAGGAGCCGAACTCCCACTGTCAATCCTCCATCTCTCTCACCTTCCCGATCTTTTAACTACACCTGGTCCGAAAACAGAGGAGCCGAACTCCCACTGTCAAGCCTCCATCTCTCTCACACTCCCCATCTCTTAACTACACCAGGTCCGAACACAGAGGAGCCGAACTCCCACTGTCAAGCCTCCATCTCTCTCACCCTCCCCATCTCTTAACTACACCAGGTCCGAACACAGAGGAGCCGAACTCCCACTGTCAAGCCTCCATCTCTCTCACACTCCCCATCTCTTAACTACACCAGGTCCGAACACAGAGGAGCCGAACTCCCACTGTCAAGCCTCCATCTCTCTCACACTCCCCATCTCTTAACTACACCAGGTCCGAACACAGAGGAGCCGAACTCCCACTGTCAAGCCTCCATCTCTCTCACACTCCCCATCTCTTAACTACACCAGGTCCGAACACAGAGGAGCCGAACTCCCACTGTCAAGCCTCCATCTCTCTCACCCTCCCCATCTCTTCACTACGCCAGGTCCGAACACAGAGGAGCCGCACTCCCACTGTCAAGCCACCATCTCTCTCGCCTTCCCTATCTCTCAAGTACACCAGGTCCGAACACAGAAGAGCCGAACTCCCACTATCAAGGCACCGTCTCTCTCACCCTCCCCATCTCTTAACTACACCAGGTCCAAACACAGAGGAGCCGAACTCCCAATGTCAAGCCACCATCTCTCTCGCCTTCCCTATCTCTCAAGTACACCAGGTCCGAACACAGAGGAGCCGAACTCCCACTATCAAGGCACCGTCTCTCTCACCCTCCCCATCTCTTAACTACACCAGGTCCGAACACAGAAAACCGAACTCCCACTGTCAAGTCTCCATCTCTCTCACCCTCCCCATCTCTTAACTACACCAGGTCCGAACACAGAGGAGCCGAACTCCCACTGTCAAATCTCCATCTCTCTCACCCTCCCCATCTCTTAACTACACCAGGTCCGAACACAGAGGAGCCGAACTCCCACTATCAAGTCTCCATCTCTCTCACCCTCCCCATCTCTTAACTACACCAGGTCCGAACACAGAGGAGCCGAACTCCCACTGTCAAACCTCCATCTCTCTCACCCTCCCCATCTCTTAACTACAGCAGGACCGAACACAGAGGAGCCGAATTCCCACTGTCAAGTCTCCATCTCTCTCACCCTCCCCATCTCTTAACTACACCAGGTCCGAACACAGAGGAGCCGAACTCCCACTGTCAAACCTCCATCTCTCTCACCCTCCCCATCTCTTAACTACACCAGGTCCGAACACAGAGGAGCCGAACTCCCACTGTCAAACCTCCATCTCTCTCACCTTCCCGATCTTTTAATTACACCTGGTCCGAAAACAGAGGAGCCGAACTCCCACTGTCAAGCCTCCATCTCTCTCACACTCCCCATCTCTTAACTACACCACGTCCGAACACAGAGGAGCCGAATTCCCACCGTCAAGCCTCCATCTCTCTCACCCTCCCCATCTCTTAACTACACCAGGTCCGAACACAGAGGAGCCGAACTCCCACTATCAAGTCTCCATCTCTCTCACCCTCCCCATCTCTTAACTACACCAGGTCCGAACACAGAGGAGCCGAACTCCCACTGTCAAACCTCCATCTCTCTCACCCTCCCCATCTCTTAACTACAGCAGGACCGAACACAGAGGAGCCGAATTCCCACTGTCAAGTCTCCATCTCTCTCACCCTCCCCATCTCTTAACTACACCAGGTCCGAACACAGAGGAGACGAACTCCCACTGTCAAGCCTCCATCTCTCTCACCCTCCTCATCTCTTAACTACACCAGGTCCAAACACAGAAGAGCCTAACACCCACTGTCAAGCCTCCATCTCTCTCACCCTTCTCATCTCTTAACTACACCAGGTCCGAACACAGAGGAGCCGAACTCCCACTGTCAAATCTCCATCTATCTCACCCTCCCCATCTCTTAACTACACCAGGTCCGAACACAGAGGAGCCGAACTCCCACTATCAAGTCTCCATCTCTCTCACCCTCCCCATCTCTTAACTACACCAGGTCCGAACACAGAGGAGCCGAACTCCCACTGTCAAACCTCCATCTCTCTCACCCTCCCCATCTCTTAACTACACCAGCTCCGAACACAGAGGAGCCGAACTCCCACTGTCAAGCCTCCATCTCTCTCACCCTCCCCATCTCTTAACTACACCATGTCCGAACACAGAGGAGCCGAACTCCCACTGTCAATCCTCCATCTCTCTCACCTTCCCGATCTTTTAACTACACCTGGTCCGAAAACAGAGGAGCCGAACTCCCACTGTCAAGCCTCCATCTCTCTCACACTCCCCATCTCTTAACTACACCAGGTCCGAACACAGAGGAGCCGAACTCCCACTGTCAAGCCTCCATCTCTCTCACCCTCCCCATCTCTTAACTACACCAGGTCCGAACACAGAGGAGCCGAACTCCCACTGTCAAGCCTCCATCTCTCTCACACTCCCCATCTCTTAACTACACCAGGTCCGAACACAGAGGAGCCGAACTCCCACTGTCAAGCCTCCATCTCTCTCACACTCCCCATCTCTTAACTACACCAGGTCCGAACACAGAGGAGCCGAACTCCCACTGTCAAGCCTCCATCTCTCTCACACTCCCCATCTCTTAACTACACCAGGTCCGAACACAGAGGAGCCGAACTCCCACTGTCAAGCCTCCATCTCTCTCACCCTCCCCATCTCTTCACTACGCCAGGTCCGAACACAGAGGAGCCGCACTCCCACTGTCAAGCCACCATCTCTCTCGCCCTTCCCATCTCTCAAGTACACCAGGTCCGAACACAGAGGAGCCGAACTCCCACTGTCAAGCCCCAATCTCTCTCACCCTCCCGATCTCTTAACTACACCAGGTCCGAACACAGAGGAGCCGCACTCCCACTGTCAAGCCTCCATCTCTCTCACCCTCCCCATCTCTCAAGTACACCAGGTCATAACACAGAGGAGCCGAACTCCCACTGTCAAGCCTCCATCTCTCTCACCCTCCCCATCTCTTAACTACAATAGGTCCAAACACAGAGGAGCCGAACTCCCACTGTCAAGCCACCATCTCTCTCGCCTTCCCTATCTCTCAAGTACACCAGGTCCTAACACAGAGGAGCCTAACTCCCACTGTCAAGCCTCCATCTCTCTCACCCTCCCCATCTCTTAACTACACCAGGTCCAAACACAGAGGAGCCGAACTCCCAATGTCAAGCCACCATCTCTCTCGCCTTCCCTATCTCTCAAGTACACCAGGTCCGAACACAGAGGAGCCGAACTCCCACTATCAAGGCACCGTCTCTCTCACCCTCCCCATCTCTTAACTACACCAGGTCCGAACACAGAAAACCGAACTCCCACTGTCAAGTCTCCATCTCTCTCACCCTCCCCATCTCTTAACTACACCAGGTCCGAACACAGAGGAGCCGAACACCCACTGTCAAATCTCCATCTCTCTCACCCTCCCCATCTCTTAACTACACCAGGTCCGAACACAGAGGAGCCGAACTCCCACTATCAAGTCTCCATCTCTCTCACCCTCCCCATCTCTTAACTACACCAGGTCCGAACACAGAGGAGCCGAACTCCCACTGTCAAACCTCCATCTCTCTCACCCTCCCCATCTCTTAACTACAGCAGGACCGAACACAGAGGAGCCGAATTCCCACTGTCAAGTCTCCATCTCTCTCACCCTCCCCATCTCTTAACTACACCAGGTCCGAACACAGAGGTGCCGAACTCCCACTGTCAAACCTCCATCTCTCTCACCCTCCCCATCTCTTAACTACACCAGGTCCGAACACAGAGGAGCTGAACTCCCACTGTCAAGCCTCCATCTCTCTCACCCTCCCCATCTCTTAACTACACCAGGTCCGAACACAGAGGAGCCGAACTCCCACTGTCAAACCTCCATCTCTCTCACCTTCCCGATCTTTTAATTACACCTGGTCCGAAAACAGAGGAGCCGAACTCCCACTGTCAAGCCTCCATCTCTCTCACACTCCCCATCTCTTAACTACACCAGGTCCGAACACAGAGGAGCCGAATTCCCACCGTCAAGCCTCCATCTCTCTCACCCTCCCCATCTCTTAACTACACCAGGTCCGAACACAGAGGAGACGAACTCCCACTGTCAAGCCTCCATCTCCCTCACTCACCGCATCTCTTAACTACACCAGGTCCGAACACAGAGGAGACGAACTCCCACTGTCAAGCCTCCATCTCTCTCACCCTTCTCATCTCTTAACTACACCAGGTCCGAACACAGAGGAGCCGAACTCCCACTGTCAAATCTCCATCTATCTCACCCTCCCCATCTCTTAACTACACCAGGTCCGAACACAGAGGAGCCGAACTCCCACTATCAAGTCTCCATCTCTCTCACCCTCCCCATCTCTTAACTACACCAGGTCCGAACACAGAGGAGCCGAACTCCCACTGTCAAACCTCCATCTCTCTCACCCTCCCCATCTCTTAACTACACCAGGTCCGAACACAGAGGAGCCGAACTCCCACTGTCAAGCCTCCATCTCTCTCACCCTCCCCATCTCTTAACTACACCATGTCCGAACACAGAGGAGCCGAACTCCCACTGTCAATCCTCCATCTCTCTCACCTTCCCGATCTTTTAACTACACCTGGTCCGAAAACAGAGGAGCCGAACTCCCACTGTCAAGCCTCCATCTCTCTCACACTCCCCATCTCTTAACTACACCAGGTCCGAACACAGAGGAGCCGAACTCCCACTGTCAAGCCTCCATCTCTCTCACCCTCCCCATCTCTTAACTACACCAGGTCCGAACACAGAGGAGCCGAACTCCCACTGTCAAGCCTCCATCTCTCTCACACTCCCCATCTCTTAACTACACCAGGTCCGAACACAGAGGAGCCGAACTCCCACTGTCAAGCCTCCATCTCTCTCACACTCCCCATCTCTTAACTACACCAGGTCCGAACACAGAGGAGCCGAACTCCCACTGTCAAGCCTCCATCTCTCTCACACTCCCCATCTCTTAACTACACCAGGTCCGAACACAGAGGAGCCGAACTCCCACTGTCAAGCCTCCATCTCTCTCACCCTCCCCATCTCTTAACTACACCAGGTCCGAACACAGAGGAGCCGCACTCCCACTGTGAAGCCTACATATCTCTCACCCTCCCCATCTCTCAAGTACACCAGGTCCGAACACAGAGGAGCCGCACTCCCACTGTGAAGCCTACATATCTCTCACCCTCCCCATCTCTCAAGTACACCATGTCCGAACACAGAGGAGCCGAACACCCACTGTCAAGCCTCCATCTCTCTCACCCTCCCTATCTCTTAACTACACCAGGTCCGAACACAGAGGAGCCGAACTCCCACTGTCAAGGCTCCATTTCTCTCACCCTCCCCATCTCTTAACTACACCAGGTCCGAACACAGAGGAGCCAAACTCCCACTGTCAAGCCCCAATCTCTCTCACCCTCCCCATCTCTCAAGTACACCAGGTCCGAACACAGAGGAGCCAAACTCCCACTGTCAAGCCCCAATCTCTCTCACCCTCCCCATCTCTCAAGTTCACCAGGTCCGAACACAGAGGAGCCAAACTCCCACTGTCAAGCCACCATCTCTCTCGCCCTTCCCATCTCTCAAGTACACCAGGTCCGAACACAGAGGAGCCGAACACCCACTGTCAAGCCTCCATCTCTCTCACCCTCCCTATCTCTTAACTACACCAGGTCCGAACACAGAGGAGCCGAACTCCCACTGTCAAGGCTCCATTTCTCTCACCCTCCCCATCTCTTAACTACACCAGGTCCGAACACAGAGGAGCCAAACTCCCACTGTCAAGCCCCAATCTCTCTCACCCTCCCCATCTCTCAAGTTCACCAGGTCCGAACACAGAGGAGCCGCACTCCCACTGTCAAGCCACCATCTCTCTCGCCCTTCCCATCTCTCAAGTACACCAGGTCCGAACACAGAGGAGCCGAACTCCCACTGTCAAGCCCCAATCTCTCTCACCCTCCCCATCTCTTAACTACACCAGGTCCGAACACAGAGGAGCCGCACTCCCACTGTCAAGCCTCCATCTCTCTCACCCTCCCCATCTCTCAAGTACACCAGGTCATAACACAGAGGAGCCGAACTCCCACTGTCAATCCTCCATCTCTCTCACCCTCCCCATCTCTTAACTACAATAGGTCCAAACACAGAGGAGTCGAACTCCCACTGTCAAGCCACCATCTCTCTCGCCTTCCCTATCTCTCAAGTACACCAGGTCCCAACACAGAGGAGCCTAACTCCCACTGTCAAGCCTCCATCTCTCTCACCCTCCCCATCTCTTAACTACACCAGGTCCAAACACAGAGGAGCCGAACTCCCAATGTCAAGCCACCATCTCTCTCGCCTTCCCTATCTCTCAAGTACACCAGGTCCGAACACAGAGGAGCCGAACTCCCACTATCAAGGCACCGTCTCTCTCACCCTCCCCATCTCTTAACTACACCAGGTCCGAACACAGAAAACCGAACTCCCACTGTCAAGTCTCCATCTCTCTCACCCTCCCCATCTCTTAACTACACCAGGTCCGAACACAGAGGAGCCGAACTCCCACTGTCAAATCTCCATCTCTCTCACCCTCCCCATCTCTTAACTACACCAGGTCCGAACACAGAGGAGCCGAACTCCCACTATCAAGTCTCCATCTCTCTCACCCTCCCCATCTCTTAACTACACCAGGTCCGAACACAGAGGAGCCGAATTCCCACTGTCAAGTCTCCATCTCTCTCACCCTCCCCATCTCTTAACTACACCAGGTCCGAACACAGAGGAGCCGAACTCCCACTGTCAAACCTCCATCTCTCTCACCCTCCCCATCTCTTAACTACACCAGGTCCGAACACAGAGGAGCCGAACTCCCACTGTCAAGCCTCCATCTCTCTCACACTCCCCATCTCTTAACTACACCAGGTCCGAACACAGAGGAGCCGAACTCCCACTGTCAAGCCTCCATCTCTCTCACACTCCCCATCTCTTAACTACACCAGGTCCGAACACAGAGGAGCCGAACTCCCACTGTCAAGCCTCCATCTCTCTCACACTCCCCATCTCTTAACTACACCAGGTCGGAACACAGAGGAGCCGAACTCCCACTGTCAAGCCTCCATCTCTCTCACACTCCCCATCTCTTAACTACACCAGGTCCGAACACAGAGGAGCCGAACTCCCACTGTCAAGCCTCCATCTCTCTCACCCTCCCCATCTCTTAACTACACCAGGTCCGAACACAGAGGAGCCGCACTCCCACTGTGAAGCCTACATATCTCTCACCCTCCCCATCTCTCAAGTACACCAGGTCCGAACACAGAGGAGCCGCACTCCCACTGTGAAGCCTACATATCTCTCACCCTCCCCATCTCTCAAGTACACCATGTCCGAACACAGAGGAGCCGAACACCCACTGTCAAGCCTCCATCTCTCTCACCCTCCCTATCTCTTAACTACACCAGGTCCGAACACAGAGGAGCCGAACTCCCACTGTCAAGGCTCCATTTCTCTCACCCTCCCCATCTCTTAACTACACCAGGTCCGAACACAGAGGAGCCAAACTCCCACTGTCAAGCCCCAATCTCTCTCACCCTCCCCATCTCTCAAGTACACCAGGTCCGAACACAGAGGAGCCAAACTCCCACTGTCAAGCCCCAATCTCTCTCACCCTCCCCATCTCTCAAGTTCACCAGGTCCGAACACAGAGGAGCCAAACTCCCACTGTCAAGCCACCATCTCTCTCGCCCTTCCCATCTCTCAAGTACACCAGGTCCGAACACAGAGGAGCCGAACACCCACTGTCAAGCCTCCATCTCTCTCACCCTCCCTATCTCTTAACTACACCAGGTCCGAACACAGAGGAGCCGAACTCCCACTGTCAAGGCTCCATTTCTCTCACCCTCCCCATCTCTTAACTACACCAGGTCCGAACACAGAGGAGCCAAACTCCCACTGTCAAGCCCCAATCTCTCTCACCCTCCCCATCTCTCAAGTTCACCAGGTCCGAACACAGAGGAGCCGCACTCCCACTGTCAAGCCACCATCTCTCTCGCCCTTCCCATCTCTCAAGTACACCAGGTCCGAACACAGAGGAGCCGAACTCCCACTGTCAAGCCCCAATCTCTCTCACCCTCCCCATCTCTTAACTACACCAGGTCCGAACACAGAGGAGCCGCACTCCCACTGTCAAGCCTCCATCTCTCTCACCCTCCCCATCTCTCAAGTACACCAGGTCATAACACAGAGGAGCCGAACTCCCACTGTCAATCCTCCATCTCTCTCACCCTCCCCATCTCTTAACTACAATAGGTCCAAACACAGAGGAGTCGAACTCCCACTGTCAAGCCACCATCTCTCTCGCCTTCCCTATCTCTCAAGTACACCAGGTCCCAACACAGAGGAGCCTAACTCCCACTGTCAAGCCTCCATCTCTCTCACCCTCCCCATCTCTTAACTACACCAGGTCCAAACACAGAGGAGCCGAACTCCCAATGTCAAGCCACCATCTCTCTCGCCTTCCCTATCTCTCAAGTACACCAGGTCCGAACACAGAGGAGCCGAACTCCCACTATCAAGGCACCGTCTCTCTCACCCTCCCCATCTCTTAACTACACCAGGTCCGAACACAGAAAACCGAACTCCCACTGTCAAGTCTCCATCTCTCTCACCCTCCCCATCTCTTAACTACACCAGGTCCGAACACAGAGGAGCCGAACTCCCACTGTCAAATCTCCATCTCTCTCACCCTCCCCATCTCTTAACTACACCAGGTCCGAACACAGAGGAGCCGAACTCCCACTATCAAGTCTCCATCTCTCTCACCCTCCCCATCTCTTAACTACACCAGGTCCGAACACAGAGGAGCCGAATTCCCACTGTCAAGTCTCCATCTCTCTCACCCTCCCCATCTCTTAACTACACCAGGTCCGAACACAGAGGAGCCGAACTCCCACTGTCAAACCTCCATCTCTCTCACCCTCCCCATCTCTTAACTACACCAGGTCCGAACACAGAGGAGCCGAACTCCCACTGTCAAGCCTCCATCTCTCTCACCCTCCCCATCTCTTAACTACACCAGGTCCGAACACAGAGGAGCCGAACTCCCACTGTCAAACCTCCATCTCTCTCACCTTCCCGATCTTTTAATTACACCTGGTCCGAAAACAGAGGAGCCGAACTCCCACTGTCAAGCCTCCATCTCTCTCACACTCCCCATCTCTTAACTACACCAGGTCCGAACACAGAGGAGCCGAATTCCCACCGTCAAGCCTCCATCTCTCTCACCCTCCCCATCTCTTAACTACACCAGGTCCGAACACAGAGGAGCCGAACTCCCACTGTTAAGCCTCCATCTCTCTCACACTCCCCATCTCTTAACTACACCAGGTCCGAACACAGAGGAGCCGAACTCCCACTGTCAAGCCTCCATCTCTCTCACTCACCGCATCTCTTAACTACACCAGGTCCGAACACAGAGGAGACGAACTCCCACTGTCAAGCCTCCATCTCTCTCACCCTCCTCATCTCTTAACTACACCAGGTCCAAACACAGAAGAGCCTAACACCCACTGTCAAGCCTCCATCTCTCTCACCCTTCTCATCTCTTAACTACACCAGTTCCGAACACAGAAGAGCCGAACTCCCACTGTCAAGCCTCCATCTCTCTCACCCTCCCCATCTCTTAACTAAACCAGGTCCAAACACAGAAGAGCCTAACACCCACTGTCAAGCCTCCATCTCTCTCACCCCCCTCATCTCTTAACTACACCAGGTCCAAACACAGAAGAGCCTAACACCCACTGTCAAGCCTCCATCTCTCTCACCCTTCTCATCTCTTAACTACACCAGTTCCGAACACAGAAGAGCCGAACTCCCACTGTCAAGCCTCCATCTCTCTCACCCTTCTCATCTCTTAACTACACCAGTTCCGAACACAGAGGAGCCGCACTCCCACTGTCAAGCCTCCATCTCCCTCAACCTCCCCATCTCTTAACTACACAAACTCCTAACACAGAGGAGCCGAACTCCCACTGTCAAGCCCCAATCTCTCACACTCTCCCCATCTCTCAAGTACACCAGGTCTGAACACATAGGACCCGAACTCCCACTATTAAGCCTCCATCTCTCTCACCCTTCCCATCTCTTAACTACACCAGGTTTGAACACAAAGGAGCCGAACTCCCACTGTCAAGTCTCCATCTCTCTCACCCTCCCCATCTCTTAACTACACCAGGTCCGAACACAGAGGAGCCGAACTCCCACTGTCAAGCCTCCATCTCTCTCACCCTCCCCATCTCTTAACTACACCAGGTCCGAACACATAGGAGCCGAACTCTCACTGTCAAGCCTCCATCTCTCTCACCCTCCCCATCTCTTAACTACACCAGGTCCGAACACATAGGAGCCGAACTCCCACTGTCAAGTCTACATCTCTCTCATCCTCCCCATCTCTTAACTACACCAGATCCGAACACAGAAAAGCCGAAATCCCACTGTCAAGCCTCCATCTCTCTCACTCACCGCATCTCTTAACTACACCAGGTCCAAACACAGAAGAGCCGAACTCTCACTGTCAAGCCTCCATCTCTCTCACCCTCCCCATCTCTTAACTACACCAGGTCCGAACACATAGGAGCCGAACTCCCACTGTCAAGTCTACATCTCTCTCATCCTCCCCATCTCTTAACTACACCAGATCCGAACACAGAAAAGCCGAAATCCCACTGTCAAGCCTCCATCTCTCTCACTCACCGCATCTCTTAACTACACCAGGTCCAAACACAGAAGAGCCGAACTCTCACTGTCAAGCCTCCATCTCTCTCACCCTCCCCATCTCTTAACTACACCAGGTCCGAACACAGAGGAGCCGAACACCCACTGTCAAGCCTCCATCTCTCTCACTCTCCCCATCTCTTAACTACACCAGGTCCGAACACAGAGGATCCGAACACCCACTGTCAAGCCTCCATCTCTCTCACCCTCCCCATCTCTTAACTACACCAGGTCCAAACACAGAAGAGCCGAACTCCCACTGTCAAGCCTCCATCTCCCTCAACATCCCCATCTCTTAACTACACAAACTCCTAACACAGAGGAGCCGAACTCCCACTGTCAATCCCCAATCTCTCTCACTCTCCCCTTTTCTCAAGTACACCAGGTCCGAACACATAGGACCCGAACTCCCACTGTCAAGCCTCCATCTCTCTCACCCTCCCCATCACTTAACTACACCAGGTCCGAACACAGAGGAGCCGAACTGCCACTGTCAAGCCTCCATCTCTCTCACTCTCCCCATCTCTTAACTACACCTGTTCCGAACACAGAGGTGCCGAACACCCACTGTCAAGCCTCCATCTCTCTCACCCGCCCCATCTCTTAACTACACCAGGTCCGAACACAGAGGAGCCGAACTCCCACTGTCAAGTCGACATCTCACTCACCCTCTCCATCTCCTAACTACACCATGTCCGAACACAGAGGAGCCGAACTCCCACTGTCAAGCCTCCAACTCTCTCACCCTCCCTATCACTCAACTACACCAGGTCCGAAAACAGAGGAGCCGGACTCCCGCTGTCAAGCCTCCATCTCTCTCACTCTCCCCATCTCTTAACTACACCATGTCCGAACACAGAGGAGCCGAACTCCCACTGTCAAGTCTCCAACTCTCTCACCCTCCCTATCTCTCAACTACACCAGGTCCGAACACAGAGGATCCTAACTCCCACTGTCAAGCCTCCATCTATCTCACCCCCCCCCCTACCAATCTATTAACTACACCAGGTCCCAACACAGAGGAGCCGAACTCCCACTGTCAAGCCTCCATCTCTCTCACCCTCCCCATCTCTTAACTACACCAGGTCCGAACACAGAAGGGCCGAACTCCCACTGTCAAGCCTCCATCTCTCTCACTCACCGCATCTCTTAACTACACCAGGTCCGAACACAGAGGAGCCGAACTCCCACTGTCAAGCCTCCATCTCTCTCACCCTCCTCATCTCTTAACTACACCAGGTCCAAACACAGAAGAGCCTAACACCCACTGTCAAGCCTCCATCTCTCTCACCCTTCTCATCTCTTAACTACACCAGTTCCGAACACAGAAGAGCCGAACTCCCACTGTCAAGCCTCCATCTCCCTCAACCTCCCCATCTCTTAACTACACAAACTCCTAACACAGAGGAGCCGAACTCCCACTGTCAATCCCCAATCTCTCTCAGTCTCCCCTTTTCTCAAGTACACCAGGTCCGAACACATAGGACCCGAACTCCCACTGTCAAGCCTCCATCTCTCTCACTCTCTGCATCTCTTAACTACACCTGGTCCGAACACAGAGGAGCCGAAATCCCACTGTCAAGCATCCATCTCTCTCACCCTCCCCATCTCTTAACTACATCAGGTTCGAACACAGAGGAGCCGAACTCCCACTATCAAGTCTCCATCTCTCTCACCCTCCCCATCTCTTAACTACACCAGGTCCGAACACAGAGGAGCCGAACTCCCACTGTCATGTCTCCAACTCTCTCACCCTCCCTATCTCTCAACTACACCAGGTCCGAACACAGAGGAGCCGAACGCCCACTGTCAAGCCTCCATCTCTCTCGCCCTCCCCATCTCTTAACTACACCAGGTCCAAACACAGAGGAGCCGAACTCCCACTGTCAAGTCTCCCACTCTCTCACCCTCCCTATCTCTCAACTACACCAGGTCCGAACGCAGAGGAGCCGAACTCCCACTGTCAAGTCTCCATCTCTCTCACCCTCTCCATCTCTTAACTACACCAGGTCCGAACACAGAGGAGCCGAACGCCAACTGTCAAGTCTCCATCTCTCTCACCCTCTCCATCTCTTAACTACACCAGGTCCGAACACAGAGGAGCCGAACGCCCACTGTCAAGTCTCCATCTCTCTCACCCTCCCCATCTCTTAACTACACCAGATCCGAACACAGAGGAGCCGCACTCCCACTGTCAAGCCTCCATCTCTCTCACCCTCCCCATCTCTCAAGTACACCAGGTCAGATCACAGAGGAGCCGAACTCCCACTGTCAAGCCACCATCTCTCTCGCCTCCCCTATCTCTGAAGTACACCAGGTCCCAACACAGAGGAGCCTAACTCCCACTGTCAAGCCTCCATCTCTCTCACCCTCACCATCTCTTAACTACACCAGGTCCAAACACAGGGGAGCCGAACTCCCACTGTCAAGCCACCATCTCTCTCGCCTTCCCTATCTCTCAAGTACACCAGGTCCGAACACAGAGGAGCCGAACTCCCACTGTCAACCTCCATCTCTCTCACCCTCCCCATCTCTTAACTACACCAGGTCCAAACACAGAGGACCCGAACTCCCACTGTCAAGCCACCATCTCTCTCGCCTTCCCTATCACTCAAGTACACCAGGTCCCAACACAGAGGAGCCTAACTCCCACTGTCAAGCCACCATCTCTCTCACCCTCACCATCTCTTAACTACACCAGGTCCAAACACAGAGGAGCCGAACTCCCACTGTCAAGCCACCATCTCTCTCGCCTTCCCTATCTCTCAAGTACACCAGGTCCGAACACACAGGAGCCGAACTCCCACTGTCAAGGCTCAGTCTCTCTCACCCTCCCCATCTCTTAACTGCACCAGGTCCGAACACATAGGAGCCGAACTCCCACTGTCGAGCCTCCATCTCTCTCACCCTCCTCATCTCTTAACTACACCAGGTCCAAACACAGAAGAGCCTAACACCCACTGTCAAGCCTCCATCTTTCTCACCCTCCCCATCTCTTAACTAAATCAGGTCCGAACACAGAGGAGCCGAACTCCGACTGTCAAGCATCCATCACTCTCACCCTCACCATCTCTTAACTACACAGAGGAGCCGAACTCCCACTGTCAAGCCTCCGTCTCTCTCACTCCCCCACCCCCATCTCCTAAATACACCAGGTCCGAACACAGAGCAGCCGAACTCCCACTATCAAGCCTCCATCTCTCTCAACCTCCCCATCACTTAACTACACAAGCTCCTAACAGAGAGGAGCCGAACACCCACTGTCAAGCCCCAATCTCTCTCACCCTCCCCAACTCTTTACTACATCAGGTCCGAACACAGAGGAGCCGAACTCCCACTATCAAGCATCCATCTCTCTCACCCTCCCCATCTCTTAACTACACCAGATCCGAACACAGAAGAGCCGAACTCCCACTGTCAAGTCTCCATCTCTCTCACCCTCCCCATCTCTTAACTACACCAGGTCCGAACACAGAGGAGCCGAACTCCCACTGTCAAGCCGCCATCTCTCTCACCCTCCCCATCTCTTAACTACACCAGTTCCGAACACATAGGAGCCGAACTCCCACTGTCAAGCCTCCATCTCTCTCACCCTCCCCATCTCTTAACTACACCAGGTCCGAACACATAGGAGCCGAACTCCCACTGTCAAGCCTCCATCTCTCTCAACCTTCCCATCTCTTAACTACACCAGGTTTGAACAAAGAGGAGCCGAACGCCCACTGTCAAGCCTCCATCTCTCTCACACTCCCCATCTCTTAACTACACCAGGTCCGAACACATAGGAGCCGAACTCCCACTGTCAAGTCTACATCTCTCTCATCCTCCCCATCTCTTAACTACACCAGATCCGAACACAGAAAAGCCGAAATCCCACTGTCAAGCCTCCATCTCTCTCACCCTCCCCATCTCTTAACTACACCAGGTCCAAACACAGAAGAGCCGAACTCTCACTGTCAAGCCTCCATCTCTCTCACCCTCCCCATCTCTTAACTACACCAGGTCCGAACACAGAGGAGCCGAACACCCACTGTCAAGCCTCCATCTCTCTCACCCTCCCCATCTCTTAACTACACTAGGTCCAAACACAGAAGAGCCTAACACCCACTGTCAAGCCTCCATCTCTCTCACCCTCCCCATCTCTTAACTAAATCAGGTCCGAACACAGAGGAGCCGAACTCCGACTGTCAAGCATCCATCACTCTCACCCTCACCATCTCTTAACTACACAGAGGAGCCGAACTCCCACTGTCAAGCCTCCGTCTCTCTCACCCCCCCCCCCCATCTCCTAAATACACCAGGTCCGAACACAGAGCAGCCGAACTCCCACTATCAAGCCTCCATCTCTCTCAACCTCCCCATCACTTAACTACACAAGCTCCTAACAGAGAGGAGCCGAACACCCACTGTCAAGCCCCAATCTCTCTCACCCTCCCCAACTCTTTACTACATCAGGTCCGAACACAGAGGAGCCGAACTCCCACTATCAAGCATCCATCTCTCTCACCCTCCCCATCTCTTAACTACACCAGATCCGAACACAGAAGAGCCGAACTCCCACTGTCAAGTCTCCATCTCTCTCACCCTCCCCATCTCTTAACTACACCAGGTCCGAACACATAGGAGCCGAACTCCCACTGTCAAGCCGCCATCTCTCTCACCCTCCCCATCTCTTAACTACACCAGTTCCGAACACATAGGAGCCGAACTCCCACTGTCAAGCCTCCATCTCTCTCACCCTCCCCATCTCTTAACTACACCAGGTCCGAACACATAGGAGCCGAACTCCCACTGTCAAGCCTCCATCTCTCTCAACCTTCCCATCTCTTAACTACACCAGGTTTGAACAAAGAGGAGCCGAACGCCCACTGTCAAGCCTCCATCTCTCTCACCCTCCCCATCTCTTAACTACACCAGGTCCGAACACATAGGAGCCGAACTCCCACTGTCAAGTCTACATCTCTCTCATCCTCCCCATCTCTTAACTACACCAGATCCGAACACAGAAAAGCCGAAATCCCACTGTCAAGCCTCCATCTCTCTCACCCTCCCCATCTCTTAACTACACCAGGTCCAAACACAGAAGAGCCGAACTCTCACTGTCAAGCCTCCATCTCTCTCACCCTCCCCATCTCTTAACTACACCAGGTCCGAACACAGAGGAGCCGAACACCCACTGTCAAGCCTCCATCTCTCTCACCCTCCCCATCTCTTAACTACACTAGGTCCAAACACAGAAGAGCCTAACACCCACTGTCAAGCCTCCATCTCTCTCACCATCCTCATCTCTTAACTACACCAGGTCCGAACACAGAAGAGCCGAACTCCCACTGTCAAGCCTCCATCTCCCTCAACATCCCCATCTCTTAACTACACAAACTTCTAACACAGAGGAGCCGAACTCCCACTGTCAATCCCCAATCTCTCTCACCCTCCCCATCACTTAACTACACCAGGTCCGAACACAGAGGAGCCGAACTGCCACTGTCAAGCCTCCATCTCTCTCACTCTCCCCATCTCTTAACTACACCTGTTCCGAACACAGAGGTGCCGAACACCCACTGTCAAGCCTCCATCTCTCTCACCCGCCCCATCTCTTAACTACACCAGGTCCGAACACAGAGGAGCCGAACTCCCACTGTCAAGCCTCCAACTCTCTCACCCTCCCTATCTCTCAACTACACCAGGTCCGAAAACAGAGGAGCCGGACTCCCGCTGTCAAGCCTCCATCTCTCTCACTCTCCCCATCTCTTAACTACACCATGTCCGAACACAGAGGAGGCCGAACTCCCACTGTCAAGTCTCCAACTCTCTCACCCTCCCTATCTCTCAACTACACCAGGTCCGAACACAGAGGAGCCTAACTCCCACTGTCAAGCCTCCATCTATCTAACCCCTCCCCCCTACCAATCTATTAACTACACCAGGTCCGAACACGGAGGTGCCGAACTCCCACTGTCAAACCTCCATCTCTCTCATCCTCCCCATCTCTTAACTACACCAGGTCCGAACACAGAGGAGCCGAATTCCCACTGTCAAGTCTCCATCTCTCTCACCCTCCCCATCTCTTAACTACACCAGATCCGAACACAGAGGAGCCGAACTCCCACTGTCAAACCTCCATCTCTCTCACCCTACCCATCTCTTAACTACACCAGGTCCGATCACAAAGGAGCCGAACTACCACTGTCAAGTCTCGATCTCTCTCACCCTCCCCATCTCTTAACAACACCAGGTCCGAACACAGAGGAGCCGAACTCCCACTGTCAAACCTCCATCTCTCTTACCCTCCCGATCTTTTAACTACACCAGGCCCGAACACAGAGGAGCCGAACTCCCACTGTCAAGCCTCCATCTCTCTCACACTCCCCATATCTTAACTACACCAGGTCCGAACACAGAGGAGCCGAACTCCCACTGTCAAGCCTCCATCTCTCTCACCCTCCCCATCTCTTAACTACACCAGGTCCGAACACAGAGGAGCCGAACTCCCACTGTCAAGCCTCCATCTCTCTCACACTCCCCATCTCTTAACTACACCAGGTCCGAACACAGAGGAGCCGAACTCCCACTGTCAAGCCTCCATCTCTCTCACACTCCCCATATCTTAACTACACCAGGTCCGAACACAGAGGAGCCGAACTCCCACTGTCAAGCCTCCATCTCTCTCACCCTCCCCATCTCTTAACTACACCAGGTCCGAACACAGAGGAGCCGAACTCCCACTGTCAAGCCTCCATCTCTCTCACCCTCCCCATCTCTTAACTACACCAGGTCCGAACACAGAAGAGCTGAACTCCCACTGTCAAGCCTCCATCTCTCTCACTGACCACATCTCTTAACTACACCAGGTCCGAACACAGAGGAGCCGAACTCCCACTGTCAAGCCTCCATCTCTCTCACCCTCCTCATCTCTTAACTACACAAGCTCCTAACACAGAGGTGCCGAACTCCCATTGTCAACCCTCCATCTCTCTCACCCTCCTCATATCTTAACTACACCAGGTCCAAACACAGAAGAGCCTAACACCCACTGTCAAGCCTCCATCTCTCTCACCCTTCTCATCTCTTAACTACACCAGTTCCGAACACAGAAGAGCCGAACTCCCACTGTCAAACCTCCATCTCTCTCACCCTCCCCATCTCTTAACTACACCAGGTCCAAACACAGAAGAGCCTAACACCCACTGTCAAGCCTCCATCTCTCTCACCCTCCTCATCTCTTAACTACACCAGGTCCAAACACAGAAGAGCCTAACAGCCACTGTCAAGCCTCCATCTCTCTCACCCTCCTCATCTCTTAACTACACCAGGTCCAAACACAGAAGAGCCGAACTCCCACTGTCAAACCTCCATCTCTCTCACCCTCCCCATCTCTTAACTACATCAGGTTCGAACACAGAGGACCCGAACTCCCACTGTCAAGCCTCCATCTCTCTCACCCTCCCGATCTCTTAACTACACCAGGTCCGAACACAGAGGAGCCGAACTACCACTGTCAAGCCTCCATCTCTCTCACCCTCCCCATCTCTTAACTACACAAGCTCCTAACACAGAGGAGCCGAACTCCCACTGTCAAGCCTCCATCTCTCTCACCCTCCTCATCTCTTAACTACACCAGGTCCAAACACAGAAGAGCCGAACTCCCACTGTCAAACCTCCATCTCTCTCACCCTCCCCATCTCTTAACTACACCAGGTCTGAACACAGAAGAGCCGAACTCCCACTGTCAAGCCTACATCTCTCTCACTCTCCGCATCTCTTAACTACACCAGGTCCGAACACAGAGGAACCGAACTCCCACTGTCAATCCCCAATCTCTCTCACCCTCCCCATCTCTGAGCTACAACAGGTCCGAACACAGAGGAGCCGACCTCCCACTGTCAAGCCTCCATCTCTCTCACCCTCCCCATCTCTTAACTACACCAGGTCCGAACACAGAAGAGCCGAACTCCCACTGTCAAGCCTCCATCTCTCTCACCCTCCCCATCTCTTAACTACACCAGGTCCGAACACAGAGGAGCCGAACTCCCGCTGTCAAGCCTCAATCTCTCTCAACCTCCCCATCTCTCAAGTACACCAGGTCCGAATACAGAGGAGCCCAACTCCCACTGTCAACGCTCCATCTCTCTCAACCTCCCCATCTCTTAACTACACCATGTCCGAACACAGAGGAGCCGAACTCCCACTGACAAGCCTCCATCTCTCTCAACCTACCCATCTCTCAAGTACACCAGGTCCGAATACAGAGGAGCCCAACTCCCACTGTCAGACTACATCTCTCTCACCCTCTCCATCTCTTAACTACACCAGGTCCGAACACAGGGATGCCGAACTCCCACTATCAAGCCTCCATCTCTCTCACCCTCCCCATCTCTTAACTACACCAGGTCCGAATACAGAGGAGCCGAACTCCCACTATCAAGCCTCCATCTCTCTCAACCTCCCGATCTCTCAAGTACACCAGGTCCGAACACAGAGGAGCCGAACTCCCACTGTCAAACCTCCATCTCTCTCACCCTACCCATCTCTTAACTACACCAGGTCCGATCACAAAGGAGCCGAACTCCCACTGTCAAGTCTCGATCTCTCTCACCCTCCCCATCTCTTAACTACACCAGGTCCGAACACAGAGGAGCCGAACTCCCACTGTCAAACCTCCATCTCTCTTACCCTCCCGATCTTTTAACTACACCAGGCCCGAACACAGAGGAGCCGAACTCCCACTGTCAAGCCTCCATCTCTCTCACACTCCCCATATCTTAACTACACCAGGTCCGAACACAGAGGAGCCGAACTCCCACTGTCAAGCCTCCATCTCTCTCACCCTCCCCATCTCTTAACTACACCAGGTCCGAACACAGAGGAGCCGAACTCCCACTGTCAAGCCTCCATCTCTCTCACACTCCCCATCTCTTAACTACACCAGGTCCGAACACAGAGGAGCCGAACTCCCACTGTCAAGCCTCCATCTCTCTCACACTCCCCATATCTTAACTACACCAGGTCCGAACACAGAGGAGCCGAACTCCCACTGTCAAGCCTCCATCTCTCTCACCCTCCCCATCTCTTAACTACACCAGGTCCGAACACAGAGGAGCCGAACTCCCACTGTCAAGCCTCCATCTCTCTCACCCTCCCCATCTCTTAACTACACCAGGTCCGAACACAGAAGAGCTTAACTCCCACTGTCAAGCCTCCATCTCTCTCACTCACCACATCTCTTAACTACACCAGGTCCGAACACAGAGGAGCCGAACTCCCACTGTCAAGCCTCCATCTCTCTCACCCTCCTCATCTCTTAACTACACAAGCTCCTAACACAGAGGTGCCGAACTCCCATTGTCAACCCTCCATCTCTCTCACCCTCCTCATATCTTAACTACACCAGGTCCAAACACAGAAGAGCCTAACACCCACTGTCAAGCCTCCATCTCTCTCACCCTTCTCATCTCTTAACTACACCAGTTCCGAACACAGAAGAGCCGAACTCCCACTGTCAAACCTCCATCTCTCTCACCCTCCCCATCTCTTAACTACACCAGGTCCAAACACAGAAGAGCCTAACACCCACTGTCAAGCCTCCATCTCTCTCACCCTCCTCATCTCTTAACTACACCAGGTCCAAACACAGAAGAGCCTAACACCCACTGTCAAGCCTCCATCTCTCTCACCCTCCTCATCTCTTAACTACACCAGGTCCAAACACAGAAGAGCCGAACTCCCACTGTCAAACCTCCATCTCTCTCACCCTCCCCATCTCTTAACTACATCAGGTTCGAACACAGAGGACCCGAACTCCCACTGTCAAGCCTCCATCTCTCTCACCCTCCCGATCTCTTAACTACACCAGGTCCGAACACAGAGGAGCCGAACTACCACTGTCAAGCCTCCATCTCTCTCACCCTCCCCATCTCTTAACTACACAAGCTCCTAACACAGAGGAGCCGAACTCCCACTGTCAAGCCTCCATCTCTCTCACCCTCCTCATCTCTTAACTACACCAGGTCCAAACACAGAAGAGCCGAACTCCCACTGTCAAACCTCCATCTCTCTCACCCTCCCCATCTCTTAACTACACCAGGTCTGAATACAGAAGAGCCGAACTCCCACTGTCAAGCCTACATCTCTCTCACTCTCCGCATCTCTTAACTACACCAGGTCCGAACACAGAGGAACCGAACTCCCACTGTCAATCCCCAATCTCTCTCACCCTCCCCATCTCTGAGCTACAACAGGTCCGAACACAGAGGAGCCGACCTCCCACTGTCAAGCCTCCATCTCTCTCACCCTCCCCATCTCTTAACTACACCAGGTCCGAACACAGAAGAGCCGAACTCCCACTGTCAAGCCTCCATCTCTCTCACCCTCCCCATCTCTTAACTACACCAGGTCCGAACACAGAGGAGCCGAACTCCCGCTGTCAAGCCTCAATCTCTCTCAACCTCCCCATCTCTCAAGTACACCAGGTCCGAATACAGAGGAGCCCAACTCCCACTGTCAACGCTCCATCTCTCTCAACCTCCCCATCTCTTAACTACACCATGTCCGAACACAGAGGAGCCGAACTCCCACTGACAAGCCTCCATCTCTCTCAACCTCCCCATCTCTCAAGTACACCAGGTCCGAATACAGAGGAGCCCAACTCCCACTGTCAGACTCCATCTCTCTCACCCTCTCCATCTCTTAACTACACCAGGTCCGAACACAGGGATGCCGAACTCCCACTATCAAGCCTCCATCTCTCTCACCCTCCCCATCTCTTAACTACACCAGGTCCGAATACAGAGGAGCCGAACTCCCACTATCAAGCCTCCATCTCTCTCAACCTCCCGATCTCTCAAGTACACCAGGTCCGAACACAGAGGAGCCGAACTCCCACTGTCAGACTCCATCTCTCTCACCCTCTCCATCTCTTAACTACACCAGGTCCGAACACAGGGATGCCGAACTCCCACTGTCAAGCCTCCATCTCTCTCACCCTCCCCATCTATCAAGTACACCAGGTCCGAACACGGAGGAGCCGAACTCCCACTGTCAAGTCTCCATCTCTCTCAGCCTCCCCATCTCTTAACTACACCAGGTCCGAATACAGAAGAGCCGAACTCCCACTATCAGACTCCATCTCTCTCAGCCTCCCCATCTCTTAACTACACCAGGTCCGAACACGGAGGTGCCGAACTCCCACTGTCAAGCCCCAATCTCTCTCACCCTCCCCATCTCTTAACTACACCAGTTCCGAACACAGAGGTGCCGAACTCCCACTGTCAGCCTCCATCTCTCTCACCCTCCCTATCTCTCAAGTACACCAGGTCAGAACACAGAGGAGCCGAACTCCCACTGTCAAGCCTCCATCTCTCTCAACCTCCCCATCTCTTAACTACACCAAGTCCGAACACAGAGGGGCCGAACTCCCACTGTCAAGTCTCCATCTCTCTCAGCCTCCCCATCTCTTAACTACACCAGGTCCGAATACAGAGGGGCCGAACTCCCACTATCAGACTCCATCTCTCTCAGCCTCCCCATCTCTTAACTGCACCAGGTCCGAACACAGAGGAGCCGAACTCCCACTGTCAAATCTCCATCTCACTCAACCTCCCCATCTCTTAACTACACCAAGTCCGAACACAGAGGAGCCGAACTCCCACTGTCAAGTCTCCATCTCTCTCACCCTCCCCATCTCTTAACTACACCACTTCCGAACACAGAGGGGCCGAACTCCCACTGTCAGCCTCCATCTCTCTCACCCTCCCTATCTCTCAAGTACACCAGGTCAGAACACAGAGGAGCCGAAATCCCACTGTCAAGCCTCCATCTCTCTCACCCTCTCCATCTCTTAACCACACCAGTTCCGAACACAGAGGAGCCGAACTCCCACTGTCAGCCTCCATCTCTCTCACCCTCCCTATCTCTCAAGTACACCAGGTCAGAACACAGAGGAGCCGAAATCCCACTGTCAAGCCTCCATCTCTCTCACCCTCTCCATCTCTTAACTACACCAGTTCCGAACACAGAGGAGCCGAACTCCCACTGTCAAGCCTCCATCTCTTTCAACCTCCCCATCTCTTAACTACACCAGGTCCGAACACAGAGGAGCCGAACTCCCACTGTCAAGCCTCCATCTCTCTCACCCTCCCCATCTCTTAACTGCACCAGGTCCGAACACAGAGGAGCCGAACTCCCACTGTCAAATCTCCATCTCACTCAACCTCCCCATCTCTTAACTACACCAAGTCCGAACACAGAGGAGCCGAACTCCCACTGTCAAGTCTCCATCTCTCTCACCCTCCCCATCTCTTAACTACACCACTTCCGAACACAGAGGGGCCGAACTCCCACTGTCAGCCTCCATCTCTCTCACCCTCCCTATTTCTCAAGTACATCAGGTCAGAACGCAGAGGAGCCGAACTCCCACTGTCAAGTCTCCCTTTCTCTCACCCTCCCCATCTCTTAACTACACCAGGTCCGAACACAGAGGAGCCGAACTCCCACTGTCAAGCCTCCATCTCTCTCACCCTCCCCATCTCTCAAGTACACCAGCTCCGAACACAGAGGAGCCGAACTCCCACTGTCTAGCCTCCATCTCTCTCACCCTCCCCATCTCTTAACTACACCAGGTCCGAACACAGAGGAGCCGAACTCCCACTGTCAAGCCTCCATCTCTCTCACCCTCCCCATCTCTCAAGTACACCAGGTTTGAACACAGAGGAGCCGAACTCCCACTGTCTAGCCTCCATCTCTCTCACCCTCCCCATCTCTTAACTACACCAGATCCGAACACAGAGGAGCCGAACTCCCACTGTCTAGCCTCCGTCTCTCTCACCCTCCCCATCTCTTAACTACACCAGGTCTGAACACAGAGGAGCCGAACTCCCACTGTCAAGCCTCCATCTCTCTCACTCTCCGCATCTCTTAACTACACCAGGTCCGAACACAGAGGAGCCGAACTCCCGCTGTCAAGTCTCCATCTCTCTCACCCTCCCCATCTCTTAACTACACCAGATCCGAACACAGAGGAGCCGAACTCCCACTGTCACCCCTCCATCTCTCTCAACCTCCCCATCTCTTAACTACACAAACTCCTAACACAGAGGACCCGAACTCCCACTGTTAAGCCTCCATCTCTCTCACCCTCCCCATCTCTTAACTACACCAGGTCCGAACACAGAAGAGCCGAACTCTCACTGTCAAGCCTCCATCTCTCTCAACCTCCCCATCTCTTAACTACACAAACTCCTAACACAGAGGACCCGAACTCCCACTGTTAAGCCTCCATCTCTCTCACCCTCCCCATCTCTTAACTACACCAGGTCCGAACACAGAAGAGCCGAACTCTCACTGTCAAGCCTCCATCTCTCTCACCCTCCCCATCTCTTAACTACACAAACTCCTAACACAGAGGAGCCGAACTCCCACTGTCAATCCCCAATCTCTCTCACTCTCCCCTTTTCTCAAGTACACCATGTCCGAACACATAGGACCCGACTGTCAAGCCTCCATCTCTCTCACCCTCCCCATCTCTTAACTACACCAGGTCCGAACACAGAGGAGCCGAACTCCCACTGTCAAGTCTCCATCTCACTCAACCTCCCCATCTCTTAACTACACCAGGTCCAACACAGAGGAGCCGAACTCCCACTATCAAGCCTCCATCTCTCTCACACTCCCCATCTCTTAACTACACCAGGTCCGAACACAGAAGAGCCGAACTCCCACTATCAAGCCTCCATCTCTCTCAACCTCCCCATCTCTTATCTACACAAGCTCCTAACGCAGAGGAGCCGCACCCCCACTGTCAAGCCCCAATCTCTCTCACCCTCCCCATCTCTTAACTACATCAGGTCCGAACACAGAGGAGCCGAACTCCCACTGTCAGCCTCCATCTCTCTCACCCTCCCCATCTCTTAACTACACCAGGTCCGAACACAGAGGAGCCCAAATCCCACTGTCAAGCATCCATCTCTCTCACCCTCCCCATCTCTTAACTACACCAGGTCCGAACACAGAAGAGCCGAACTCCCACTGTCAAGCCTCCATCTCTCTCACCCTCCCCATCTCTTAACTACACCAGGTCTGAACACAGAAGAGCCGAACTCCCACTGTCAAGCCTCCATCTCTCTCACTCTCCGCATCTCTTAACTACACCAGGTCCGAACACAGAGGAGCCGAACTCCCACTGTCAATCCCCAATCTCTCTCACCCTTCCCATCTCTGAGCTACATCAGGTCCGAACACAGAGGAGCCGACCTCCCACTGTCAAGCATCCATCTCTCTCACCCTCCCCATCTCTTAACTACACCAGGTCCGAACACAGAGAAGCCGAACTCCCACTGTCAATCCCCAATCTCTCTCACCCTCCCCATCTCTGAGCTACATCAGGTCCGAACACAGAGGAGCCGACCTCCCACTGTCAAGCCTCCATCTCTCTCACCCTCCCCATCTCTTAACTACACCAGGTCTGAACACAGAAGAGCCGAACTCCCACTGTCAAGCCTCCATCTCTCTCACTCTCCGCATCTCTTAACTACATCAGGTCCGAACACAGAGGAGCCGTACTCCCACTGTCAGCTTCCATCTCTCTCACCCTCCCTATCTCTCAAGTACACCAGGTCCGAACACAGAGGAGCCGAACTCCCACTGTCAATCCCCAATCTCTCTCACCCTCCCCATCTCTTAACTAAACCAGGTCCGAACACAGAGGAGCCGAACTCCCACTGTCAAGCCTCCATCTTTCTCACCCTCCCCATCTCTGAGCTACATCATGTCCGAACACAGAGGAGCCGACCTCCCGCTGTCAAGTCTCTATCTCTCTCACCCTCCCCATCTCTTAACTACTCCTGTTCCGAACACAGAGGTGCCGAACACCCACTGTCAAGCCTCCATCTCACTCACCCTCTCCATCTCTTAACTACACCAGGTCCGAACACAGAGAAGCCGAACTCCCACTGTCAAGCCTCCATCTCTCTCAGCCTCCCCATCTCTTAACTACACCAGGTCCGAACACAGAGGAGCCGAACTCCCACTGTCAATCACCAAACTCTCTCACTATTCCCCATCTCTTAACTACACAAGATCCGAATACAGAGGAGCCCAACTCCCACTGTCAAGCCTCCATCTCTCTCAACCTCCCCATCTCTTAACTACACCAGGTCCGAACACAGAGGAGCCGAACTCCCGCTGTCAAGTCTCCATCTCTCTCACCCTCCCCATCTCTTAACTACACCAGATCCGAACACAGAGGAGCCGAACTCCCACTGTCACCCCTCCATCTCTCTCAACCTCCCCATCTCTTAACTACACAAACTCCTATCACAGAGGACCCGAACTCCCACTGTTAAGCCTCCATCTCTCTCACCCTCCCCATCTCTTAACTACACCAGGTCCGAACACAGAAGAGCCGAACTCTCACTGTCAAGCCTCCATCTCTCTCTACCTCCCCATCTCTTAACTACACAAACTCCTAACACAGAGGACCCGAACTCCCACTGTTAAGCCTCCATCTCTCTCACCCTCCCCATCTCTTAACTACACCAGGTCCGAACACAGAAGAGCCGAACTCTCACTGTCAAGCCTCCATCTCTCTCACCCTCCGCATCTCTTAACTACACCAGGTCCTAACACAGAGGAGCCGAACTCCCACTGTCAATCCCCAATCTCTCTCACTCTCCCCTTTTCTCAAGTACACCATGTCCGAACACATAGGACCCGACTGTCAAGCCTCCATCTCTCTCACCCTCCCCATCTCTTAACTACACCAGGTCCGAACACAGAGGAGCCGAACTCCCACTGTCAAGTCTCCATCTCACTCAACCTCCCCATCTCTTAACTACACCAGGTCCAACACAGAGGAGCCGAACTCCCGCTATGAAGCCTCCATCTCTCTCACACTCCCCATCTCTTAACTACACCAGGTCCGAACACAGAAGAGCCGAACTCCCACTATCAAGCCTCCATCTCTCTCAACCTCCCCATCTCTTATCTACACAAGCTCCTAACGCAGAGGAGCCGTACCCCCACTGTCAAGCCCCAATCTCTCTCACCCTCCCCATCTCTGAGCTACATCAGGTCCGAACACAGAGGAGCCGACCTCCCACTGCCAAGCATCCATCTCTCTCACCCTCCCCATCTCTTAACTACACCAGGTCCGAACACAGAGGAGCCGAACTCCCACTGTCAAGCCTCCATCTCTCTCACCCTCCCCATCTCTTACCTACACCAGGTCCGAACACAGAGGAGCCGAACTCCCACTGTCAATCCCCAATCTCTCTCACCCTCCCCATCTCTGAGCTACATCAGGTCCGAACACAGAGGAGCCGACCTCCCACTGTCAAGCCTCCATCTCTCTCACCCTCCCCATCTCTTAACTACACCAGGTCTGAACACAGAAGAGCCGAACACCCACTGTCAAGCCTCCATCTCTCTCACTCTCCGCATCTCTTAACTACATCAGGTCCGAACACAGAGGAGCCGTACTCCCACTGTCAGCCTCCATCTCTCTCACCCTCCCTATCTCTCAAGTACACCAGGTCCGAACACAGAGGAGCCGAACTCCCACTGTCAATCCCCAATCTCTCTCACCCTCCCCATCTCTTAACTACACCAGGTCCGAACACAGAGGAGCCGAACTCCCACTGTCAAGCCTCCATCTCTCTCACCCTCCCCATCTCTTAACTACACCAGGTCCGAACACAGAAGAGCCGAACTCTCACTGTCAAGCCTCCATCTCTCTCAACCTCCCCATCTCTTAACTACACAAACTCCTAACACAGAGGACCCGAACTCCCACTGTTAAGCCTCCATCTCTCTCACCCTCCCCATCTCTTAACTACACCAGGTCCGAACACAGAAGAGCCGAACTCTCACTGTCAAGCCTCCATCTCTCTCACCCTCCGCATCTCTTAACTACACCAGGTCCTAACACAGAGGAGCCGAACTCCCACTGTCAATCCCCAATCTCTCTCACTCTCCCCTTTTCTCAAGTACACCATGTCCGAACACATAGGACCCGACTGTCAAGCCTCCATCTCTCTCACCCTCCCCATCTCTTAACTACACCAGGTCCGAACACAGAGGAGCCGAACTCCCACTGTCAAGTCTCCATCTCACTCAACCTCCCCATCTCTTAACTACACCAGGTCCAACACAGAGGAGCCGAACTCCCGCTATGAAGCCTCCATCTCTCTCACACTCCCCATCTCTTAACTACACCAGGTCCGAACACAGAAGAGCCGAACTCCCACTATCAAGCCTCCATCTCTCTCAACCTCCCCATCTCTTATCTACACAAGCTCCTAACGCAGAGGAGCCGTACCCCCACTGTCAAGCCCCAATCTCTCTCACCCTCCCCATCTCTGAGCTACATCAGGTCCGAACACAGAGGAGCCGACCTCCCACTGCCAAGCATCCATCTCTCTCACCCTCCCCATCTCTTAACTACACCAGGTCCGAACACAGAGGAGCCGAACTCCCACTGTCAAGCCTCCATCTCTCTCACCCTCCCCATCTCTTACCTACACCAGGTCCGAACACAGAGGAGCCGAACTCCCACTGTCAATCCCCAATCTCTCTCACCCTCCCCATCTCTGAGCTACATCAGGTCCGAACACAGAGGAGCCGACCTCCCACTGTCAAGCCTCCATCTCTCTCACCCTCCCCATCTCTTAACTACACCAGGTCTGAACACAGAAGAGCCGAACACGCACTGTCAAGCCTCCATCTCTCTCACTCTCCGCATCTCTTAACTACATCAGGTCCGAACACAGAGGAGCCGTACTCCCACTGTCAGCCTCCATCTCTCTCACCCTCCCTATCTCTCAAGTACACCAGGTCCGAACACAGAGGAGCCGAACTCCCACTGTCAATCCCCAATCTCTCTCACCCTCCCCATCTCTTAACTACACCAGGTCCGAACACAGAGGAGCCGAACTCCCACTGTCAAGCCTCCATCTTTCTCACCCTCCCCATCACTGAGCTACATCATGTCCGAACACAGAGGAGCCGACCTCCCACTGTCAAGTCTCCATCTCTCTCACCCTCCCCATCTCTTAACTACACCTGTTCCGAACACAGAGGTGCCGAACACCCACTGTCAAGCCTCCATCTCACTCACCCTCTCCATCTCTTAACTACACCAGGTCCGAACACAGAGGAGCCGAACTGCCACTGTCAAGCCTCCATCTCTCTCAGCCTCCCCATCTCTTAACTACACCAGGTCCGAACACAGAGGAGCCGAACTCCCACTGTCAATCACCAAACTCTCTCACTATTCCCCATCTCTTAACTACACAAGGTCCGAATACAGAGGAGCCCAACTCCCACTGTCAAGCCTCCATCTCTCTCAACCTCCCCATCTCTTAACTACACCAGGTCCGAACACAGAGGAGCCGAACTCCCGCTGTCAAGTCTCCATCTCTCTCACCCTCCCCATCTCTTAACTACACCAGATCCGAACACAGAGGAGCCGAACTCCCACTGTCACCCCTCCATCTCTCTCAACCTCCCCATCTCTTAACTACACAAACTCCTATCACAGAGGACCCAAGCTCCCACTGTTAAGCCTCCATCTCTCTCACCCTCCCCATCTCTTAACTACCCCAGGTCCGAACACAGAAGAGCCGAACTCTCACTGTCAAGCCTCCATCTCTCTCAACCTCCCCATCTCTTAACTACACAAACTCCTAACACAGAGGACCCGAACTCCCACTGTTAAGCCTCCATCTCTCTCACCCTCCCCATCTCTTAACTACACCAGGTCCGAACACAGAAGAGCCGAACTCTCACTGTCAAGCCTCCATCTCTCTCACCCTCCCCATCTCTTAACTACACAAACTCCTAACACAGAGGAGCCGAACTCCCACTGTCAATCCGCAATCTCTCTCACTCTCCCCTTTTCTCAAGTACACCATGTCCGAACACATAGGACCCGACTGTCAAGCCTCCATCTCTCTCACCCTCCCCATCTCTTAACTACACCAGGTCCGAACACAGAGGAGCCGAACTCCCACTGTCAAGTCTCCATCTCACTCACCCTCCCCATCTCATAACTACACCAGGTCCGAACACAGAAGAGCCGAACTCCCACTATCAAGCCTCCATCTCTCTCAACCTCCCCATCTCTTATCTACACAAGCTCCTAACGCAGAGGAGCCGCACCCCCACGGTCAAGCCCCAAACTCTCTCACCCTCCCCATCTCTTAACTACATCAGGTCCGAACACAGAGGAGCCGAACTCCCACTGTCAGCCTCCATCTCTCTCACCCTCCCCATCTCTTAACTACACCAGGTCCGAACACAGAGGAGCCCAAATCCCACTGTCAAGCATCCATCTCTCTCACCCTCCCCATCTCTTAACTACACCAGGTCCGAACACAGAAGAGCCGAACTCCCACTGTCAAGCCTCCATCTCTCTCACCCTCCCCATCTCTTAACTACACCAGGTCTGAACACAGAAGAGCCGAACTCCCACTGTCAAGCCTCCATCTCTCTCACTCTCCGCATCTCTTAACTACACCAGGTCCGAACACAGAGGAGCCGAACTCCCACTGTCAATCCCCAATCTCTCTCACCCTTCCCATCTCTGAGCTACATCAGGTCCGAACACAAAGGAGCCGACCTCCCACTGTCAAGCATCCATCTCTCTCACCCTCCCCATCTCTTAACTACACCAGGTCCGAACACAGAGGAGCCGAACTCCCACTGTCAAGCCTCCATCTCTCTCACTCTCCGCATCTCTTAACTACACCAGGTCCGAACACAGAGGAGCCGAACTCCCACTGTCAATCCCCAATCTCTCTCACCCTCCCCATCTCTGAGCTACATCAGGTCCGAACACAGAGGAGCCGACCTCCCACTGTCAAGCCTCCATCTCTCTCACCCTCCCCATCTCTTAACTACACCAGGTCTGAACACAGAGGAGCCGAACACCCACTGTCAATCCCCAATCTCTCTCACCCTCCCCATCTCTGAGCTACATCAGGTCCGAACACAGAGGAGCCGAACTCCCACTGTCAATCCCCAATCTCTCTCACCCTCCCCATCTCTGAGCTACATCAGGTCCGAACACAGAAGAGCCGAACTCCCACTGTCAAGCCTCCATCTCTCTCACTCTCCGCATCTCTTAACTACACCAGGTCCGAACACAGAGGAGCCGAACACCCACTGTCAAGCCTCCATCTCACTCACCCTCTCCATCTCTTAACTACATCAGGTCCGAACACAGAGGAGCCGTACTCCCACTGTCAACCTCCATCTCTCTCACCCTCCCTATCTCTCAAGTACACCAGGTCCGAACACAGAGGAGCCGAACTCCCACTGTCAATCACCAAACTCTCTCACTATTCCCCATCTCTTAACTACACAAGGTCCGAATACAGAGGAGCCCAACTCCCACTGTCAAGCCTCCATCTCTCTCAACCTCCCCATCTCTTAACTACACCAGGTCCGAACACAGAGGAGCCGAACTCCCAGTGTCAGACTCCATCTCTCTCACCCTCTCCATCTCTTAACTACACCAGGTCCGAACACAGGGATGCCGAACTCCCACTGTCAAGCCTCCATCTCTCTCACCCTCCCCATCTCTCAAGTACACCAGGTCCGAACACAGAGGAGCCGAACTCCCACTGTCAAGCCTCCATCTCTCTCAGCCTCCCCATCTCTTAACTACACCAGGTCCGAATACAGAGGAGCCGAACTCCCACTATCAGTCTCCATCTCTCTCAGCCTCCCCATCTCTTAACTACACCAGGTCCGAACACGGAGGAGCCGAACTCCCACTGTCAAGTCTCCATCTCTCTCAGCCTCCCCATCTCTTAACTACACCAGGTCCGAATACAGAGGAGCCGAACTCCCACTATCAGTCTCCATCTCTCTCAGCCTCCCCATCTCTTAACTACACCAGGTCCGAACACGGAGGTGCCGAACTCCCACTGTCAAGCCACAATCTCTCTCACCCTCCCCATCTCTTAACTACACCAGTTCCGAACACAGTGGTGCCGAACTCCCACTGTCAGCCTCCATCTCTCTCACCCTCCCTATCTCTCAAGTACACCAGGTCCGAACACAGAGGAGCCGAACTCCCACTGTCAAGCCTCCATCTCTCTCAACCTCCCGATCTCTCAAGTACACCAGGTCCGAAAACATAGGACCCGAACTCCCACTGTCAAGCCTCCATCTCTCTCATCCTCCCCATCTCTTCACTACACCAGGTTTGAACACAGAGGAGCCGAACTCCCACTGTCAAGCCTCCATCTCTCTCAACCTCCCGATCTCTCAAGTACACCAGGTCCGAAAACATAGGACCCGAACTCCCACTGTCAAGCCTCCATCTCTCTCATCCTCCCCATCTCTTCACTACACCAGGTTTGAACACAGAGGAGCCGAACTCCCACTGTCAAGCCTCCATCTCTCTCAACCTCCCGATCTCTCAAGTACACCAGGTCCGAAAACATAGGACCCGAACACCCACTGTCAAGCTTCCATATCTCTCACTCTCCGCATCTCTTAACTACACCAGGTCCGAACACAGAAGAGCCGAACTCCCACTGTCAAGCCTCCATCTCTCTCACTCTCCGCATCTCTTAACTACACCAGGTCCGAACACAGAAGAGCCGAACTCCCACTGTCAAGCCTCCATCTCTCTCACTCTCCGCATCTCTTAACTACACCAGGTCCGAACACAGAAGAGCCGAACTCCGACTGTCAAGCCTCCATCTCTCTCACTCTCCGCATCTCTTAACTACACCAGGTCCGAACACAGAAGAGCCGAACTCCCACTGTCACCCCTCCATCTCTCTCAACCTCCCCATCTTTTAACTACACAAACTCCTAACACAGAGGACCCGAACTCCCACTGTTAAGCCTCCATCTCTCTCACCCTCCCCATCTCTTAACTACACCAGGTCCGAACACAGAAGAGCCGAACTCCCACTGTCAAGCATCCATCTCTCTCACCCTCCCCATCTCTTAACTACACCAGGTCCGAACACAGAGGAGCCGAACTCCCACTGTCAAGCTTCCATCTCTCTCACCCTCCCCATCTCTTAACTACACCAGGTCCGAACACAGAGGAGCCGAACTCCCACTGTCAATCCCCAATCTCTCTCACCCTCCCCATCTCTGAGCTACATCAGGTCCGAACACAGAGGAGCCGTACTCCCACTGTCAAGCCTCCATCTCTCTCACCCTCCCCATCTCTTAACTACACCAGGTCCGAACACAGAGGAGCCGAACTCCCACTGTCAATCCCCAATCTCTCTCACCCTCCCCATCTCTGAGCTACATCAGGTCCGAACACAGAGGAGCCGTACTCCCACTGTCAAGCTTCCATCTCTCTCACCCTCCCCATCTCTTAACTACACCAGGTCCGAACACAGAAGAGCCGAACTCCCACTGTCAAGCATCCATCTCTCTCACCCTCCCCATCTCTTAACTACACCAGGTCCGAACACAGAGGAGCCGAACTCCCACTGTCAAGCCTCCATCTCTCTCAACCTCCCCATCTCTTAACTACACCAGGTCCGAACACAGAGGAGCCGAACTCCCACTGTCAATCACCAAACTCTCTCACTATTCCCCATCTCTTAACTACACCAGGTCCGAACACAGAGGAGCCGACCTCCCACTGTCAAGCCTCCATCTCTCTCACCCTCCCCATCTCTTAACTACACCAGGTCCGAACACAGAGGAGCCGAACTCCCACTGTCAGACTCCATCTCTCTCACCCTCTCCATCTCTTAACTACACCAGGTCCGAACACAGGGATGCCGAACTCCCACTGTCAAGCCTTCATCTCTCTCACCCTCCCCATCTCTCAAGTACACCAGGTCCGAACACGGAGGAGCCGAACTCCCACTGTCAAGTCTCCATCTCTCTCAGCCTCCCCATCTCTTAACTACACCAGGTCCGAATACAGAGGAGCCGAACTCCCACTATCAGTCTCCATCTCTCTCAGCCTCCCCATCTCTTAACTACACCAGGTCCGAACACGGAGGTGCCGAACTCCCACTGTCAAGCCACAATCTCTCTCACCCTCCCCATCTCTTAACTACACCAGTTCCGAACACAGTGGTGCCGAACTCCCACTGTCAGCCTCCATCTCTCTCACCCTCCCTATCTCTCAAGTACACCAGGTCCGAACACAGAGGAGCCGAACTCCCACTGTCAAGCCTCCATCTCTCTCAACCTCCCGATCTCTCAAGTACACCAGGTCCGAAAACATAGGACCCGAACTCCCACTGTCAAGCCTCCATCTCTCTCATCCTCCCCATCTCTTCACTACACCAGGTTTGAACACAGAGGAGCCGAACTCCCACTGTCAAGCCTCCATCTCTCTCAACCTCCCGATCTCTCAAGTACACCAGGTCCGAAAACATAGGACCCGAACTCCCACTGTCAAGCCTCCATCTCTCTCATCCTCCCCATCTCTTCACTACACCAGGTTTGAACACAGAGGAGCCGAACTCCCACTGTCAAGCCTCCATCTCTCTCAACCTCCCGATCTCTCAAGTACACCAGGTCCGAAAACATAGGACCCGAACACCCACTGTCAAGCTTCCATATCTCTCACTCTCCGCATCTCTTAACTACACCAGGTCCGAACACAGAAGAGCCGAACTCCCACTGTCAAGCCTCCATCTCTCTCACTCTCCGCATCTCTTAACTACACCAGGTCCGAACACAGAAGAGCCGAACTCCCACTGTCAAGCCTCCATCTCTCTCACTCTCCGCATCTCTTAACTACACCAGGTCCGAACACAGAAGAGCCGAACTCCGACTGTCAAGCCTCCATCTCTCTCACTCTCCGCATCTCTTAACTACACCAGGTCCGAACACAGAAGAGCCGAACTCCCACTGTCACCCCTCCATCTCTCTCAACCTCCCCATCTCTTAACTACACAAACTCCTAACACAGAGGACCCGAACTCCCACTGTTAAGCCTCCATCTCTCTCACCCTCCCCATCTCTTAACTACACCAGGTCCGAACACAGAAGAGCCGAACTCCCACTGTCAAGCCTCCATCTCTCTCAACCTCCCCATCTCTTAACTACACAAACTCCCAACACAGAGGAGCCGAACTCCCACTGTCAATCCCCAATCTCTCTCACTCTCCCCTTTTCTCAAGTACACCATGTCCGAACACATAGGACCCGACTGTCAAGCCTCCATCTCTCTCACCCTCCCCATCTCTTAACTACACCAGGTCCGAACACAGAGGTGCCGAATTCCCACTGTCAAGCCTCCATCTCTCTCACCCTCTCCATCTCTTAACTACACCAGGTCCGAAAACAGAGGAGCCGAACTCCCACTGTCAAGCCTCCATCTCTCTCACTCTCCTCATCTCTTAACTACACCAGGTCCGAACACAGAGGAGCCGAACTCCCACTGTCAAGCCTCCATCTCTCTCACCCTCCCCATCTCATAACAACACCAGGTCCGAACACAGAAGAGCCGAACTCCCACTGTCAATCACCAATCTCTCTCACCCTCCCCATCTCTTAACTACACCAGGTCCGAACACAGAGGAGCCGAACTCCCACTGTCAAGCCTCCATCTCTCTCACCCTCCCCATCTCATATCAACACCAGGTCCGAACACAGAGGAGCCGAACTCCCACTGTCAAGTCTCCATCTCACTCAACCTCCCCATCTCTTAACTACACCAGGTCCGAACACAGGGATGCCGAACTCCCACTGTCAAGCCTCCATCTCTCTCACCCTCCCCATCTCTCAAGTACACCAGGTCCGAACACGGAGGAGCCGAACTCCCACTGTCAAGTCTCCATCTCTCTCAGCCTCCCCATCTCTTAACTACACCAGGTCCGAATACATAGGACCCGAACTCCCACTGTCAAGCCTCCATCTCTCTCATCCTCCCCATCTCTTCACTACACCAGGTTTGAACACAGAGGAGCCGAACTCCCACTGTCAAGCCTCCATCTCTCTCAACCTCCCGATCTCTCAAGTACACCAGGTCCGAAAACATAGGACCCGAACTCCCACTGTCAAGCCTCCATATCTCTCACCCTCCCCATCTGTTCACTACACCAGGTTTGAACACAGAGGAGCGGAACTCCCACTGTCAAGCCTCCATCTCTCTCACTCTCCGCATCTCTTAACTACACCAGGTCCGAACACAGAAGAGCCGAACTCCCACTGTCAAGCCTCCATCTCTCTCACTCTCCGCATCTCTTAACTACACCAGGTCCGAACACAGAAGAGCCGAACTCCCACTGTCAAGCCTCCATCTCTCTCACTCTCCGCATCTCTTAACTACACCAGGTCCGAACACAGAAGAGCCGAACTCCCACTGTCACCCCTCCATCTCTCTCAACCTCCCCATCTCTTAACTACACAAACTCCTAACACAGAGGACCCGAACTCCCAATGTTAAGCCTCCATCTCTCTCACCCTCCCCATCTCTTAACTACACCAGGTCCGAACACAGAAGAGCCGAACTCCCACTGTCAAGCCTCCATCTCTCTCAACCTCCCCATCTCTTAACTACACAAACTCCTAACACAGAGGAGCCGAACTCCCACTGTCAATCCCCAATCTCTCTCACTCTCCCCTTTTCTCAAGTACACCATGTCCGAACACATAGGACCCGACTGTCAAGCCTCCATCTCTCTCACTCTCCTCATCTCTTAACTACACCAGGTCCGAACACAGAGGAGCCGAACTCCCACTGTCAAGCCTCCATCTCTCTCACCCTCCCCATCTCATAACAACACCAGGTCCGAACACAGAAGAGCCGAACTCCCACTGTCAATCACCAATCTCTCTCACCCTCCCCATCTCTTAACTACACCAGGTCCGAACACAGAGGAGCCGAACTCCCACTGTCAAGCCTCCATCTCTCTCACCCTCCCCATCTCATATCAACACCAGGTCCGAACACAGAGGAGCCGAACTCCCACTGTCAAGTCTCCATCTCACTCAACCTCCCCATCTCTTAACTACACCAGGTCCGAACACAGGGATGCCGAACTCCCACTGTCAAGCCTCCATCTCTCTCACCCTCCCCATCTCTCAAGTACACCAGGTCCGAACACGGAGGAGCCGAACTCCCACTGTCAAGTCTCCATCTATCTCAGCCTCCCCATCTCTTAACTACACCAGGTCCGAACACGGAGGTGCCGAACTCCCACTGTCAAGCCCCAATCTCTCTCACCCTCCCCATCTCTTAACTACACCAGTTCCGAACACAGTGGTGCCGAACTCCCACTGTCAGCCTCCATCTCTCTCACCCTCCCTATCTCTCAAGTACACCAGGTCCGAACACAGAGGAGCCGAACTCCCACTGTCAAGCCTCCATCTCTCTCAACCTCCCGATCTCTCAAGTACACCAGGTCCGAAAACATAGGACCCGAACTCCCACTGTCAAGCCTCCATCTCTCTCATCCTCCCCATCTCTTCACTACACCAGGTTTGAACACAGAGGAGCCGAACTCCCACTGTCAAGCCTCCATCTCTCTCAACCTCCCGATCTCTCAAGTACACCAGGTCCGAAAACATAGGACCCGAACTCCCACTGTCAAGCCTCCATCTCTCTCATCCTCCCCATCTCTTCACTACACCAGGTTTGAACACAGAGGAGCCGAACTCCCACTGTCAAGCCTCCATCTCTCTCAACCTCCCGATCTCTCAAGTACACCAGGTCCGAAAACATAGGACCCGAACACCCACTGTCAAGCTTCCATATCTCTCACTCTCCGCATCTCTTAACTACACCAGGTCCGAACACAGAAGAGCCGAACTCCCACTGTCAAGCCTCCATCTCTCTCACTCTCCGCATCTCTTAACTACACCAGGTCCGAACACAGAAGAGCCGAACTCCCACTGTCAAGCCTCCATCTCTCTCACTCTCCGCATCTCTTAACTACACCAGGTCCGAACACAGAAGAGCCGAACTCCGACTGTCAAGCCTCCATCTCTCTCACTCTCCGCATCTCTTAACTACACCAGGTCCGAACACAGAAGAGCCGAACTCCCACTGTCACCCCTCCATCTCTCTCAACCTCCCCATCTCTTAACTACACAAACTCCTAACACAGAGGACCCGAACTCCCACTGTTAAGCCTCCATCTCTCTCACCCTCCCCATCTCTTAACTACACCAGGTCCGAACACAGAAGAGCCGAACTCCCACTGTCAAGCCTCCATCTCTCTCAACCTCCCCATCTCTTAACTACACAAACTCCTAACACAGAGGAGCCGAACTCCCACTGTCAATCCCCAATCTCTCTCACTCTCCCCTTTTCTCAAGTACACCATGTCCGAACACATAGGACCCGACTGTCAAGCCTCCATCTCTCTCACCCTCCCCATCTCTTAACTACACCAGGTCCGAACACAGAGGTGCCGAACTCCCACTGTCAAGCCTCCATCTCTCTCACCCTCTCCATCTCTTAACTACACCAGGTCCGAAAACAGAGGAGCCGAACTCCCACTGTCAAGCCTCCATCTCTCTCACTCTCCTCATCTCTTAACTACACCAGGTCCGAACACAGAGGAGCCGAACTCCCACTGTCAAGCCTCCATCTCTCTCACCCTCCCCATCTCATAACAACACCAGGTCCGAACACAGAAGAGCCGAACTCCCACTGTCAATCACCAATCTCTCTCACCCTCCCCATCTCTTAACTACACCAGGTCCGAACACAGAGGAGCCGAACTCCCACTGTCAAGCCTCCATCTCTCTCACCCTCCCCATCTCATATCAACACCAGGTCCGAACACAGAGGAGCCGAACTCCCACTGTCAAGTCTCCATCTCACTCAACCTCCCCATCTCTTAACTACACCAGGTCCGAACACAGGGATGCCGAACTCCCACTGTCAAGCCTCCATTTCTCTCACCCTCCCCATCTCTCAAGTACACCAGGTCCGAACACGGAGGAGCCGAACTCCCACTGTCAAGTCTCCATCTCTCTCAGCCTCCCCATCTCTTAACTACACCAGGTCCGAATACAGAGGAGCCGAACTCCCACTATCAGTCTCCATCTCTCTCAGCCTCCCCATCTCTTAACTACACCAGGTCCGAACACGGAGGTGCCGAACTCCCACTGTCAAGCCCCAATCTCTCTCACCCTCCCCATCTCTTAACTACACCAGTTCCGAACACAGAGGTGCCGAACTCCCACTGTCAGCCTCCATCTCTCTCACCCTCCCTATCTCTCAAGTACACCAGGTCAGAACACAGAGGAGCCGAACTCCCACTGTCAAGCCTCCATCTCTCTCAACCTCCCCATCTCTCAAGTACACCAGGTCCGAACACAGAAGAGCCGAACTCCCACTGTCAAGCCTCCATCTCTCTCATCCTCCCCATCTCTTCACTACACCAGGTTTGAACACAGAGGAGCCGAACTCCCACTGTCAAGCCTCCATCTCTCTCAACCTCCCGATCTCTCAAGTACACCAGGTCCGAAAACATAGGACCCGAACACCCACTGTCAAGCCTCCATCTCTCTCATCCTCCCCATCTCTTCACTACACCAGGTTTGAACACAGAGGAGCCGAACTCCCACTGTCAAGCCTCCATCTCTCTCAACCTCCCGATCTCTCAAGTACACCAGGTCCGAAAACATAGGACCCGAACTCCCACTGTCAAGCCTCCATATCTCTCACCCTCCCCATCTCTTCACTACACCAGGTTTGAACACAGAGGAGCCGAACTCCCACTGTCAAGCCTCCATCTCTCTCACTCTCCGCATCTCTTAACTACACCAGGTCCGAACACAGAAGAGCCGAACTCCCACTGTCAAGCCTCCATCTCTCTCACTCTCCGCATCTCTTAACTACACCAGGTCCGAACACAGAAGAGCCGAACTCCCACTGTCAAGCCTCCATCTCTCTCACTCTCCGCATCTCTTAACTACACCAGGTCCGAACACAGAAGAGCCGAACTCCCACTGTCAAGCCTCCATCTCTCTCAACCTCCCCATCTCTTAACTACACAAACTCCTAACACAGAGGAGCCGAACTCCCACTGTCAATCCCCAATCTCTCTCACTCTCCCCTTTTCTCAAGTACACCATGTCCGAACACATAGGACCCGACTGTCAAGCCTCCATCTCTCTCACTCTCCTCATCTCTTAACTACACCAGGTCCGAACACAGAGGAGCCGAACTCCCACTGTCAAGCCTCCATCTCTCTCACCCTCCCCATCTCATAACAACACCAGGTCCGAACACAGAAGAGCCGAACTCCCACTGTCAATCACCAATCTCTCTCACCCTCCCCATCTCTTAACTACACCAGGTCCGAACACAGAGGAGCCGAACTCCCACTGTCAAGCCTCCATCTCTCTCACCCTCCCCATCTCATATCAACACCAGGTCCGAACACAGAGGAGCCGAACTCCCACTGTCAAGTCTCCATCTCACTCAACCTCCCCATCTCTTAACTACACCAGGTCCGAACACAGGGATGCCGAACTCCCACTGTCAAGCCTCCATCTCTCTCACCCTCCCCATCTCTCAAGTACACCAGGTCCGAACACGGAGGAGCCGAACTCCCACTGTCAAGTCTCCATCTATCTCATCCTCCCCATCTCTTAACTACACCAGGTCCGAACACGGAGGTGCCGAACTCCCACTGTCAAGCCCCAATCTCTCTCACCCTCCCCATCTCTTAACTACACCAGTTCCGAACACAGTGGTGCCGAACTCCCACTGTCAGCCTCCATCTCTCTCACCCTCCCTATCTCTCAAGTACACCAGGTCCGAACACAGAGGAGCCGAACTCCCACTGTCAAGCCTCCATCTCTCTCAACCTCCCGATCTCTCAAGTACACCAGGTCCGAAAACATAGGACCCGAACTCCCACTGTCAAGCCTCCATCTCTCTCATCCTCCCCATCTCTTCACTACACCAGGTTTGAACACAGAGGAGCCGAACTCGCACTGTCAAGCCTCCATCTCTCTCAACCTCCCGATCTCTCAAGTACACCAGGTCCGAAAACATAGGACCCGAACTCCCACTGTCAAGCCTCCATCTCTCTCATCCTCCCCATCTCTTCACTACACCAGGTTTGAACACAGAGGAGCCGAACTCCCACTGTCAAGCCTCCATCTCTCTCAACCTCCCGATCTCTCAAGTACACCAGGTCCGAAAACATAGGACCCGAACACCCACTGTCAAGCTTCCATATCTCTCACTCTCCGCATCTCTTAACTACACCAGGTCCGAACACAGAAGAGCCGAACTCCCACTGTCAAGCCTCCATCTCTCTCACTCTCCACATCTCTTAACTACACCAGGTCCGAACACAGAAGAGCCGAACTCCCACTGTCAAGCCTCCATCTCTCTCACTCTCCCCATCTCTTAACTACACCAGGTCCGAACACAGAAGAGCCGAACTCCGACTGTCAAGCCTCCATCTCTCTCACTCTCCGCATCTCTTAACTACACCAGGTCCGAACACAGAAGAGCCGAACTCCCACTGTCACCCCTCCATCTCTCTCAACCTCCCCATCTCTTAACTACACAAACTCCTAACACAGAGGACCCGAACTCCCACTGTTAAGCCTCCATCTCTCTCACCCTCCCCATCTCTTAACTACACCAGGTTCGAACACAGAAGAGCCGAACTCCCACTGTCAAGCCTCCATCTCTCTCAACCTCCCCATCTCTTAACTACACAAACTCCTAACACAGAGGAGCCGAACTCCCACTGTCAATCCCCAATCTCTCTCACTCTCCCCTTTTCTCAAGTACACCATGTCCGAACACATAGGACCCGACTGTCAAGCCTCCATCTCTCTCACCCTCCCCATCTCTTAACTACACCAGGTCCGAACACAGAGGTGCCGAACTCCCACTGTCAAGCCTCCATCTCTCTCACCCTCTCCATCTCTTAACTACACCAGGTCCGAAAACAGAGGAGCCGAACTCCCACTGTCAAGCCTCCATCTCTCTCACTCTCCTCATCTCTTAACTACAC
Organism: Eledone cirrhosa; assembly: GCA_964016885.1. NCBI lineage: Eukaryota > Metazoa > Mollusca > Cephalopoda > Octopoda > Eledonidae > Eledone > Eledone cirrhosa. The sequence goes on along the minus strand of OZ024743.1, from coordinate 25,377,070 downwards.
CAGGTCCGAACACAGAGGAGTCGAACTCCCACTGTCAAGCCTCCATCTCTCTCACCCTCCCCATCTCATAACAACACCAGGTCCGAACACAGAAGAGCCGAACTCCCACTGTCAATCACCAATCTCTCTCACCCTCCCCATCTCTTAACTACACCAGGTCCGAACACAGAGGAGCCGAACTCCCACTGTCAAGCCTCCATCTCTCTCACCCTCCCCATCTCATATCAACACCAGGTCCGAACACAGAGGAGCCGAACTCCCACTGTCAAGTCTCCATCTCACTCAACCTCCCCATCTCTTAACTACACCAGGTCCGAACACAGGGATGCCGAACTCCCACTGTCAAGCCTCCATCTCTCTCACCCTCCCCATCTCTCAAGTACACCAGGTCCGAACACGGAGGAGCCGAACTCCCACTGTCAAGTCTCCATCTCTCTCAGCCTCCCCATCTCTTAACTACACCAGGTCCGAATACAGAGGAGCCGAACTCCCACTATCAGTCTCCATCTCTCTCAGCCTCCCCATCTCTTAACTACACCAGGTCCGAACACGGAGGTGCCGAACTCCCACTGTCAAGCCCCAATCTCTCTCACCCTCCCCATCTCTTAACTACACCAGTTCCGAACACAGAGGTGCCGAACTCCCACTGTCAGCCTCCATCTCTCTCACCCTCCCTATCTCTCAAGTACACCAGGTCAGAACACAGAGGAGCCGAACTCCCACTGTCAAGCCTCCATCTCTCTCAACCTCCCCATCTCTCAAGTACACCAGGTCCGAACACAGAAGAGCCGAACTCCCACTGTCAAGCCTCCATCTCTCTCAACCTCCCGATCTCTCAAGTACACCAGGTCCGAAAACATAGGACCCGAACTCCCACTGTCAAGCCTCCATCTCTCTCATCCTCCCCATCTCTTCACTACACCAGGTTTGAACACAGAGGAGCCGAACTCCCACTGTCAAGCCTCCATCTCTCTCAACCTCCCGATCTCTCAAGTACACCAGGTCCGAAAACATAGGACCCGAACTCCCACTGTCAAGCCTCCATCTCTCTCATCCTCCCCATCTCTTCACTACACCAGGTTTGAACACAGAAGAGCCGAACTCCCACTGTCAAGCCTCCATCTCTCTCACTCTCCGCATCTCTTAACTACACCAGGTCCGAACACAGAAGAGCCGAACTCCCACTGTCACCCCTCCATCTCTCTCAACCTCCCCATCTCTTAACTACACAAACTCCTAACACAGAGGACCCGAACTCCCACTGTTAAGCCTCCATCTCTCTCACCCTCCCCATCTCTTAACTACACCAGGTCCGAACACAGAAGAGCCGAACTCCCACTGTCAAGCCTCCATCTCTCTCAACCTCCCCATCTCTTAACTACACAAACTCCTAACACAGAGGAGCCGAACTCCCACTGTCAATCCCCAATCTCTCTCACTCTCCCCTTTTCTCAAGTACACCATGTCCGAACACATAGGACCCGACTGTCAAGCCTCCATCTCTCTCACTCTCCTCATCTCTTAACTACACCAGGTCCGAACACAGAGGAGCCGAACTCCCACTGTCAAGCCTCCATCTCTCTCACCCTCCCCATCTCATAACAACACCAGGTCCGAACACAGAAGAGCCGAACTCCCACTGTCAATCACCAATCTCTCTCACCCTCCCCATCTCTTAACTACACCAGGTCCGAACACAGAGGAGCCGAACTCCCACTGTCAAGCCTCCATCTCTCTCACCCTCCCCATCTCATATCAACACCAGGTCCGAACACAGAGGAGCCGAACTCCCACTGTCAAGTCTCCATCTCACTCAACCTCCCCATCTCTTAACTACACCAGGTCCGAACACAGGGATGCCGAACTCCCACTGTCAAGCCTCCATCTCTCTCACCCTCCCCATCTCTCAAGTACACCAGGTCCGAACACGGAGGAGCCGAACTCCCACTGTCAAGTCTCCATCTATCTCAGCCTCCCCATCTCTTAACTACACCAGGTCCGAACACGGAGGTGCCGAACTCCCACTGTCAAGCCCCAATCTCTCTCACCCTCCCCATCTCTTAACTACACCAGTTCCGAACACAGTGGTGCCGAACTCCCACTGTCAGCCTCCATCTCTCTCACCCTCCCTATCTCTCAAGTACACCAGGTCCGAACACAGAGGAGCCGAACTCCCACTGTCAAGCCTCCATTTCTCTCAACCTCCCGATCTCTCAAGTACACCAGGTCCGAAAACATAGGACCCGAACTCCCACTGTCAAGCCTCCATCTCTCTCATCCTCCCCATCTCTTCACTACACCAGGTTTGAACACAGAGGAGCCGAACTCGCACTGTCAAGCCTCCATCTCTCTCAACCTCCCGATCTCTCAAGTACACCAGGTCAGAAAACATAGGACCCGAACTCCCACTGTCAAGCCTCCATCTCTCTCATCCTCCCCATCTCTTCACTACACCAGGTTTGAACACAGAGGAGCCGAACTCCCACTGTCAAGCCTCCATCTCTCTCAACCTCCCGATCTCTCAAGTACACCAGGTCCGAAAACATAGGACCCGAACACCCACTGTCAAGCTTCCATATCTCTCACTCTCCGCATCTCTTAACTACACCAGGTCCGAACACAGAAGAGCCGAACTCCCACTGTCAAGCCTCCATCTCTCTCACTCTCCACATCTCTTAACTACACCAGGTCCGAACACAGAAGAGCCGAACTCCCACTGTCAAGCCTCCATCTCTCTCACTCTCCGCATCTCTTAACTACACCAGGTCCGAACACAGAAGAGCCGAACTCCGACTGTCAAGCCTCCATCTCTCTCACTCTCCGCATCTCTTAACTACACCAGGTCCGAACACAGAAGAGCCGAACTCCCACTGTCACCCCTCCATCTCTCTCAACCTCCCCATCTCTTAACTACACAAACTCCTAACACAGAGGACCCGAACTCCCACTGTTAAGCCTCCATCTCTCTCACCCTCCCCATCTCTTAACTACACCAGGTTCGAACACAGAAGAGCCGAACTCCCACTGTCAAGCCTCCATCTCTCTCAACCTCCCCATCTCTTAACTACACAAACTCCTAACACAGAGGAGCCGAACTCCCACTGTCAATCCCCAATCTCTCTCACTCTCCCCTTTTCTCAAGTACACCATGTCCGAACACATAGGACCCGACTGTCAAGCCTCCATCTCTCTCACCCTCCCCATCTCTTAACTACACCAGGTCCGAACACAGAGGTGCCGAACTCCCACTGTCAAGCCTCCATCTCTCTCACCCTCTCCATCTCTTAACTACACCAGGTCCGAAAACAGAGGAGCCGAACTCCCACTGTCAAGCCTCCATCTCTCTCACTCTCCTCATCTCTTAACTACACCAGGTCCGAACACAGAGGAGTCGAACTCCCACTGTCAAGCCTCCATCTCTCTCACCCTCCCCATCTCATAACAACACCAGGTCCGAACACAGAAGAGCCGAACTCCCACTGTCAATCACCAATCTCTCTCACCCTCCCCATCTCTTAACTACACCAGGTCCGAACACAGAGGAGCCGAACTCCCACTGTCAAGCCTCCATCTCTCTCACCCTCCCCATCTCATATCAACACCAGGTCCGAACACAGAGGAGCCGAACTCCCACTGTCAAGTCTCCATCTCACTCAACCTCCCCATCTCTTAACTACACCAGGTCCGAACACAGGGATGCCGATCTCCCACTGTCAAGCCTCCATCTCTCTCACCCTCCCCATCTCTCAAGTACACCAGGTCCGAACACGGAGGAGCCGAACTCCCACTGTCAAGTCTCCATCTCTCTCAGCCTCCCCATCTCTTAACTACACCAGGTCCGAATACAGAGGAGCCGAACTCCCACTGTCAAGTCTCCATCTCTCTCAGCCTCCCCATCTCTTAACTACACCAGGTCCGAACACGGAGGTGCCGAACTCCCACTGTCAAGCCCCAATCTCTCTCACCCTCCCCATCTCTTAACTACACCAGTTCCGAACACAGAGGTGCCGAACTCCCACTGTCAGCCTCCATCTCTCTCACCCTCCCTATCTCTCAAGTACACCAGGTCAGAACACAGAGGAGCCGAACTCCCACTGTCAAGCCTCCATCTCTCTCAACCTCCCCATCTCTCAAGTACACCAGGTCCGAACACAGAAGAGCCGAACTCCCACTGTCAAGCCTCCATCTCTCTCAACCTCCCGATCTCTCAAGTACACCAGGTCCGAAAACATAGGACCCGAACTCCCACTGTCAAGCCTCCATCTGTCTCATCCTCCCCATCTCTTCACTACACCAGGTTTGAACACAGAGGAGCCGAACTCCCACTGTCAAGCCTCCATCTCTCTCAACCTCCCGATCTCTCAAGTACACCAGGTCCGAAAACATAGGACCCGAACTCCCACTGTCAAGCCTCCATCTCTCTCATCCTCCCCATCTCTTCACTACACCAGGTTTGAACACAGAGGAGCCGAACTCCCACTGTCAAGCCTCCATCTCTCTCAACCTCCCGATCTCTCAAGTACACCAGGTCCGAAAACATAGGACCCGAACTCCCACTGTCAAGCCTCCATATCTCTCACCCTCCCCATCTCTTCACTACACCAGGTTTGAACACAGAGGAGCCGAACTCCCACTGTCAAGCCTCCATCTCTCTCACTCTCCGCATCTCTTAACTACACCAGGTCCGAACACAGAAGAGCCGAACTCCCACTGTCAAGCCTCCATCTCTCTCACTCTCCGCATCTCTTAACTACACCAGGTCCGAACACAGAAGAGCCGAACTCCCACTGTCAAGCCTCCATCTCTCTCACTCTCCGCATCTCTTAACTACACCAGGTCCGAACACAGAAGAGCCGAACTCCCACTGTCACCCCTCCATCTCTCTCAACCTCCCCATCTCTTAACTACACAAACTCCTAACACAGAGGACCCGAACTCCCACTGTTAAGCCTCCATCTCTCTCACCCTCCCCATCTCTTAACTACACCAGGTCCGAACACAGAAGAGCCGAACTCCCACTGTCAAGCCTCCATCTCTCTCAACCTCCCCATCTCTTAACTACACAAACTCCTAACACAGAGGAGCCGAACTCCCACTGTCAATCCCCAATCTCTCTCACTCTCCCCTTTTCTCAAGTACACCATGTCCGAACACATTGGACCCGACTGTCAAGCCTCCATCTCTCTCACTCTCCTCATCTCTTAACTACACCAGGTCCGAACACAGAGGAGCCGAACTCCCACTGTCAAGCCTCCATCTCTCTCACCCTCCCCATCTCATAACAACACCAGGTCCGAACACAGAAGAGCCGAACTCCCACTGTCAATCACCAATCTCTCTCACCCTCCCCATCTCTTAACTACACCAGGTCCGAACACAGAGGAGCCGAACTCCCACTGTCAAGCCTCCATCTCTCTCACCCTCCCCATCTCTCAAGTACACCAGGTCCGAACACGGAGGAGCCGAACTCCCACTGTCAAGTCTCCATCTATCTCAGCCTCCCCATCTCTTAACTACACCAGGTCCGAATACAGAGGAGCCGAACTCCCACTATCAGTCTCCATCTCTCTCAGCCTCCCCATCTCTTAACTACACCAGGTCCGAACACGGAGGTGCCGAACTCCCACTGTCAAGCCCCAATCTCTCTCACCCTCCCCATCTCTTAACTACACCAGTTCCGAACACAGTGGTGCCGAACTCCCACTGTCAGCTTCCATCTCTCTCACCCTCCCTATCTCTCAAGTACACCAGGTCCGAACACAGAGGAGCCGAACTCCCACTGTCAAGCCTCCATCTCTCTCAACCTCCCGATCTCTCAAGTACACCAGGTCCGAAAACATAGGACCCGAACTCCCACTGTCAAGCCTCCATCTCTCTCATCCTCCCCATCTCTTCACTACACCAGGTTTGAACACAGAGGAGCCGAACTCCCACTGTCAAGCCTCCATCTCTCTCAACCTCCCGATCTCTCAAGTACACCAGGTCCGAAAACATAGGACCCGAACTCCCACTGTCAAGCCTCCATCTCTCTCATCCTCCCCATCTCTTCACTACACCAGGTTTGAACACAGAGGAGCCGAACTCCCACTGTCAAGCCTCCATCTCTCTCAACCTCCCGATCTCTCAAGTACACCAGGTCCGAAAACATAGGACCCGAACACCCACTGTCAAGCTTCCATATCTCTCACTCTCCGCATCTCTTAACTACACCAGGTCCGAACACAGAAGAGCCGAACTCCCACTGTCAAGCCTCCATCTCTCTCACTCTCCGCATCTCTTAACTACACCAGGTCCGAACACAGAAGAGCCGAACTCCCACTGTCCAGCCTCCATCTCTCTCACTCTCCGCATCTCTTAACTACACCAGGTCCGAACACAGAAGAGCCGAACTCCCACTGTCACCCCTCCATCTCTCTCAACCTCCCCATCTCTTAACTACACAAACTCCTAACACAGAGGACCCGAACTCCCACTGTTAAGCCTCCATCTCTCTCACCCTCCCCATCTCTTAACTACACCAGGTCCGAACACAGAAGAGCCGAACTCCCACTGTCAAGCCTCCATCTCTCTCAACCTCCCCATCTCTTAACTACACAAACTCCTAACACAGAGGAGCCGAACTCCCACTGTCAATCCCCAATCTCTCTCACTCTCCCCTTTTCTCAAGTACACCATGTCCGAACACATAGGACCCGACTGTCAAGCCTCCATCTCTCTCACCCTCCCCATCTCTTAACTACACCAGGTCCGAACACAGAGGTGCCGAACTCCCACTGTCAAGCCTCCATCTCTCTCACCCTCTCCATCTCTTAACTACACCAGGTCCGAAAACAGAGGAGCCGAACTCCCACTGTCAAGCCTCCATCTCTCTCACTCTCCTCATCTCTTAACTACACCAGGTCTGAACACAGAGGAGCCGAACTCCCACTGTCAAGCCTCCATCTCTCTCACCCTCCCCATCTCATAACAACACCAGGTCCGAACACAGAAGAGCCGAACTCCCACTGTCAATCACCAATCTCTCTCACCCTCCCCATCTCTTAACTACACCAGGTCCGAACACAGAGGAGCCGAACTCCCACTGTCAAGCCTCCATCTCTCTCACCCTCCCCATCTCATATCAACACCAGGTCCGAACACAGAGGAGCCGAACTCCCACTGTCAAGTCTCCATCTCACTCAACCTCCCCATCTCTTAACTACACCAGGTCCGAACACAGGGATGCCGAACTCCCACTGTCAAGCCTCCATCTCTCTCACCCTCCCCATCTCTCAAGTACACCAGGTCCGAACACGGAGGAGCCGAACTCCCACTGTCAAGTCTCCATCTCTCTCAGCCTCCCCATCTCTTAACTACACCAGGTCCGAATACAGAGGAGCCGAACTCCCACTATCAGTCTCCATCTCTCTCACCCTCCCTATCTCTCAAGTACACCAGGTCAGAACACAGAGGAGCCGAACTCCCACTGTCAAGCCTCCATCTCTCTCAACCTCCCCATCTCTCAAGTACACCAGGTCAGAACACAGAGGAGCCGAACTCCCACTGTCAAGCCTCCATCTCTCTCAACCTCCCCATCTCTCAAGTACACCAGGTCCGAAAACATAGGACCCGAACTCCCACTGTCAAGCCTCCATCTCTCTCATCCTCCCCATCTCTTCACTACACCAGGTTTGAACACAGAGGAGCCGAACTCCCACTGTCAAGCCTCCATCTCTCTCAACCTCCCGATCTCTCAAGTACACCAGGTCCGAAAACATAGGACCCGAACTCCCACTGTCAAGCTTCCATATCTCTCACCCTCCCCATCTCTTCACTACACCAGGTTTGAACACAGAGGAGCCGAACTCCCACTGTCAAGCCTCCATCTCTCTCACTCTCCGCATCTCTTAACTACACCAGGTCCGAACACAGAAGAGCCGAACTCCCACTGTCAAGCCTCCATCTCTCTCACTCTCCGCATCTCTTAACTACACCAGGTCCGAACACAGAAGAGCCGAACTCCCACTGTCAAGCCTCCATCTCTCTCACTCTCCGCATCTCTTAACTACACCAGGTCCGAACACAGAAGAGCCGAACTCCCACTGTCAAGCCTCCATCTCTCTCACTCTCCGCATCTCTTAACTACACCAGGTCCGAACACAGAAGAGCCGAACTCCCACTGTCACCCCTCCATCTCTCTCAACCTCCCCATCTCTTAACTACACAAACTCCTAACACAGAGGACCCGAACTCCCACTGTTAAGCCTCCATCTCTCTCACCCTCCCCATCTCTTAACTACACCAGGTCCGAACACAGAAGAGCCGAACTCCCACTGTCAAGCCTCCATCTCTCTCAACCTCCCCATCTCTTAACTACACAAACTCCTAACACAGAGGAGCCGAACTCCCACTGTCAAGCCTCAATCTCTCTCACTCTCCCCTTTTCTCAAGTACACCATGTCCGAACACATAGGACCCGACTGTCAAGCCTCCATCTCTCTCACTCTCCTCATCTCTTAACTACACCAGGTCCGAACACAGAGGAGCCGAACTCCCACTGTCAAGCCTCCATCTCTCTCACCCTCCCCATCTCATAACAACACCAGGTCCGAACACAGAAGAGCCGAACTCCCACTGTCAATCACCAATCTCTCTCACCCTCCCCATCTCTTAACTACACCAGGTCCGAACACAGAGGAGCCGAACTCCCACTGTCAAGCCTCCATCTCTCTCACCCTCCCCATCTCATATCAACACCAGGTCCGAACACAGAGGAGCCGAACTCCCACTGTCAAGTCTCCATCTCACTCAACCTCCCCATCTCTTAACTACACCAGGTCCGAACACAGGGATGCCGAACTCCCACTGTCAAGCCTCCATCTCTCTCACCCTCCCCATCTCTCAAGTACACCAGGTCCGAACACGGAGGAGCCGAACTCCCACTGTCAAGTCTCCATCTATCTCAGCCTCCCCATCTCTTAACTACACCAGGTCCGATTACAGAGGAGCCGAACTCCCACTATCAGTCTCCATCTCTCTCAGCCTCCCCATCTCTTAACTACACCAGGTCCGAACACGGAAGTGCCGAACTCCCACTGTCAAGCCCCAATCTCTCTCACCCTCCCCATCTCTTAACTACACCAGTTCCGAACACAGAGGTGCCGAACTCCCACTGTCAAGCCTCCATCTCTCTCACCCTCCCTATCTCTCAAGTACACCAGGTCAGAACACAGAGGAGCCGAACTCCCACTGTCAAGCCTCCATCTCTCTCAACCTCCCCATCTCTCAAGTACACCAGGTCCGAACACAGAGGTGCCGAACTCCCACTGTCAAGCCTCCATCTCTCTCAACCTCCCCATCTCTCAAGTACACCAGGTCCGAAAACATAGGACCCGAACTCCCACTGTCAAGCCTCCATCTCTCTCATCCTCCCCATCTCTTCACTACACCAGGTTTGAACACAGAGGAGCCGAACTCCCACTGTCAAGCCTCCATCTCTCTCAACCTCCCGATCTCTCAAGTACACCAGGTCCGAAAACATAGGACCCGAACTCCCACTGTCAAGCCTCCATCTCTCTCATCCTCCCCATCTCTTCACTACACCAGGTTTGAACACAGAGGAGCCGAACTCCCACTGTCAAGCCTCCATCTCTCTCAACCTCCCGATCTCTCAAGTACACCAGGTCCGAAAACATAGGACCCGAACTCCCACTGTCAAGCCTCCATCTCTCTCATCCTCCCCATCTCTTCACTACACCAGGTTTGAACACAGAGGAGCCGAACTCCCACTGTCAAGCCTCCATCTCTCTCAACCTCCCGATCTCTCAAGTACACCAGGTCCGAAAACATAGGACCCGAACTCCCACTGTCAAGCCTCAATCTCTCTCATCCTCCCCATCTCTTCACTACACCAGGTTTGAACACAGAGGAGCCGAACTCCCACTGTCAAGCCTCCATCTCTCTCAACCTCCCGATCTCTCAAGTATACCAGGTCCGAAAACATAGGACCCGAACTCCCACTGTCAAGCCTCCATATCTCTCACCCTCCCCATCTCTTCACTACACCAGGTTTGAACACAGAGGAGCCAAACTCCCACTGTCAAGCCTCCATCTCTCTCACTCTCCGCATCTCTTAACTACACCAGGTCCGAACACAGAAGAGCCGAACTCCCACTGTCAACCCTCCATCTCTCTCACTCTCCGCATCTCTTAACTACACCAGGTCCGAACACAGAAGAGCCGAACTCCCACTGTCAAGACTCCATCTCTCTCACTGTCCGCATCTCTTAACTACACGAGGTCAGAACACAGAAGAGCCGAACTCCCACTGTCAAGCCTCCATCTCTCTCACTCTCCGCATCTCTTAACTACACCAGGTCCGAACACAGAAGAGCCGAACTCCCACTGTCACCCCTCCATCTCTCTCAACCTCCCCATCTCTTAACTACACAAACTCCTAACACAGAGGACCCGAACTCCCACTGTTAAGCCTCCATCTCTCTCACCCTCCCCATCTCTTAACTACACCAGGTCCGAACACAGAAGAGCCGAACTCCCACTGTCAATCCCCAATCTCTCTCACTCTCCCCTTTTCTCAAGTACACCATGTCCGAACACATAGGACCCGACTGTCAAGCCTCCATCTCTCTCACCCTCCCCATCTCTTAACTACACCAGGTCCGAACACAGAGGTGCCGAACTCCCACTGTCAAGCCTCCATCTCTCTCAGCCTCCCCATCTCTTAACTACACCAGGTCCGAACACAGAGGAGCCGAACTCCCGCTGTCAAGTCTCCATCTCTCTCACCCTCCCCATCTCTTAACTACACCAGATCCGAACACAGAGGAGCCGAACTCCCACTGTCACCCCTCCATCTCTCTCAACCTCCCCATCTCTTAACTACACAAACTCCTATCACAGAGGACCCGAACTCCCACTGTTAAGCCTCCATCTCTCTCACCCTCCCCATCTCTTAACTACACCAGGTCCGAACACAGAAGAGCCGAACTCTCACTGTCAAGCCTCCATCTCTCTCAACCTCCCCATCTCTTAACTACACAAACTCCTAACACAGAGGACCCGAACTCCCACTGTTAAGCCTCCATCTCTCTCACCCTCCCCATCTCTTAACTACACCAGGTCCGAACACAGAAGAGCCGAACTCTCACTGTCAAGCCTCCATCTCTCTCACCCTCCCCATCTCTTAACTACACAAACTCCTAACACAGAGGAGCCGAACTCCCACTGTCAATCCCCAATCTCTCTCACCCTCCCCTTTTCTCAAGTACACCATGTCCGAACACATAGGACCCGACTGTCAAGCCTCCATCTCTCTCACCCTCCCCATCTCTTAACTACACCAGGTCCGAACACAGAGGAGCCGAACTCCCACTGTCAAGTCTCCATCTCACTCAACCTCCCCATCTCTTAACTACACCAGGTCCAACACAGAGGAGCCGAACTCCCACTATCAAGCCTCCATCTCTCTCACACTCCCCATCTCTTAACTACACCAGGTCCGAACACAGAAGAGCCGAACTCCCACTATCAAGCCTCCATCTCTCTCAACCTCCCCATCTCTTATCTACACAAGCTCCTAACGCAGAGGAGCCGCACCCCAACGGTCAAGCCCCAATCTCTCTCACCCTCCCCATCTCTTAACTACATCAGGTCCGAACACAGAGGAGCCGAACTCCCACTGTCAGCCTCCATCTCTCTCACCCTCCCCATCTCTTAACTACACCAGGTCCGAACACAGAGGAGCCCAAATCCCACTGTCAAGCATCCATCTCTCTCACCCTCCCCATCTCTTAACTACACCAGGTCCGAACACAGAAGAGCCGAACTCCCACTGTCAAGCCTCCATCTCTCTCACCCTCCCCATCTCTTAACTACACCAGGTCTGAACACAGAAGAGCCGAACTCCCACTGTCAAGCCTCCATCTCTCTCACTCTCCGCATCTCTTAACTACACCAGGTCCGAACACAGAGGAGCCGAACTCCCACTGTCAATCCCCAATCTCTCTCACCCTTCCCATCTCTGAGCTACATCAGGTCCGAACACAGAGGAGCCGACCTCCCACTGTCAAGCATCCATCTCTCTCACCCTCCCCATCTCTTAACTACACCAGGTCCGAACACAGAGGAGCCGAACTCCCACTGTCAAGCTTCCATCTCTCTCACCCTCCCCATCTCTTAACTACACCAGGTCCGAACACAGAGGAGCCGAACTCCCACTGTCAATCCCCAATCTCTCTCACCCTCCCCATCTCTGAGCTACATCAGGTCCGAACACAGAGGAGCCGACCTCCCACTGTCAAGCCTCCATCTCTCTCACCCTCCCCATCTCTTAACTACACCAGGTCTGAACACAGAAGAGCCGAACTCCCACTGTCAAGCCTCCATCTCTCTCACTCTCCGCATCTCTTAACTACATCAGGTCCGAACACAGAGGAGCCGTACTCCCACTGTCAACCTCCATCTCTCTCACCCTCCCTATCTCTCAAGTACACCAGGTCCGAACACAGAGGAGCCGAACTCCCACTGTCAATCCCCAATCTCTCTCACCCTCCCCATCTCTTAACTACACCAGGTCCGAACACAGAGGAGCCGAACTCCCACTGTCAAGCCTCCATCTTTCTCACCCTCCCCATCTCTGAGCTACATCATGTCCGAACACAGAGGAGCCGACCTCCCACTGTCAAGTCTCCATCTCTCTCACCCTCCCCATCTCTTAACTACACCTGTTCCGAACACAGAGGTGCCGAACACCCACTGTCAAGCCTCCATCTCACTCACCCTCTCCATCTCTTAACTACACCAGGTCCGAACACAGAGGAGCCGAACTCCCACTGTCAAGCCTCCATCTCTCTCAGCCTCCCCATCTCTTAACTACACCAGGTCCGAACACAGAGGAGCCGAACTCCCACTGTCAATCACCAAACTCTCTCACTATTCCCCATCTCTTAACTACACAAGGTCCGAATACAGAGGAGCCCAACTCCCACTGTCAAGCCTCCATCTCTCTCAACCTCCCCATCTCTTAACTACACCAGGTCCGAACACAGAGGAGCCGAACTCCCACTGTCAAGCCTCCATCTCTCTCACCCTCCCCATCTCTTAACTACACCAGGTCCGAATACAGAGGAGCCGAACTCCCACTATCAAGCCTCCATCTCTCTCAACCTCCCCATCTCTTAACTACACCAGGTCCGAACACAGAGGAGCCGAACTCCCACTGTCAGACTCCATCTCTCTCACCCTCTCCATCTCTTAACTACACCAGGTCCAAACACAGGGATGCCGAACTCCCACTGTCAAGCCTCCATCTCTCTCACCCTCCCCATCTCTCAAGTACACCAGGTGCGAACACGGAGGAGCCGAACTCCCACTGTCAAGTCTCCATCTCTCTCAGCCTCCCCATCTCTTAACTACACCAGGTCCGAATACAGAGGAGCCGAACTCCCACTATCAGTCTCCATCTCTCTCAGCCTCCCCATCTCTTAACTACACCAGGTCCGAACACGGAGGTGCCGAACTCCCACTGTCAAGCCCCAATCTCTCTCACCCTCCCCATCTCTTAACTACACCAGTTCCGAACACAGTGGTGCCGAACTCCCACTGTCAGCCTCCATCTCTCTCACCCTCCCTATCTCTCAAGTACACCAGGTCCGAACACAGAGGAGCCGAACTCCCACTGTCAAGCCTCCATCTCTCTCAACCTCCCGATCTCTCAAGTACACCAGGTCCGAAAACATAGGACCCGAACTCCCACTGTCAAGCCTCCATCTCTCTCATCCTCCCCATCTCTTCACTACACCAGGTTTGAACACAGAGGAGCCGAACTCCCACTGTCAAGCCTCCATCTCTCTCAACCTCCCGATCTCTCAAGTACACCAGGTCCGAAAACATAGGACCCGAACTCCCACTGTCAAGCCTCCATCTCTCTCATCCTCCCCATCTCTTCACTACACCAGGTTTTAACACAGAGGAGCCGAACTCCCACTGTCAAGCCTCCATCTCTCTCAACCTCCCGATCTCTCAAGTACACCAGGTCCGAAAACATAGGACCCGAACACCCACTGTCAAGCTTCCATATCTCTCACTCTCCGCATCTCTTAACTACACCAGGTCCGAACACAGAAGAGCCGAACTCCCACTGTCAAGCCTCCATCTCTCTCACTCTCCGCATCTCTTAACTACACCAGGTCCGAACACAGAAGAGCCGAACTCCCACTGTCAAGCCTCCATCTCTCTCAATCTCCGCATCTCTTAACTACACCAGGTCCGAACACAGAAGAGCCGAACTCCGACTGTCAAGCCTCCATCTCTCTCACTCTCCGCATCTCTTAACTACACCAGGTCCGAACACAGAAGAGCCGAACTCCCACTGTCACCCCTCCATCTCTCTCAACCTCCCCATCTCTTAACTACACAAACTCCTAACACAGAGGACCCGAACTCCCACTGTTAAGCCTCCATCTCTCTCACCCTCCCCATCTCTTAACTACACCAGGTCCGAACACAGAAGAGCCGAACTCCCACTGTCAAGCCTCCATCTCTCTCAACCTCCCCATCTCTTAACTACACAAACTCCTAACACAGAGGAGCCGAACTCCCACTGTCAATCCCCAATCTCTCTCACTCTCCCCTTTTCTCAAGTACACCATGTCCGAACACACAGGACCCGTCTGTCAAGCCTCCATCTCTCTCACCCTCCCCATCTCTTAACTACACCAGGTCCGAAAACAGAGGAGCCGAACTCCCACTGTCAAGCCTCCATCTCTCTCACTCTCCTCATCTCTTAACTACACCAGGTCCGAACACAGAGGAGCCGAACTCCCACTGTCAATCCCCAATCTCTCTCACCCTCCCCATCTCTGAGCTACATCAGGTCCGAACACAGAGGAGCCGACCTCCCACTGTCAAGCCTCCATCTCTCTCACCCTCCCCATCTCTTAACTACACCAGGTCTGAACACAGAAGAGCCGAACTCCCACTGTCAAGCCTCCATCTCTCTCACTCTCCGCATCTCTTAACTACATCAGGTCCGAACACAGAGGAGCCGAACTCCCACTGTCAAGCCTCCATCTCTCTCAGCCTCCACATCTCTTAACTACACCAGGTCCGAACACAGAGGAGCCGAACTCCCACTGTCAATCACCAAACTCTCTCACTATTCCCCATCTCTTAACTACACAAGGTCCGAATACAGAGGAGCCCAACTCCCACTGTCAAGCCTCCATCTCTCTCAACCTCCCCATCTCTTAACTACACCAGGTCCGAACACAGAGGAGCCGAACTCCCACTGTCAGACTCCATCTCTCTCACCCTCTCCATCTCTTAACTACACTAGGCCGAACACAGGGATGCCGAACTCCCACTGTCAAGCCTCCATCTCTCTCACCCTCCCCATCTCTTAACTACACCAGGTCCGAATACAGAGGAGCCGAACTCCCACTATCAAGCCTCCATCTCTCTCACCCTCCGCATCTCTTAACTACACCAGGTCCGAACACAGAGGAGCCGAACTCCCACTGTCAGACTCCATCTCTCTCACCCTCTCCATCTCTTAACTACACCAGGTCCAAACACAGGGATGCCGAACTCCCACTGTCAAGCCTCCATCTCTCTCACCCTCCCCATCTCTCAAGTACACCAGGTCCGAACACGGAGGAGCCGAACTCCCACTGTCAAGTCTCCATCTCTCTCAGCCTCCCCATCTCTTAACTACACCAGGTCCGAATACAGAGGAGCCGAACTCCCACTATCAGTCTCCATCTCTCTCAGCCTCCCCATCTCTTAACTACACCAGGTCCGAACACGGAGGTGCCGAACTCCCACTGTCAAGCCCCAATCTCTCTCACCCTCCCCATCTCTTAACTACACCAGTTCCGAACACAGTGGTGCCGAACTCCCACTGTCAGCCTCCATCTCTCTCACCCTCCCTATCTCTCAAGTACACCAGGTCCGAACACAGAGGAGCCGAACTCCCACTGTCAAGCCTCCATCTCTCTCAACCTCCCGATCTCTCAAGTACACCAGGTCCGAAAACATAGGACCCGAACTCCCACTGTCAAGCCTCCATCTCTCTCATCCTCCCCATCTCTTCACTACACCAGGTTTGAACACAGAGGAGCCGAACTCCCACTGTCAAGCCTCCATCTCTCTCAACCTCCCGATCTCTCAAGTACACCAGGTCCGAAAACATAGGACCCGAACTCCCACTGTCAAGCCTCCATCTCTCTCATCCTCCCCATCTCTTCACTACACCAGGTTTGAACACAGAGGAGCCGAACTCCCACTGTCAAGCCTCCATCTCTCTCAACCTCCCGATCTCTCAAGTACACCAGGTCCGAAAACATAGGACCCGAACACCCACTGTCAAGCTTCCATATCTCTCACTCTCCGCATCTCTTAACTACACCAGGTCCGAACACAGAAGAGCCGAACTCCCACTGTCAAGCCTCCATCTCTCTCACTCTCCGCATCTCTTAACTACACCAGGTCCGAACACAGAAGAGCCGAACTCCCACTGTCAAGCCTCCATCTCTCTCACTCTCCGCATCTCTTAACTACACCAGGTCCGAACACAGAAGAGCCGAACTCCGACTGTCAAGCCTCCATCTCTCTCACTCTCCGCATCTCTTAACTACACCAGGTCCGAACACAGAAGAGCCGAACTCCCACTGTCACCTCTCCATCTCTCTCAACCTCCCCATCTCTTAACTACACAAACTTCTAACACAGAGGACCCGAACTCCCACTGTTAAGCCTCCATCTCTCTCACCCTCCCCATCTCTTAACTACACCAGGTCCGAACACAGAAGAGCCGAACTCCCACTGTCAAGCCTCCATCTCTCTCAACCTCCCCATCTCTTAACTACACAAACTCCTAACACAGAGGAGCCGAACTCCCACTGTCAATCCCCAATCTCTCTCACTCTCCCCTTTTCTCAAGTACACCATGTCCGAACACACAGGACCCGACTGTCAAGCCTCCATCTCTCTCACCCTCCCCATCTCTTAACTACACCAGGTCCGAACACAGAGGTGCCGAACTCCCACTGTCAAGCCTCCATCTCTCTCACCCTCTCCATCTCTTAACTACACCAGGTCCGAAAACAGAGGAGCCGAACTCCCACTGTCAAGCCTCCATCTCTCTCACTCTCCTCATCTCTTAACTACACCAGGTCCGAACACAGAGGAGCCGAACTCCCACTGTCAAGCCTCCATCTCTCTCACCCTCCCCATCTCATAACAACACCAGGTCCGAACACAGAAGAGCCGAACTCCCACTGTCAATCACCAATTTCTCTCACCCTCCCCATCTCTTAACTACACCAGGTCCGAACACAGAGGAGCCGAACTCCCACTGTCAAGCCTCCATCTCTCTCACCCTCCCCATCTCATATCAACACCAGGTCCGAACACAGAGGAGCCGAACTCCCACTGTCAAGTCTCCATCTCACTCAACCTCCCCATCTCTTAACTACACCAGGTCCGAACACAGGGATGCCGAACTCCCACTGTCAAGCCTCCATCTCTCTCACCCTCCCCATCTCTCAAGTACACCAGGTCCGAACACGGAGGAGCCGAACTCCCACTGTCAAGTCTCCATCTCTCTCAGCCTCCCCAACTCTTAACTACACCAGGTCCGAATACAGAGGAGCCGAACTCCCACTATCAGTCTCCATCTCTCTCAGCCTCCCCATCTCTTAACTACACCAGGTCCGAACACGGAGGTGCCGAACTCCCACTGTCAAGCCCCAATCTCTCTCACCCTCCCCATCTCTTAACTACACCAGTTCCGAACACAGAGGTGCCGAACTCCCACTGTCAGCCTCCATCTCTCTCACCCTCCCTATCTCTCAAGTACACCAGGTCCGAACACAGAAGAGCCGAACTCCCACTGTCAAGCCTCCATCTCTCTCAACCTCCCGATCTCTCAAGTACACCAGGTCCGAAAACATAGGACCCGAACTCACACTGTCAAGCCTCCATCTCTCTCATCCTCCCCATCTCTTCACTACACCAGGTTTGAACACAGAGGAGCCGAACTCCCACTGTGAAGCCTCCATCTCTCTCAACCTCCCGATCTCTCAAGTACACCAGGTCCGAAAACATAGGACCCGAACTACCACTGTCAAGCCTCCATCTCTCTCATCCTCCCCATCTCTTCACTACACCAGGTTTGAACACAGAGGAGCCGAACTCCCACTGTCAAGCCTCCATCTCTCTCAACCTCCCGATCTCTCAAGTACACCAGGTCCGAAAACATAGGACCCGAACTCCCACTGTCAAACCTCCATATCTCTCACCCTCCCCATCTCTTCACTACACCAGGTTTGAACACAGAGGAGCCGAACTCCCACTGTCAAGCCTCCATCTCTCTCACTCTCCGCATCTCTTAACTACACCAGGTCCGAACACAGAAGAGCCGAACTCCCACTGTCAAGCCTCCATCTCTCTCACTCTCCGCATCTCTTAACTACACCAGGTCCGAACACAGAAGAGCCGAACTCCCACTGTCAAGCCTCCATCTCTCTCACTCTCCGCATCTCTTAACTACACCAGGTCCGAACACAGAAGAGCCGAACTCCCACTGTCAAGCCTCCATCTCTCTCACTCTCCGCATCTCTTAACTACACCAGGTCCGAACACAGAAGAGCCGAACTCCCACTGTCACCCCTCCATCTCTCTCAACCTCCCCATCTCTTAACTACACAAACTCCTAACACAGAGGACCCGAACTCCCACTGTTAAGCCTCTATCTCTCTCACCCTCCCCATCTCTTAACTACACCAGGTCCGAACACAGAAGAGCCGAACTCCCACTGTCAAGCCTCCATCTCTCTCAACCTCCCCATCTCTTAACTACACAAACTCCTAACACAGAGGAGCCGAACTCCCACTGTCAATCCCCAATCTCTCTCACTCTCCCCTTTTCTCAAGTACACCATGTCCGAACACATAGGACCCGACTGTCAAGCCTCCATCTCTCTCACTCTCCTCATCTCTTAACTACACCAGGTCCGAACACAGAGGAGCCGAACTCCCACTGTCAAGCCTCCATCTCTCTCACCCTCCCCATCTCATAACAACACCAGGTCCGAACACAGAAGAGCCGAAATCCCACTGTCAATCACCAATCTCTCTCACCCTCCCCATCTCTTAACTACACCAGGTCCGAACACAGAGGAGCCGAACTCCCACTGTCAAGCCTCCATCTCTCTCACCCTCCCCATCTCATATCAACACCAGGTCCGAACACAGAGGAGCCGAACTCCCACTGTCAAGTCTCCATCTCACTCAACCTCCCCATCTCTTAACTACACCAGGTCCGAACACAGGGATGCCGAACTCCCACTGTCAAGCCTCCATCTCTCTCACCCTCCCCATCTCTCAAGTACACCAGGTCCGAACACGGAGGAGCCGAACTCCCACTGTCAAGTCTCCATCTATCTCAGCCTCCCCATCTCTTAACTACACCAGGTCCGAATACAGAGGAGCCGAACTCCCACTATCAGTCTCCATCTCTCTCAGCCTCCCCATCTCTTAACTACACCAGGTCCGAACACGGAAGTGCCGAACTCCCACTGTCAAGCCCCAATCTCTCTCACCCTCCCCATCTCTTAACTACACCAGGTCCGAACACAGAGGTGCCGAACTCCCACTGTCAAGCCTCCATCTCTCTCACCCTCCCTATCTCTCAAGTACACCAGGTCAGAACACAGAGGAGCCGAACTCCCACTGTCAAGCCTCCATCTCTCTCAACCTCCCCATCTCTTAACTACACCAGTTCCGAACACAGAGGTGCCGAACTCCCACTGTCAAGCCTCCATCTCTCTCACCCTCCCCATCTCTTAACTACACCAGTTCCGAACACAGAGGTGCCGAACTCCCACTGTCAAGCCTCCATCTCTCTCACCCTCCCCATCTCTTAACTACACCAGTTCCGAACACAGAGGAGCCGAACTCCCACTGTCAAGCCCCAATCTCTCTCACCCTCCCCATCTCTTAACTACACCAGGTCAGAACACAGAGGAGCCGAACTCCCACTGTCAAGCCTCCATCTCTCTCAACCTCCCCATCTCTCAAGTACACCAGGTCCGAAAACATAGGACCCGAACTCCCACTGTCAAGCCTCCATCTCTCTCATCCTCCCCATCTCTTCACTACACCAGGTTTGAACACAGAGGAGCCGAACTCCCACTGTCAAGCCTCCATCTCTCTCAACCTCCCGATCTCTCAAGTACACCAGGTCCGAAAACATAGGACCCGAACTCCCACTGTCAAGCCTCCATCTCTCTCATCCTCCCCATCTCTTCACTACACCAGGTTTGAACACAGAGGAGCCGAACTCCCACTGTCAAGCCTCCATCTCTCTCAACCTCCCGATCTCTCAAGTACACCAGGTCCGAAAACATAGGACCCGAACTCCCACTGTCAAGCCTCCATCTCTCTCATCCTCCCCATCTCTTCACTACACCAGGTTTGAACACAGAGGAGCCGAACTCCCACTGTCAAGCCTCCATCTCTCTCAACCTCCCGATCTCTCAAGTACACCAGGTCCGAAAACATAGAACCCGAACTCCCACTGTCAAGCCTCCATATCTCTCACCCTCCCCATCTCTTCACTACACCAGGTTTGAACACAGAGGAGCCGAACTCCCACTGTCAAGCCTCCATCTCTCTCACTCTCCGCATCTCTTAACTACACCAGGTCCGAACACAGAAGAGCCGAACTCCCACTGTCAACCCTCCATCTCTCTCACTCTCCGCATCTCTTAACTACACCAGGTCCGAACACAGAAGAGCCGAACTCCCACTGTCAAGCCTCCATCTCTCTCACTGTCCGCATCTCTTAACTACACCAGGTCCGAACACAGAAGAGCCGAACTCCCACTGTCAAGCCTCCATCTCTCTCACTCTCCGCATCGCTTAACTACACCAGGTCCGAACACAGAAGAGCCGAACTCCCACTGTCACCCCTCCATCTCTCTCAACCTCCCCATCTCTTAACTACACAAACTCCTAACACAGAGGACCCGAACTCCCACTGTTAAGCCTCCATCTCTCTCACCCTCCCCATCTCTTAACTACACCAGGTCCGAACACAGAAGAGCCGAACTCCCACTGTCAAGCCTCCATCTCTCTCAACCTCCCCATCTCTTAACTACACAAACTCCTAACACAGAGGAGCCGAACTCCCACTGTCAATCCCCAATCTCTCTCACTCTCCCCTTTTCTCAAGTACACCATGTCCGAACACATAGGACCCGACTGTCAAGCCTCCATCTCTCTCACCCTCCCCATCTCTTAACTACACCAGGTCCGAACACAGAGGTGCCGAACTCCCACTGTCAAGCCTCCATCTCTCTCACCCTCTCCATCTCTTAACTACACCAGGTCCGAACACAGAGGAGCCGAACTCCCACTGTCAAGCCTCTATCTCTCTCACTCTCCTCATCTCTTAACTACACCAGGTCCGAACACAGAGGAGCCGAACTCCCACTGTCAAGCCTCCATCTCTCTCACCCTCCCCATCTCATAACAACACCAGGTCCTAACACAGAAGAGCCGAACTCCCACTGTCAATCACCAATCTCTCTCACCCTCCCCATCTCTTAACTACACCAGGTCCGAACACAGAGGAGCCGAACTCCCACTGTCAAGCCTCCATCTCTCTCACCCTCCCCATCTCATATCAACACCAGGTCCGAACACAGAGGAGCCGAACTCCCACTGTCAAGTCTCCATCTCACTCAACCTCCCCATCTCTGAGCTACATCAGGTCCGAACACAGAGGAACCGACCTCCCACTGTCAAGCATCCATCTCTCTCACCCTCCCCATCTCTTAACTACACCAGGTCCGAACACAGAGGAGCCGAACTCCCACTGTCAATCCCCAATCTCTCTCACCCTCCCCATCTCTGAGCTACATCAGGTCCGAACACAGAGGAGCCGACCTCCCACTGTCAAGCCTCCATCTCTCTCACCCTCCCCATCTCTTAACTACACCAGGTCTGAACACAGAAGAGCCGAACTCCCACTGTCAAGCCTCCATCTCTCTCACTCTCCGCATCTCTTAACTACATCAGGTCCGAACACAGAGGAGTCGTACTCCCACTGTCAGCCTCCATCTCTCTCACCCTCCCTATCTCTCAAGTACACCAGGTCCGAACACAGAGGAGCCGAACTCCCACTGTCAATCCCCAATCTCTCTCACCCTCCCCATCTCTTAACTACACCAGGTCCGAACACAGAGGAGCCGAACTCCCACTGTCAAGCCTCCATCTCTCTCACCCTCCCCATCTCTGAGCTACATCAGGTCCGAACACAGAGGAGCCGACCTCCCACTGTCAAGTCTCCATATCTCTCACTCTCCCCATCTCTTAACTACACCTGTTCCGAACACAGAGGTGCCGAACACCCACTGTCAAGCCTCCATCTCACTCACCCTCTCCATCTCTTAACTACACCAGGTCCGAACACAGAGGAGCCGAACTCCCACTGTCAAGCCTCCATCTCTCTCAGCCTCCCCATCTCTTAACTACACCAGGTCCGAACACAGAGGAGCCGAACTCCCACTGTCAATCACCAAACTCTCTCACTATTCCCCATCTCTTAACTACACAAGGTCCGAATACAGAGGAGCCCAACTCCCACTGTCAAGCCTCCATCTCTCTCAACCTCCCCATCTCTTAACTACACCAGGTCCGAACACAGAGGAGCCGAACTCCCACTGTCAGACTCCATCTCTCTCACCCTCTCCATCTCTTAACTACACCAGGTCCGAACACAGGGATGCCGAACTCCCACTGTCAAGCCTCCATCTCTCTCACCCTCCCCATCTCTTAAATACACCAGGTCCGAATACAGAGGAGCCGAACTCCCACTATCAAGCCTCCATCTCTCTCAACCTCCCCATCTCTTAACTACACCAGGTCCGAACACAGAGGAGCCGAACTCCCACTGTCAGACTCCATCTCTCTCACCCTCTCCATCTCTTAACTACACCAGGTCCGAACACAGGGATGCCGAACTCCCACTGTCAAGCCTCCATCTCTCTCACCCTCCCCATCTCTCAAGTACACCAGGTCCGAACACGGAGGAGCCGAACTCCCACTGTCAAGCCCCAATCTCTCTCACCCTCCCCATCTCATAACAACACCAGGTCCTAACACAGAAGAGCCGAACCCCCAGTGTCAATCACCAATCTCTCTCAGCCTCCCCATCTCTTAACTACACCAGGTCCGAACACGGAGGTGCCGAACTCCCACTGTCAAGCCCCAATCTCTCTCACCCTCCCCATCTCTTAACTACACCAGGTCCGAACACAGGGATGCCGAACTCCCACTGTCAAGCCTCCATCTCTCTCACCCTCCCCATCTCTTAACTACACCAGGTCCGAACACAGAGGAGCCGAACTCCCACTGTCAGACTCCATCTCTCTCACCCTCTCCATCTCTTAACTACACCAGGTCCGAACACAGGGATGCCGAACTCCCACTGTCAAGCCTCCATCTCTCTCACCCTCCCCATCTCTCAAGTACACCAGGTCCGAACACGGAGGAGCCGAACTCCCACTGTCAAGTCTCCATCTCTCTCAGCCTCCCCATCTCTTAACTACACCAGGTCCGAACACGGAGGTGCCGAATTCCCACTGTCAAGCCCCAATCTCTCTCACCCTCCCCATCTCTTAACTACACCAGGTCCGAACACAGGGATGCCGAACTCCCACTGTCAAGCCTCCATCTCTCTCACCCTCCCCATCTCTTAACTACACCAGGTCCGAATACAGAGGAGCCGAACTCCCACTATCAAGCCTCCATCTCTCTCAACCTCCCCATCTCTTAACTACACCAGGTCCGAACACAGAGGAGCCGAACTCCCACTGTCAGACTCCATCTCTCTCACCCTCTCCATCTCTTAACTACACCAGGTCCGAACACAGGTATGCCGAACTCCCACTGTCAAGCCTCCATCTCTCTCACCCTCCCCATCACTCAAGTACACCAGGTCCGAACACGGAGGAGCCGAACTCCCACTGTCAAGTCTCCATCTCTCTCAGCCTCCCCATCTCTTAACTACACCAGGTCCGAATACAGAGGAGCCGAACTCCCACTATCAGTCTCCATCTCTCTCAGCCTCCCCATCTCTTAACTACACCAGGTCCGAACACGGAGGTGCCGAACTCCCACTGTCAAGCCCCAATCTCTCTCACCCTCCCCATCTCTTAACTACACCAGTTCCGAACACAGAGGTGCCGAACTCCCACTGTCAGCCTCCATCTCTCTCAACCTCCCTATCTCTCAAGTACACCAGGTCAGAACACAGAGGAGCCGAACTCCCACTGTCAAGCCTCCATCTCTCTCAACCTCCCCATCTCTCAAGTACACCAGGTCCGAACACAGAGGAGCCGAACTCCCACTGTCAAGCCTCCATCTCTCTCAACCTCCCGATCTCTCAAGTACACCAGGTCCGAAAACATAGGACCCGAACTCCCACTGTGAAGCCTCCATATCTCTCACCCTCCCCATCTCTTCACTACACCAGGTTTGAACGCAGAGGAGCCAAACTCCCACTATCAAGCCTCCATCTCTCTCACCCTCCCCATCTCTTAACTACACCAGGTCCGAACACAGAAGAGCCGAACTCCCACTGTCAAGCCTCCATCTCTCTCACTCTCCGCATCTCTCAACTACACCAGGTCCGAACACAGAAGAGCCGAACTCCCACTGTCAAGCCTCCATCTCTCTCACCCTCCCCATCTCATATCAACACCAGGTCCGAACACAGAGGAGCCGAACTCCCACTGTCAAGTCTCCATCTCACTCAACCTCCCCATCTCTGAGCTACATCAGGTCCGAACACAGAGGAACCGACCTCCCACTGTCAAGCATCCATCTCTCTCACCCTCCCCATCTCTTAACTACACCAGGTCCGAACACAGAGGAGCCGAACTCCCACTGTCAATCCCCAATCTCTCTCACCCTCCCCATCTCTGAGCTACATCAGGTCCGAACACAGAGGAGCCGACCTCCCACTGTCAAGCCTCCATCTCTCTCACCCTCCCCATCTCTTAACTACACCAGGTCTGAACACAGAAGAGCCGAACTCCCACTGTCAAGCCTCCATCTCTCTCACTCTCCGCATCTCTTAACTACATCAGGTCCGAACACAGAGGAGTCGTACTCCCACTGTCAGCCTCCATCTCTCTCACCCTCCCTATCTCTCAAGTACACCAGGTCCGAACACAGAGGAGCCGAACTCCCACTGTCAATCCCCAATCTCTCTCACCCTCCCCATCTCTTAACTACACCAGGTCCGAACACAGAGGAGCCGAACTCCCACTGTCAAGCCTCCATCTCTCTCACCCTCCCCATCTCTGAGCTACATCAGGTCCGAACACAGAGGAGCCGACATCCCACTGTCAAGTCTCCATATCTCTCACTCTCCCCATCTCTTAACTACACCTGTTCCGAACACAGAGGTGCCGAACACCCACTGTCAAGCCTCCATCTCACTCACCCTCTCCATCTCTTAACTACACCAGGTCCGAACACAGAGGAGCCGAACTCCCACTGTCAAGCCTCCATCTCTCTCAGCCTCCCCATCTCTTAACTACACCAGGTCCGAACACAGAGGAGCCGAACTCCCACTGTCAATCACCAAACTCTCTCACTATTCCCCATCTCTTAACTACACAAGGTCCGAATACAGAGGAGCCCAACTCCCACTGTCAAGCCTCCATCTCTCTCAACCTCCCCATCTCTTAACTACACCAGGTCCGAACACAGAGGAGCCGAACTCCCACTGTCAGACTCCATCTCTCTCACCCTCTCCATCTCTTAACTACACCAGGTCCGAACACAGGGATGCCGAACTCCCACTGTCAAGCCTCCATCTCTCTCACCCTCCCCATCTCTTAAATACACCAGGTCCGAATACAGAGGAGCCGAACTCCCACTATCAAGCCTCCATCTCTCTCAACCTCCCCATCTCTTAACTACACCAGGTCCGAACACAGAGGAGCCGAACTCCCACTGTCAGACTCCATCTCTCTCACCCTCTCCATCTCTTAACTACACCAGGTCCGAACACAGGGATGCCGAACTCCCACTGTCAAGCCTCCATCTCTCTCACCCTCCCCATCTCTCAAGTACACCAGGTCCGAACACGGAGGAGCCGAACTCCCACTGTCAAGCCCCAATCTCTCTCACCCTCCCCATCTCATAACAACACCAGGTCCTAACACAGAAGAGCCGAACCCCCAGTGTCAATCACCAATCTCTCTCAGCCTCCCCATCTCTTAACTACACCAGGTCCGAACACGGAGGTGCCGAACTCCCACTGTCAAGCCCCAATCTCTCTCACCCTCCCCATCTCTTAACTACACCAGGTCCGAACACAGGGATGCCGAACTCCCACTGTCAAGCCTCCATCTCTCTCACCCTCCCCATCTCTTAACTACACCAGGTCCGAACACAGAGGAGCCGAACTCCCACTGTCAGACTCCATCTCTCTCACCCTCTCCATCTCTTAACTACACCAGGTCCGAACACAGGGATGCCGAACTCCCACTGTCAAGCCTCCATCTCTCTCAACCTCCCTATCTCTCAAGTACACCAGGTCAGAACACAGAGGAGCCGAACTCCCACTGTCAAGCCTCCATCTCTCTCAACCTCCCCATCTCTCAAGTACACCAGGTCCGAACACAGAGGAGCCGAACTCCCACTGTCAAGCCTCCATCTCTCTCAACCTCCCGATCTCTCAAGTACACCAGGTCCGAAAACATAGGACCCGAACTCCCACTGTGAAGCCTCCATATCTCTCACCCTCCCCATCTCTTCACTACACCAGGTTTGAACGCAGAGGAGCCAAACTCCCACTATCAAGCCTCCATCTCTCTCACCCTCCCCATCTCTTAACTACACCAGGTCCGAACACAGAAGAGCCGAACTCCCACTGTCAAGCCTCCATCTCTCTCACTCTCCGCATCTCTCAACTACACCAGGTCCGAACACAGAAGAGCCGAACTCCCACTGTCAAGCCTCCATCTCTCTCACTCTCCGCATCTCTTAACTACACCAGGTCCGAACACAGAAGAGCCGAACTCCCACTGTCAAGCCTCCATCTCTCTCACTCTCCGCATCTCTTAACTACACCAGGTCCGAACACAGAAGAGCCGAACTCCCACTGTCAAGCCTCCATCGCTCTCACTCTCCGCATCTCTTAACTACACCAGGTCCGAACACAGAAGAGCCGAACTCCCACTGTCAAGCCTCCATCTCTCTCACTCTCCGCATCTCTTAACTACACCAGGTCCGAACACAGAAGAGCCGAACTCCCACTGTCAAGCCTCCATCTCTCTCACTCTCCCCATCTCTTAACTACACCAGGTCCGAACACAGAGGAGCCGAACTCCCACTGTCAAGCCTCCATCTCTCTCACCCTCCCCATCTCTTAACTACACCAGGTCCGAACACAGAGGAGCCGAACTCCCGCTGTCACTCCTCCATCTCTCTCAACCTCCCCATCTCTTAACTACACAAACTCCTAACGCAGAGGAGCCGAACTCCCACTGTCAACCCCAATCTCTCTCACTCTCCCCTTTTCTCAAGTACACCATGTCCGAACACATAGGACCCGACTGTCAAGCCTCCATCTCTCTCACCCTCCCCATCTCTTAACTACACCAGGTCCGAACACAGAGGAGCCGAACTCCCACTGTCAAGTCTCCATCTCACTCAACCTCCCCATCTCTTAACTACACCAGGTCCGAACACAGAGGACCCGAACTCCCACTGTTAAGCCTCCATCTCTCTCACCCTCCCCATCTCTTAACTACACCAGGTCCGAACACAGAGGAGCCGAACTCCCACTGTCAATCCCCAATCTCTCTCACTCTCCCCTTTTCTCAAGTACACCATGTCCGAACACATAGGACCCGACTGTCAAGCCTCCATCTCTCTCACCCTCCCCATCTCTTAACTAAACCAGGTCCGAACACAGAGGAGCCGAACTCCCACTGTCAAGTCTCCATCTCACTCAACCTCCCCATCTCTTAACTACACCAGGTCCAACACAGAGGAGCCGAACTCCCACTATCAAGCCTCCATCTCTCTCAACCTCCCCATCTCTTATCTACACAAGCTCCTAACGCAGAGGAGCCGAACCCCCACTGTCAAGGCTCCATCTCTCTCACCCTCCCCATCTCTTAACTACACAAGGTCCGAACACAGAGGAGCCGGACTCCCGCTGTCAAGTCTCCATCTCTCTCACTCTCCTCATCTCTTAACTACACCAGGTCCGAACACAGAGAAGCCGGACTCCCGCTGTCAAGCCTCCATCTCTCTCACTCTCCGCATCTCTTAACTACATCAGGTCCGAACACAGAGGAGCCGAATTCCCACTGTCAAGCCCCAATCTCTCTCACCCTCCCCATCTCTTAACTACACCAGGTCCGAACACAGGGATGCCGAACTCCCACTGTCAAGCCTCCATCTCTCTCACCCTCCCCATCTCTTAACTACACCAGGTCCGAATACAGAGGAGCCGAACTCCCACTATCAAGCCTCCATCTCTCTCAACCTCCCCATCTCTTAACTACACCAGGTCCGAACACAGAGGAGCCGAACTCCCACTATCAGTCTCCATCTCTCTCAGCCTCCCCATCTCTTAACTACACCAGGTCCGAACACGGAGGTGCCGAACTCCCACTGTCAAGCCCCAATCTCTCTCACCCTCCCCATCTCTTAACTACACCAGTTCCGAACACAGAGGTGCCGAACTCCCACTGTCAGCCTCCATCTCTCTCAACCTCCCTATCTCTCAAGTACACCAGGTCAGAACACAGAGGAGCCGAACTCCCACTGTCAAGCCTCCATCTCTCTCAACCTCCCCATCTCTCAAGTACACCAGGTCCGAACACAGAGGAGCCGAACTCCCACTGTCAAGCCTCCATCTCTCTCAACCTCCCGATCTCTCAAGTACACCAGGTCCGAAAACATAGGACCCGAACTCCCACTGTGAAGCCTCCATATCTCTCACCCTCCCCATCTCTTCACTACACCAGGTTTGAACGCAGAGGAGCCAAACTCCCACTATCAAGCCTCCATCTCTCTCACCCTCCCCATCTCTTAACTACACCAGGTCCGAACACAGAAGAGCCGAACTCCCACTGTCAAGCCTCCATCTCTCTCACTCTCCGCATCTCTCAACTACACCAGGTCCGAACACAGAAGAGCCGAACTCCCACTGTCAAGCCTCCATCTCTCTCACTCTCCGCATCTCTTAACTACACCAGGTCCGAACACAGAAGAGCCGAACTCCCACTGTCAAGCCTCCATCTCTCTCACTCTCCGCATCTCTTAACTACACCAGGTCCGAACACAGAAGAGCCGAACTCCCACTGTCAAGCCTCCATCGCTCTCACTCTCCGCATCTCTTAACTACACCAGGTCCGAACACAGAAGAGCCGAACTCCCACTGTCAAGCCTCCATCTCTCTCACTCTCCGCATCTCTTAACTACACCAGGTCCGAACACAGAAGAGCCGAACTCCCACTGTCAAGCCTCCATCTCTCTCACTCTCCCCATCTCTTAACTACACCAGGTCCGAACACAGAGGAGCCGAACTCCCACTGTCAAGCCTCCATCTCTCTCACCCTCCCCATCTCTTAACTACACCAGGTCCGAACACAGAGGAGCCGAACTCCCGCTGTCACTCCTCCATCTCTCTCAACCTCCCCATCTCTTAACTACACAAACTCCTAACGCAGAGGAGCCGAACTCCCACTGTCAACCCCAATCTCTCTCACTCTCCCCTTTTCTCAAGTACACCATGTCCGAACACATAGGACCCGACTGTCAAGCCTCCATCTCTCTCACCCTCCCCATCTCTTAACTACACCAGGTCCGAACACAGAGGAGCCGAACTCCCACTGTCAAGTCTCCATCTCACTCAACCTCCCCATCTCTTAACTACACCAGGTCCGAACACAGAGGACCCGAACTCCCACTGTTAAGCCTCCATCTCTCTCACCCTCCCCATCTCTTAACTACACCAGGTCCGAACACAGAGGAGCCGAACTCCCACTGTCAATCCCCAATCTCTCTCACTCTCCCCTTTTCTCAAGTACACCATGTCCGAACACATAGGACCCGACTGTCAAGCCTCCATCTCTCTCACCCTCCCCATCTCTTAACTAAACCAGGTCCGAACACAGAGGAGCCGAACTCCCACTGTCAAGTCTCCATCTCACTCAACCTCCCCATCTCTTAACTACACCAGGTCCAACACAGAGGAGCCGAACTCCCACTATCAAGCCTCCATCTCTCTCAACCTCCCCATCTCTTATCTACACAAGCTCCTAACGCAGAGGAGCCGAACCCCCACTGTCAAGGCTCCATCTCTCTCACCCTCCCCATCTCTTAACTACACAAGGTCCGAACACAGAGGAGCCGGACTCCCGCTGTCAAGTCTCCATCTCTCTCACTCTCCTCATCTCTTAACTACACCAGGTCCGAACACAGAGAAGCCGGACTCCCGCTGTCAAGCCTCCATCTCTCTCACTCTCCGCATCTCTTAACTACATCAGGTCCGAACACAGAGGAGCCGAACTCCCACTGTCAAGGCTCCATCTGTCTCACCCTCCCCATCTCTTAACTACACCAGGTGCGAACACAGAGGAGCCGAACTCCCACTGTCAAGCCTCCATCTCTCTCACTCTTCGCATCTCTTAACTACATCAGGTCCGAACACAGAGGAGCCGAACTCCCACTGTCAAGCCTCCATCTCTCTCACTCTCTCCATCTCTTAACTACACCAGGTTCGAACACAGAAGAGCCGAACTCCCACTGTCAAACCCCAATCTCTCTCACCCTCCCCATCTCTTAACTACACCAGGTCCGAAGACAGAGGAGCCGAACCCCCACTGTCAAGCCTCCGTCTCTCTCACTCTCCTCATCTCTTAACTACACCAGGTCCGAACACAG
Organism: Eledone cirrhosa; assembly: GCA_964016885.1. Classification (NCBI taxonomy): domain Eukaryota; kingdom Metazoa; phylum Mollusca; class Cephalopoda; order Octopoda; family Eledonidae; genus Eledone; species Eledone cirrhosa. The sequence goes on along the minus strand of OZ024743.1, from coordinate 25,346,087 downwards.
AGGAGCCGAACTCCCACTGTCAAGCCTCCATCTCTCTCACCCTCTCCATCTCTTAACTACACCAGGTCCGAACACAGAGGAGCCGAACTCCCACTGTCAAGCCTCCATCTCTCTCACTCTCCTCATCTCTTAACTACACCAGGTCCGAACACAGAGGAGCCGAACTCCCACTGTCAAGCCTCCATCTCTCTCACCCTCCTCCATCTCATATCAACACCAGGTCCGAACACAGAGGAGCCGAACTCCCACTGTCAAGTCTCCATCTCACTCAACCTCCCCATCTCTTAACTACACCAGGTCCGAACACAGAGGAGCTGAACTCCCACTGTCAAGCCTCCATCTCTCTCACCCTCCCCATATCATATCAACACCAGGTCCGAACACAGAGGAGCCGAACTCCCACTGTCAAGCCTCCATCTCTCTCACCCTCCCCATCTCATATCAACACCAGGTCCGAATACAGAAGAGCCGAACTCCCACTGTCAAGCATCCATCTCTCTCACCCTCCCCATCTCTTAACTACACCAGGTCCAAACACAGAAGAGCCGAACTCCCACTGTCAAGCCTCCATCTCTCTCACCCTCCCCATCTCTCAAGTACACCAGGTCCGAACACGGAGGAGCCGAACTCCCACTGTCAATTCTCCATCTCTCTCAGCCTCCCCATCTCTTAACTACACCAGGTCCGAATACAGAGGAGCCGAACTCCCACTATCAGTCTCCATCTCTCTCAGCCTCCCCATCTCTTAACTACACCAGGTCCGAACACGGAGGTGCCGAACTCCCACTGTCAAGCCCCAATCTCTCTCACCCTCCCCATCTCTTAACTACACCAGTTCCGAACACAGAGGTGCCGAACTCCCACTGTCAGCCTCCATCTCTCTCACCCTCCCTATCTCTCAAGTACACCAGGTCAGAACACAGAGGAGCCAAACTCCCACTGTCAAGCCTCCATCTCTCTCAACCTCCCCATCTCTCAAGTACACCAGGTCCGAACACAGAGGAGCCGAACTCCCACTGTCAAGCCTCCATCTCTCTCAACCTCCCGATCTCTCAAGTACACCAGGTCCGAAAACATAGGACCCGAACTCCCACTGTGAAGCCTCCATATCTCTCACCCTCCCAATCTCTTCACTACACCAGGTTTGAACACAGAGGAGCCGAACTCCCACTATCAAGCCTCCATCTCTCTCACCCTTCCCATCTCTTAACTACACCAGGTCCGAACACAGAAGAGCCGAACTCCCACTGTCAAGCCTCCATCTCTCTCACTCTCCGCATCTCTTAACTACACCAGGTCCGAACACAGAAGAGCCGAACTCCCACTGTCAAGCCTCCATCTCTCTCACTCTCCGCATCTCTTAACTACACCAGGTCCGAACACAGAAGAGCCGAACTCCCACTGTCAAGCCTCCATCTCTCTCACTCTCCGCATCTCTTAACTACACCAGGTCCGAACACAGAAGAGCCGAACTCCCACTGTCAAGCCTCCATCTCTCTCACTCTCCGCATCTCTTAACTACACCAGGTCCGAACACAGAAGAGCCGAACTCCCACTGTCAAGCCTCCATCTCTCTCACTCTCCGCATCTCTTAACTACACCAGGTCCGAACACAGAAGAGCCGAACTCCCACTGTCAAGCCTCCATCTCTCTCACTCTCCGCATCTCTTAACTACACCAGGTCCGAACACAGAAGAGCCGAACTCCCACTGTCAAGCCTCCATCTCTCTCACTCTCCCCATCTCTTAACTACACCAGGTCCGAACACAGAGGAGCCGCACTCCCACTGTCAAGCCTCCATCTCTCTCACCCTCCCCATCACTTAACTACACCAGGTCCGAACACAGAGGAGCCGAACTCCCGCTGTCACCCCTCCATCTCTCTCAACCTCCCCATCTCTTAACTACACAAACTCCTAACGCAGAGGAGCCGAACTCCCACTGTCAACACCAATCTCTCTCACTCTCCCCTTTTCTCAAGTACACCATGTCCGAACACATAGGACCCGACTGTCAAGCCTCCATCTCTCTCACCCTCCCCATCTCTTAACTACACCAGGTCCGAACACAGAGGAGCCGAACTCCCACTGTCAAGTCTCCATCTCACTCAACCTCCCCATCTCTTAACTACACCAGGTCCGAACACAGAGGACCCGAACTCCCACTGTTAAGCCTCCATCTCTCTCACCCTCCCCATCTCTTAACTACACAAACTCCTAACACAGAGGAGCCGAACTCCCACTGTCAATCCCCAATCTCTCTCACTCTCCCCTTTTCTCAAGTACACCATGTCCGAACACATAGGACCCGACTGTCAAGCCTCCATCTCTCTCACCCTCCCCATCTCTTAACTACACCAGGTCCGAACACAGAGGAGCCGAACTCCCACTGTCAAGTCTCCATCTCACTCAACCTCCCCATCTCTTAACTACACCAGGTCCAACACAGAGGAGCCGAACTCCCACTATCAAGCCTCCATCTCTCTCAACCTCCCCATCTCTTATCTACACAAGCTCCTAACGCAGAGGAGCCGAACCCCCACTGTCAAGGCTCCATCTCTCTCACCCTCCCCATCTCTTAACTACACAAGGTCCGAACACAGAGGAGCCGGACTCCCGCTGTCAAGCCTCCATCTCTCTCACTCTCCGCATCTCTTAACTACATCAGGTCCGAACACAGAGGAGCCGAACTCCCACTGTCAAGGCTCCATCTGTCTCACCCTCCCCATCTCTTAACTACACCAGGTGCGAACACAGAGGAGCCGAACTCCCACTGTCAAGCCTCCATCTCTCTCACTCTTCGCATCTCTTAACTACATCAGGTCCGAACACAGAGGAGCCGAACTCCCACTGTCAAGCCTCCATCTCTCTCACCCTCTCCATCTCTTAACTACACCAGGTTCGAACACAGAAGAGCCGAACTCCCACTGTCAATCCCCAATCTCTCTCACCCTCCCCATCTCTTAACTACACCAGGTCCGAACACAGAGGAGCCGAACCCCCACTGTCAAGCCTCCGTCTCTCTCACTCTCCTCATCTCTTAACTACACCAGGTCCGAACACAGAGGAGCCGAACCCCCACTGTCAAGCCTCCGTCTCTCTCACTCTCCTCATCTCTTAACTACACCAGGTCCGAACACAGAGGAGCCGAACCCCCACTGTCAAGCCTCCGTCTCTCTAACCCTCCCCATCTCTTAACTACACCAGGTCCGAACACAGAGGAGCCGAACTCCCACTGTCAAGCCTCCATCTCTCTCACCCTCTCCATCTCTTAACTACACCAGGTCCGAACACAGAGGAGCCGAACTCCCACTGTCAAGCCTCCATCTCTCTCACTCTCCTCATCTCTTAACTACACAAGGTCCGAACACAGAGGAGCCGAACTCCCACTGTCAAGCCTCCATCTCTCTCACCCTCCTCCATCTCATATCAACACCAGGTCCGAACACAGAGGAGCCGAACTCCCACTGTCAAGCCTCCATCTCACTCAACCTCCCCATCTCTTAACTACACCAGGTCCGAACACAGAGGAGCCGAACTATCACTGTCAAGCCTCCATCTCTCTCACCCTCCCCATCTCATATCAACACCAGGTCCGAACACAGAGGAGCCGAACTCCCACTGTCAAGCCTCCATCTCTCTCACCCTCCCCATCTCTTAACTACACCAGGTCCAAACACAGAAGAGCCGAACTCCCACTGTCAAGCCTCCATCTCTCTCATCCTCCCCATCCCTCACTACTATGAGCATATATACGTATTTATGAAGGTATCTCTATATACATACACAAATATATAAACACACATACACATATATGAAGAGAGATACAAAATAGATCGTCGTCGCACACTCTCACACACAACACACGTGTATATATATATATATATATATATATATATATATATACACACGCACATTAATATCCACGTATACGCAGGTTTTTGGTCGCGTGTCACCTATAGTTGTTTATTGTATTCAATATTTCTTTTATGTATTTATTTATTTGTTGGTAGAGTACTGGAGAGAGCCACACAAACACACACATACATACACACATACACTCACGGAAACACAAACCCACATACATTCGAATGAACACACACACACACACGCACACAAACATACAGATCCACATATATATATATGCATGCATTTTTTTCACAACAAAACGGCCTGTCATTAACTGGGAGACAGTGTGTCTTTTAATAAAACTCACTCACCAGTGAACAACGGAAGTCGGACTTTTCAAAATGGTTTAGTGATTTTTCCCACACTCCACACTTCCTGTTCATGAAGTAAATTTGCAAATTGACAATTAACCTTCTTTGTTTCGATCGTAAACTGACTTAAATATCATCCACTTCTTCTCCTTCTCCTTCTCCTTCTTCTTCTTCTACTTTTTCTTTTTCTTCTTCTTCTCGTGGACGCAATGGTGGCCGTGTTTTTAAGAAGTGTGTCCGGATACAACCTCACGACACGGTATCTAACACAACGATGTTCTACATTTGTTCGAGCCCTAATGATAGAATTTGTTAGACGGGCAATGTGTAGAAACAGTCACCTGAAGTATATAATGCCCTGCTCTCTCTCTCTCTCTCTCTCTCTCTCTCTCTCTCTCTCTCTCTCTCTCTCTCTCTCTCTCTCTCTCTCTCTCTCCCTCTCTCTCTGTCTCTCTCCCTATATATATATATATATATATATGTAAATATATTAAATTCAATTTAGAAAAACCTCTAATTATAGGAATACAAGCCAGAGAGACAAAATAAATATTCTATCTATACTCACTTGTATAAAAATCTCTCTACTATGGTTTCGTTTGCGAAAGAACCTATTATTGGATGAACCAATTATTGAAGAATCTACAATACTCTTCAAGGGAGTTTTGATTCTTCAAAACATTTCTCTTCAAAACACTTCTCTTCAAAACATTTCTCAATTTTTTTCTTAATTAAATTTAGTATATAATATTTCTTCTCTGAGTGATTCCACTCATTGAGATTTTTAAGTATTAGAGACTAATTCACCATTAATTAATATTAAACTACTCCTTAATTTGTCGAGTTTTATTAGACGGTCTTTTGGCTGCTATTTCTAGCGGCATTATAAGCCTGTCGCATAGTCCTAATACGTAGAGAAGTATTTTGATAATTTAATAGTTCAACTGCGCAACTTGTGTTCTCGTTCACCATGTGGTCTCCACAAAGAGACTGGATGTATAATTTCTTGGTCATTATACCCGTATTGATCTCGCTGACGGCAGTTACATTCGTATCTAATGACCTGAGATAGTTCAGTAAGCGACTCTCCTTCCAGGACGACCCCAGGCCACGAACATTTATGCATCCTTCTATTCAGTTAGCCATGTTGGCTGGTTGATCAAGAGAGAAAAGGTTTACTTACATTCTGGGCTCTTATGGAGTTCGGGAGGTTCCACCTCCATGTTTTGCGGGTTTTCTTTTGCGAACCACTTTAAAAGCCTGCTTATTGCTTTAACACTAGGGGCTCCCATGTCACATGGAATACTCTCCCTAATGCTTTGTAGGCATCCAGCAACTTTCCATCATCATCCCTCCGGCACTCGAAATGTGCTGGTGCCAAATATCTGCCCCTCCTTCTCGATACTTTGCTTCGTGCTATGAGGGATATCAATTTCTTGTTGGCCCTTCTTACTAGCACGATTTTTTAAATGCTTGTTTACCTTTGGGCGATTTTGGTAGCGAAGGTAGTGTTGGTTTTGTTGTGGATGTGTCTGTGTTTGTTGTGTGTGTTCAGTCCGATTTCGGTTGTTTGTGTGTGATGTTTGAGGCTTTTTTGTACTTTTCTCTTTTTTGGTTGTCCCTCGTCTTCGCTACCAGAAGACGAGGTCTCTGTGTTACTTTCAAATGTTTGTGTGTTTGTGTTTGTCTGAGTGTTTATGTGTGTATTTGTTTGGGGAGGAGGAGGGGAAGGGTGAATCTTCCCTCATCTTCCGCTTGGGTTGATTTTATTTTTGTTGCAGTTGTTGGTGGTGATTTAGCTGTTGCTGCTGTTCGTTGCACTCTTGCTTCTACCAGTGCTGGCGTTGTTGATTGTGCCCTTTTCTATTCTGGCTTATTGAATTATTGATGTCACCATTCTCGAAGATGAGAGAATCCACCCAAAAGAAATGGAGAAAGTTGATAAGTACCAGGACCTTAGAATTGAAGTCCAAAGAATATAGAACATGAGAAAGGTTGAGGTTATATTAATAATTGTTTCTACTTTAGGCACAAGGCCAGCAATTACCCAGTGCATTACTGGTACTTTATATGAGGTTATATTAATAATGATAGGTGCTCCTGGTTGTGTGACCAAGAACTTAGAAAAGTGAAGAGAAAAACTTGGGATCCAGGCAAAGGTAGTTTTCGCCTTGGCTTAGAAATGCGGCAAAAGAACAACCTGAGAAAGAAGAAGTAACAATAATGTTTTCTGTTAAAGATTTGAAACCACAAAAAAAAGACCAACATAAGCAAGGAGTTTTTCAGACTGTCAAACAATTTAATGTTGACATCAAAATGGAATTCGGGCACAATAAATGTGCCGAGGCTACATTTGTGAAAGGGAAATTATTAGCCATCAACAATATTATATTAGATAAGGACTTTACAATAAAATAAATGGAACCAGAGTGCAGATATAAATACCTAGAATACTTAGAGTTACGGATATAACTATTTGCAGCGATTGGTTATTTTCCTTTACAATATAAGTTCAAATCTTGTGGTCGAATTAGCTTTTTTATCCTATCATGATTGATAGAATTAGTACCAGTAAAACGCGTGACCCTATGATAATATATTAATTGATAATTGACATAATAAAAGTAACGCCAAACTCAATCAACTCAGGATCTCACTGAACTATGATTTCTCTTGAACGAGAACAAATTCCGAATGTTTGAGAACACGTTATTGATTCTCACACATTACCAAAGGCCACATGAACGTTAAGAATTCTCTCAGCAGTATTTAAATGTAAAATAGATAGGTATAATGGAACATCTACTCCAGCTCTCCCGTCTCTCCTTCTTTTTCTGATCTTATAAATATTTAATGTCTAAGTCACTAATGAAAATGTTAAGCTGTATATGTGTACTTGATGTTGTCAGATTAAAAATGAAATTGCAAATGTCCTCGCTACAGAAATTGTATGTATTGATATCTGATATCGGATTTTAAGAGAATATTTATAATTAATATCGTAGATCATTTTGGTACATTACATCGATAAAGGAAAATTGATAAAAATAATTCTATTTATTTTGAGAGTGGAAATAGTAATAGCATTAGTAAGTAAATGTATGAGTAATAGGTATGCGGAATAATACCGGTATTTTAAGTTGCTCCAGTCAAATCAAGTGAGAAAAAATTAGTTTTAATGACATTGGTGCCAAACTGTATTGGAGTTTGCTCTTCCCTTGGTCAACATCGGTAGCGTGGAGAGGGAAAGATTGCATTCAGGTGTGACTGCTGTTTTTGTACAAAACACCTTGGCCAGGCGTGTGCCTCAAATAGATTCTTTTCAGGCGCAAATCCTTCGTCGGTCATGACCGAAGGAGGTATCTTTCTGTTGATAAAGCACAATGCTAATCTTCATAACTACGAACAATTAGAGTGTCTGGCTGTCATATGTTTCACATGATTAGTTGCAGTGTAATTATTAATAATAAGCAGAGTGAAATTAATTCAAACGAAAACAAATCCATGTGTAACTCTGTCACACCAAGAGCTTTTGCAATAGTCTCAATGACCTATGATATGGACAACAAGGTAGATATCCATGTCGTTTGATACGGTACTAAATTATGCGTCAGAGAATATTAACATGACATTTTAGAACCACTATTAACGGAAGACAAAAAGTACTGAAAGCAAATGTTCCAGATGTTCTCAAACTGTTCTATTCATGCCAGAGGTCAGCGTTCTCTGCCAACAATGTTGTCTGTTATTTACCCCCCCCCCCCACCACCACATTTTCTATCTCTCCCTCTCTTTCTCTCTCTCTCTATCAACCTATCGTCCCACTTTTGATGCCCTAGTGGCAAATAAAAGAAACATATCTTTATATATATATATATTCATTGAGTTACGTTACGCAGTACTACCACAAACAATCAATAGTCAAAAATCTCTGTTTATCAAAAGAAATTCATGTGTGACTTGCTGTCAGAAGCTTCAAAATGAGAGTAATATAGATAAACAAAGTAGCCTACCTTGGACCAGCAACCTGTATATTAGCTCTCAATTTGAAGGATGTGCTTTTGAAATCCAGGAATAGAAATTGACAACGAAATACCGATGCAGACTGTGGAATAAATATCGAGGATATAATGCACATCATAGTCGGCGGTTCAAAAATGTCAGATATGATGTAGTGGACAAAACATTATATAATGCACCCTGCCGAAAGGATGGTCCTTAAGATAAAAGTATAGAAATTCTACAGCGACATGGAGATGATACTCATACATAATATAAAATGGTTGAACGTCAACCACCAATAAAATGAAAGTATAATAGACCAGAGAAAAGAAGGCACAGTAGTGGAAATCAGTTGTCTATCCAACGTAATATAATGTTAAAGATTAATGAAAAGGAGTACTTCTACGGTGATTTAATGAGGATTGTGCAGATATTCCATCCCGCTCTTGTCTATTGATCTGTATATTTAACCTTGTTAATAAGTGGCTCAGCACAAATTTAGAGAATCTAGGCCCTAGAAAAGAAGAAAAAACAAGGCTATTTGTGAGGGGGCAGCTCATGCAGCAAAACACTTCATAGAGCTCATGCCTCCCTTATTACCACACCCCCTATTGAAGGTGGAAATGTGAAACGCTGATAACAGCGTTAGGCGGGATGACGTCTTAGAGACATGTCTTAGACGAGACCCCACAAGAGTCCCCCTTGCTCAACTCTCGTACGGAACACCCAATATACGCAAGATCACTTCCACTACAGGTGTCCTGCAAGGAGACCCACTTGGCCACTCCTCTTTGCGCTGGCAGTCCAAGATGTTACTCACTCTGCCCGGTTGCCCTTCAACGTCTGGTACCTGGACGAGGCTAACCTGGCTGGTTCGGCTGGGTCGGTAGTTGAGAACCATCGAATAATCATTACAGCTCTAAAGCTCCTCGAGATCAACCAAGTCCGAGATGATAAACGTTAGTTACGATGAAGCCGAATTCAACGACGCCGTAATCAGCAACCAATTTATAGTTATATCAACAATTTAAAACAGATAAAATCAGAATACACATAAATACATACATACATCAGACCTGCCAACCTCTAAAGACCCAAACAGGGAGTACCATGAAAAATAGTGTCCAAAAACGGGGAGGATTTGAGACAAAATGGGTAGATTTTACATAATGAAAGCTATACCCATTTTCAGAAGAGAAGACATCACTCATCCACCCCAAAGTAGGTGGGATATCTCCCCATCAGATGGAGAGAGTTAACAGGTCTGCATATATACATAAAAGCTCGTACACACAGATGAAGTCACACACGTGCAAACATATCTATATCTTTCTGTTTGCATATGAGTATATATATATTATTATATTAAATAGCAACACTCTTGCTATTTTGACTACACAAATAAAGGAGTTATAGCAAGTATCCAACTTTCTTTTTCTGCCTTGGGAAATAATGACATTAAGGAGACAAACGTATGCAGAACTAAGGCGCATAATTTCCTGCGTATGCGTGATTTTTGGTTAGCTTCCTGTGTGCATCAGTCGTTGTGAGACAGTCATCGTAGGAGGTACTGTACTATTAACATCATTTTAAAATATTCTAACTATGTTATCGATTTCTACAAGAGATAAACGGTACCAGTTGTTAATTGGTGTACACCTAAACACAGACAAACACACATGGAGACTACATATATACACATATGCCTACACCAATACGCATACACATATTTTGTCTGACTGTATGTATGTTCATTTATCATTAAGAACACTTGTATCTTTGCATTTGAGTGTTTATATATGTGTTTCTATGCATGATATTTTTGCATACGTATATATTTGTGAACACACATGTTTATGCATGTGTTGGCTCCTGTAGGAGTTAGTGTATATATATGTGATGTGTGTACATGTATAAATGCAAATTATCGAAGTTAAGCGTCATCGACGTCATCGTTGCCAGGATCGGCGGCGGTGATGGCGGTGATGTCGGTGATGGCGGCGGATATTCATTACTGCTACGGGTTTCAGGTCAGTTGAGTATAATTCTTAAAACGCTGAGATTTTCGAGATTGTGTTGACTGTTCATTGATTGCTGAAGGTTTTAACTGTGATATTTTAACTGCCATTAAGACGAACTGCAACATCAAATACAAATTTCTGATTCATTGGTGCAGAGTTTCGCCAACGATGTGTACGATGAAAGCACACCTCGAAGCAATCAAAACAGATTCCACCCAATGGAAGGATGCAGTCGTTGCAGTTCACCGTTGCACTAATTCTAAATGATGGTAATGTCCCCTCAGGCATAGAATGTGTTTCTTCTAGAACTATACCAACCACTTAACCAAAGGGCTACAACATTTACACACACACACATACACATACATACACACACCCACATACATGCAAACATACATACACGCGCATATACACAGACACACAGACACATTCACATACACGCATATAAACACTCATATATATATATATATATATATATATATATATATATATATATACGCAAAGAATGGATACACAAACATTTAAGCGACACAGTCCTTGATAAATATATGTAGAAAATATATTTATAAAGTAGTCAAAAACACGAATATTCACACATACACACACATTATATATGTATATGCGTACCTGTGTGTATGCATGTGTGTGTATATATATATATATATATATATAGATAGATATACATACATATATATATATATATATAGATAGATATACATACATATATATATATATATATATATAGAGAGAGAGATAGATATACATACACACATATATATATATATATATATATATATATATATATATATATATATATATATATATATATATATATAGATATACATACATATATCTATATATATATATATATATATATATATATATATATATATATATATATATAGATATATATATATAGATATAGATATATATATAGATATACATATATATATATATCTATATATATATATATATATATATATATATATATGTGTGTATGTATATATAGGTGCTTATTTGATAGGCTTCGGTTAATTAAAGCAAAACATATTTTTTAAAGTACAAAGTTAGTGGATATGTGTGTAAAATCAGAAGTTGATCATATAGGGTTACACCAGATAACTCTTCTGATAATCGAATTCGAAAGAGGGAAGGCTATCCAATCGACCTTGCGGTATTATTGGAACGTTAACCACTAAATACAATGCTTCAAACTAAACATGAGACCTAACATTTTTTAGAATGTTAGTTCTGAGAAAATTATCAGTGCAGAAGTTCATGCAGACCCTCGTTAACAGGGGAGAATGTTGCTGCTAAACCTCTTGAATATCTATTTACAGACTGGTAAAAATGTAGGAGGAGAAGGCGTTTGTAATCTTTTATAAAGGATAGAAGCAAAGGTAACTCAGCTAAAAGCAAACAATGACCAGTCGGTGGTCATCAGACTTGTCAACTCTCCTCGTCCGACTGGGACATCTCCCACCCGCTTTGGGGTGGGTGGGAGATGTCTTATCTTGTGAAAATGAGCAGGGGCATTGTTTACCTTTAAAATGTGAGGGGGACAAAGCAACATTTGTTGATTCTTAAAGTATTGCTTATGGTGCCTTTCCGAGACCCTATCACATAAGTAACAATTTTACGCTAATTAAATTTTATATATTCAAATGTTCGGATAAAAAAAATAAGCTTAAAAAGAATTTATTATATCAAATAAACAAAAAATACAACATAGACGTTTGAAAAAGTGGGGGGACTTGTCCCCTGGTGCCCACTTGAAACAAGGCCATTGAAAAGGAGTATAGCTTTCATTAAGTAGAATTTCCCCATTTTGCATCATTTCTCACCGTTTTGGATCACTTTTTTTTCATCGTACTCCCCGTTTAAGTTTTTAGCTGTGGGCAGGCCTGTGTCATGTTAAAGCGGATTGCTTGCTAGTGTTTAACAAATTCGTGTCACAAACACTAACACTTTTCTATATTCCCGTTAGGTGGTTTCTGTAGTTTTTCCATAAGAAGAGATTGATTGCCTCTCATTCAACCCTCTATATTTTAGAGAACGACTTCTGGGCGTTGTCCTCACGACCGTTATCACGCTGCACCAGCGTTGATTCCGAGAAAGGACTAGGAATGTGACAGAGAGAGGGAGGGGGTGTGGTGGAGAGAGAGAGAGAGTGGGAGAGAAGGAGATGAAAAAAGAATAAATAGTCTTGGGAAGAATGAAGGCAAAGTTAATGTAGGTAAATGTTATACTAGAAGCGCAAAGTCCGGAACAATTACCACAAGGCAGTCTATACGATGCTCTACTGATTCAGCTATTTCGTGGATTTCCCCAATAAGTCATACTCTAAACTCTCATTTATATTTACTAAATGGGCAAACTAATTATATAAGGTATATTTTATCTTTCATTATTATTTTGTTCAAAAGGCAGTATCGGTAGAGGGTTGGACGCCATGCTTTCTAGCATAATTACGTCCCTTTACAGTCTGAGTTCAAATCCCGCCGAGGTCAACTTTGCCTTTCATCCTTACGGGGTCGATAAAATAAAGTACCAGTAATGTACTGTATAATTGCTGGCCTTGTGCCTAAAGTAGAAACAATTATTATTTTGTTCAAACGGTCTGAGTTCAAATCTCGCCGAGGTTTACTTTGCTTTTCATCCTTACGGGGTCGATAAAATAAAGTACCAGTAATGCACTGCGTAATTGCTGGCCTTGTGCCTAAAGTAGAAACAATTATTATTTTGTTCAAACTAATCAGAGATTTTTAATCATTGGAAGTGATTCAATTTTCTAAAATCGAACTCACTTTCTTATCTTCATTGCTATGAGTTTTAATGCATTTTACAAAGATTTGTAACAAAGAGATTTCCAGCAAAACAATTTTCAATGCATTATTCCTCTTTCTACCGTAATCTTCGCAATACACAAGCTAACAAACTATTTGGAGCCGTATCAAATCTCGTAGTATAGCAGAAATTTCAAATGAGACAATTAATTGAGAATTAGTTTATATAACTAATACGGTAACAGAAGCAGAACATTAGCTTTCAAGCAAATGTAAACACAGAATCGATAAAAGTAGTCAGACGGCAGCTTCTTCTTCTAAAATTTGAATGTGCATACATATCAATTCCTGGAGGAGATGCCGAATTATGGGAATTGTGTGTGGGTTTTGTATAAGTAGCATTTACTCATTGCGAATATATGTACGCATACATGTATAATTATGTATGTATTTATGTACATGTATGTATGTATGTATGTTCGTATGTATGTATGTATGTATACCGGGAGAGATGACCCCGTAGCCTTTGTCAAGACAGAATTCTAGGAGAAGGAAAACTCTGATATAACACCTGCAACCCTGATGGTATACAATGATGTTGACTTGTTCTTCTTTTTGGTAAATCTCATCTTGGTTAAGAGAGTGGGTCTGGCTTTGTGCAGTGCCTTTGCTCACTATAAAAGCTTCACGGCACAGGCATTACTTTATATCTGGAGATCTCTCTGCACTTGTCGTCACATGGTACCATGGGCCCAGCACTATGTGTCAATAATTGTCACAAGTGTAGTGTTTGTACCAGAGTTTTCAAGTCGCTGGCTGGACTAAAAAGTCACACTCGTTCAGCGCTTCGGTAGGAGTTCTGCTACATGGATATAAAGTAGTGGCCGTACTCGAAAACGAGTTGGCAGCCACCATGTATACATGTATATTTTGTATTAAAGTACGTATGTATATGTATGTATATGTATGTATATGTATATATGTGTGTATGTATGTATGTATGTATATATGTATGTACACGTATGTATGCATGCATGTATGTATACATATATATTTTGTATGTATGTACGTATGTATGTGTGTATGTATGTATACATGTATATTTTGTATGTATGTACGTATGTATGTACGCATGTATGTTCTAGTTTTCTTTTTCTTTATTAATTTCTCTCCTATAAAGAAACAGTCGACATCGAACACAGAAACAAGACTCTTACACTGGAGTTTAGACAATATCAATTAAGTAATTGCATCTCTGGATTTCATTGTTTTGAGTAATATGTACACATATACATATTTTTCTATATCTGTACGTGTGTTTATACAGCTATAATATGGTACTTTATTTTATCGACTCCGTAAGGATGAAAGGCAAAGTTAACCTCGGCGCGATTTGAACTCATATCACAAAGGGCCATAACTCTATGCTGTAAAGCATGTCGTCCGATCCTCTACCGATACTGCCAATCCACCGCCCTCAGTTAAATAATATAACTAAATTTGGAATATTCTAGTTAGCCGATCTCTTTCTAGTTTTGTTATGCCGAACTTCCCAGAATTTTTGCTGAAGCAGTAACATATCCAAGTGTCCCAATGATCACAAGACCAAATATAATGGTTTAGTTAGAGTAGCGTATCTGCAGATCCCTCAGGAGTTCGGCATGGATATTCCCTAGTTCGCTAATCTTTAACATTATATAAACATCTACTTGGCAACTGATTTCCACTACATTCATGACTTCTTTTTTTCTGTCCTATATAAGTATTATGTCTAACCTGTTGTGTTTACATTTGATTGGGGTTTCGACTGGAACATTCCACCAGTATTCTTTCATCTTATGTGTGCGTATGTCCTATACATCACCGTAACTTTTTATATTTTATACCCAGAATGACCCTTTCTACAGTGTAATGTTTAGCCACTACATATGTCTCTTCTAATCCACCACTTGATATCTGCCCCTAAAAATAGAAACCCCCACCACCTCCACCACCACTATCACCCCAACCTCTATGAAATTATGAATACCAATGATTTACTATGTCACCCGGCATTCTTAATGATTTCATACGAATAAAACAGTTCTACTCCCGTGGAAGCCATTTCTATATTAAGTTTCTTTGTTTTCACTCTACCAATGTATTGAGTACCTTATTTATTTTGGTTACCCCCGATATCACTTGGGATCTACACACATTCACACAAACAAACACAAACACACACACACACAATATATGTATATATATATATATATATATATATATATATATATATTGGATAGTATGTTTTGGGGCATTCGTTTCGGATCTCTGCTCTCGGAGTTCAAGTCCCACCGATGTCAACTTTGCCTTTCATCCTTTGCTGATCGATAAAAAGGTACCAATAAAATACAGGGGTCGACTGGTCCTTTATATATATTTCTCACTTCCTTCTCTCTCACTCTGTATCCTTCTTTACTCTGGTACTTAACGATCTTTTTTTTCTTTTGTCAAATTGCTAGGTTACTTGACATAAACACAGACACTTATATAGATATGCGTATATTTTATATACACATATACACACACATGGAGTATAAACTTGGAAGCAAACCCATATGGATGTATTGTCTCGTGAATGGAGTCACAGAAGCATCGTCGTGATATACAGCAGGTCATCGGCACGGTGAAGCTCATCATCTCCATGTCAAATCAGATTTTATTTCTTCCAGGGAGAAAGCGCGAGAGAGGGGGAGAAAGAGAGAGAGAGGGGGGCGAGGGCAGAGATGGTGAGAGAAATAATCAATTAACAGTACTTAACTAGGACTTTATCTATCGAGTACGAAATCATGAACAGCAAAGTTGTCCTCTGATTTAAATTCAATGGACAATGCGAAATATTTCTGACGTCTTGATAACTCTGCCACCTTGATAAGTTTGCCATAGATATTGCTCGATATACTTATAAATAAATAAGAATTAAAGAAACAACTAGGTAAGACGAAAAGTAACACAAAAATACTAACATACACTTGATAGAGCTAAAAATATTATCCGTAGTAGTCTTGTTAAATTTAGCGTAGACAGAAAAAAGCACAAAAGTCTTCTTCATATTCTAGCTAGAGATATAGAGAATGAACTAACAGTCCACGACAGCATCGAGGGTATCTTTGAATTTTTCCCACTGACTAATCGTTGCCCAGGCTCTAAACACTCCAGAACCCGATGAAGCTCGCCGCGAAGTTCTTATTTTGACTAATTTTTCGCCTTCAGTTTTAGGCGTATCATGCAACATCAGAGGCTGTAATAAAATGTTTTCATTAGTACCAAAACTGTAAATGTTTTCTTGTTTATTGTATGTTGTTTTATTTAAAGCATTAAACATTGAATTCCATTTTAAAATTCAAATTAAAAAAAATATATACATATACACTTTCTCGATATATATGTACATACATGCATATTTAGAAACCCCAACCATATATATATATATATATATATATATCCTGGCATAATCCATTCGATTGAAACGCTAGGTCAGAATTTGAAGCTATTATTCAATTTTTAACTTTCGATGCCTATGCGCCTATATTCAAACTTCATATTAAAAAAGAAACACATCTCTAGATCTTAAATTTAAATGTAGCGCATTATCATTGCATAATCATCACATCAAGAACATTCGCATAAACTTAACTTAGCCGTTTCGAAACTATGTGATATATAAATTAATTCATCAAATCAAATCAGCTATCAAACGCAACGTTTCTTGATATACTGCTTCTTTACTACATATAACGTATTCATCTAATTTGAAATTTTGTAACGGTAGACCAAACACAGACCAAACATCCGATTCATAACATAATATTAAAGCAACATAAAAGTATTCTTAATACTAATTCACATTTTGTTTATTGTATTTTATTAAAATATTATCATTGAGTTCTATCACATGTTATACCTTCTCGAAAATATAGATACACTGTACTATATTTTATTCGAATAAAATATCAGGTTAGAATATAAGTCCCTTGCTCAATTTGTTTCAATTTTTTTAATATTCATTGCCCAAATCTGATTTTATTGAATTTGAATTTAAATATTTTGATTTGATTATTATTACGTTGCACTTAAATCATTGATGTCATCTACAACCAAGCAAGTCATCGGTGTGAGAAAAGATTTGCATCTTTAAGTCATCAAGTCTCCAAACTTACGTCTCCAGAGGGAACAGTCACTCATTCTTTATCTCCAAACTCTCACCACTCCACATGGATTCAAGGTGCCACACAAATTCCTCGAATCTGAACACCCTTGCTGACACAACCTAACATACAATCACCCACACTATACATACTAAAATCCGTGCACATAGCCTCAGGAATAACATTCACACATATACCCGCCAACCCACCCAATATGTATATTTATAATATTTATATAGTTCAATAATAGGCAAGCGTGTGCGTGCATTTGGGTTAGCCGACCACTCTGGGATATCTGAAGTTTCAGAAGAAATTTTCCACCTCAAATTCTACTTGACTAAGTCAAATATCCATTGTGGACTATATATATATATATATATATATATATATATATATATATATATATATATATATATATATATATATATATATAGTAATAATAATAAAATTGAAGACTAAAATCCAAAGAGGGCTCGATAAAGAAAATATATATCAAATATATAAGAACCGTAGAGCAAATATTTATTAAAATAACAGATTAAAGTTTAAGCAAAGAATCGCTGCTTTCACCCTTAACGGGATCTTCTGCCAGCGAACGTTTCCACGAACCAAAGTATCGTCTTCCTGTCTTCCTCCGGTTGCAACGTTTTTTGAAATATCCAGTTCTGCGTTTACAGATTGACTTTGTTAGTTTCAGAAGATCCCGTTAAGGGTGAAAGCAGCGATTCTTTGCTTAAACTTTAATCTGTTATTTTAATATATATATATATATATATATATATATATATATATATATATATATATATTGTTATTCTTGTACTGGTTTAGCCATCTGACTATGAGCACGCAGGAGTATGTGTTCGCTAGATTCTCACTCTGTTACTTTCCCTAATGTTTCACTCACTATGATGTGTTCTATCGGATCTGATAATAGAAGTCATCTTCGCAAATTTTGATTACAAATTAACCACACACCTACACCATTTGTTAAAAATATACGTCAAGTTTTTGTTTTAATCTGCTGTGTTTTCCTGAACAGTTGATGTTGCGGGTGGTACACAATTCTAATTTCTGCTAATTAACAATTCTGTTAATAATGCGGGAAGTTGAGTGAGTAAATAGAACTAGATATCTTCATACATTATATATGACTGATAACTTTAATAGCTCAATTTGTATAGTCCTTACAATGGATTTTATTGTGCATTTTGTTTTATCGCAATAATATCTAGGGGAGAGTTGTTTGAAGCGTTTTTATTACCTTCGTTTATAAAAGTCTTTAGTAACTATCTTTAATATTTCTCTTAAATATATGTTTTGCTATTAATGTTCAGTAGAATTTTTGTAACTCTGTATTTGATTGTCATTGTAAGTAATATTTATTCGACTCAGTAATCCAAGTTATCGGGAGACGTATTTTTGATCTAATGACAGGAATATGACATGAATATTCATTAAGGTTATGATTAGCTGAAATGAAAACATTAGTAACTTTCAGATTGCCTTCAAGTAAAAACAAGTGTCTCAGACAAATGACCGAACAAAAGCAACATCAAGTTTGTTTCTAATGATAAATATTTCTGTTTGAGGAAACCATTAAGAAATTATAACAGAAAGTTGTTGCGTCCAAATATTTCGAAAGCCTTTCATCAAGGAATTTAAAGATCAGAAACAAATCTTTAGTTTACCTTCAGAAATAAAAAGACACCATAATATCAATATGAAATAGCAATAGCAATGAGTAGCCCTCACTTAGTGTTTATTGGCTGAGTGGTTAGAGAATTGGATTCACAATCTTGAGGTTGTGAGTTCAATTCCTGGACCGGGCGATGCGTTATGTCCTTGAGCAAGACACTTTATTTCACGTTGCTCCTTCAACTTGGAGTTGCAACCGATAGATAGTATTAGCAATTGGAAAGACCGACAGAAACATTGTTTCCTCGGTCCGATTCGACGAAAGTCGATCGATCCTTTATATAAATATATATATATACAAAGAAAGTGTGGTAAGGAGCCAGGTGGACCATAAAGCACCACATTGTTCGGATCTAGCTGTGGAAACGGCCGGAGCTAAGCCGTCGGAGTCCTGACTCTTTTCCTATATATATATATATATATATTTGTGTGTATATATATATATATATGTGTGTGTGTGTGTGTGTGTGTGTGTGTGTGTGTGTGTGTGTATTTGATTCCAAGTCTGTTAGGGGTAGCAGTGGGGACGAGCACGCAGTGCTTAAATAATTCTCTTCGGGAAAAAAAATCTATTGACTTAATAATTCGTGTGTGTTTATGTGCCCACACGGACCAGCTAGAAATAGCAGCTAAGATTCTCTAAACTTGTAACCTACCACCAAGAAAGGACACATTGTCTGCACGATCGGGGTTGACTTTATGCTAAACAAAAATAACGGAGAAGGAACGTTGTCATATTTATCATCATGTGTATGTATATCAGGTCGCTCTTCAACGCTACTAGAAACATGTAACCCAATACAATATGTGCATGTTCAGGTTGTCGACGTCTAAACCGGTACCCCCCCCCCCCCCCCCAAAAAAAAACCGCCAAAAGGTGGAGGAACTCAAGAGAGTCAACGGCTATCCAATAAAGTATTTTTTATTTTTATTTTGAGCGAGAGATCTCTTAGTCTTCATTAAGACATCCCTCTAGGAGAAGGTAACTCTGATGTAAAACCTGCAACTTCGTTTGCATCAAATGTAGACCAGTTCTTCTTTTGGGGGTAAATTCATTGGATGTTCAGAGAGTGGGATTGACCCCGTGCAAAGCCTTTCTACTCTTAAATTTTCAAGCACAGGCATCGCTTGATATGTGACATTTTTTGCAATACATGGTATTGCTAGTCACAGGAAAGTCCCTATCAGGACTAAAAAGCCACAACTGTGATGCTCAAGCTTAAGTATCAAGCGATGGCATTACCGAAAATCGAGTTGCAGCCATCATCACCATCATGTATATGTATGTATGTATGTATGTATGTATGTATGTATGTATGTATGTATGTATGTATGTATGTATGTATGCATTACATGTGTGAATTTGTTCGCCATATATTATATTAAAGTTGGTTTCTCTGTGGTGTAAAATGTCTGTCAAGCAGGAAACGGAACGGTAACGTTTGTCTGTGTGTGAGAGAGAGTGGTGTTGGTGGTGTTGATGATAATGATTTCATGTCTCAATGGCAAAGAGATGGTAAGAGTGGTTGTGTGTGTTTGTGTTTGAGAGAGAGAGAGAGAGAGAGAGAGGGAGGGAGAAAGAGAGGGGGACGACAAAGAGAACTAAATGAGGTATCACTTTTTGAGACGTCGATCCTCCTGTGTAAAGGGTATGGTAAATGTGTGTCTGCAAAAGACACAGAAAGCGAGCGGTGGCAATGGTGAAGGTAGACTCAGCAGCGTTGAAATCCCACCATGTAACAGGTATGGAAAGCAGTTGGTAAGAATATCTCTGTGTGTGTGTGTGTGTGTGTGTGTGTGTGTGTGTGTGTGTGTGTGTGTGTGTGTGTGTGTGTGTGTGTGTGTGTGTGTGTGTGTGTGTGTGTGTGAGCGTGTGCGAGTGAGGGATGGAGATAGAGAGCTAAATTTCAATTACAAAACATTGTTTATCCTCAAATTATATTAATACAAGAAAAAATATTCCATTTTAATAGTTTCAGTCGTTTATTAAATTCATTCGATTTATTTTGTTGTCTAATATATCTGATATTAAGTGTTGTATATATTATTTATGTGTATATATATATAATATATATATATATATGTGCGTGTGTATCATCATAAGGAAACCGTGGAATTACCAGGTGTTCTACTTGTGAAGATAAAGGAAGTAAGAAATAGGTCGATATATATCTATTTGATCTGCTAGAAATAGCAGCCAAACATCGCTTAACCTCACATTATATTATAATCAGAGAAAGGAATCATTGAACGCTGGATACACAGGTACACATTGGCTCGAAGAAAAAAAATGAGACGGTTGATACGCGCTAAAAACCTAAGACTAAGCTACTATTACCACTATACCACTATATCAACAACAACAATAAAAAGTAACAAACATAATATACATCTTTGCATCTTGAAAATATAGGTTTAGATAACATGATGGTGGGGGAGATGATATACTCGATAGAAGAAAACGTTTGTGGATGAAA
>OZ024743.1:25297201-25302201 GCA_964016885.1 Eledone cirrhosa | reverse complement strand
TTTCCCCAAAACACACACACACACATACACACAGATATATATATATATATATATATATATATATATATATATATATATATATATATATATATATATATATATATATTGTTATATTTTGGGAAGTTCTTGCTTCCAATAAAGATAAGTAATCTTGCAAAACAAATATAGAAACGAAGTATGTGTATATATATATGTGTGTGTGTGTGTGTGTGTGTGTGTGTGTGTGTGTGTGTGTGTGTGTACATTCAACTATAGTGAAACGTATACAGAACCATGCTTGCACACACATATACCAAGGCATATACGCCAGTAATAAAATAGCTGCAACAAACATTGCTACTTTGGTTGGCTATGAAATAAATGATTTAAATCATTTGCTCCATTAGGTAAAAAGAAAAGCGAAGATGGATAAATGTTATAAAAAATCATCTAGAACTTCTCTAACACTACGAAACGTAAACAAGTAAACAACGGGGATATCGGAATGGAAATTATAATGATCGTGATGCCGATGATTAAAATAGTAATACTTTCCCATTTAGGCACGTGATCAGCAGCTTTCGAAAGTGGAGGGAGTCATTGACTGGTAATTTAAGGCAATTTACCTCTGCAATGTCTGAACTGAGAACCCACAAATCCAGAGTAAATAGAGCAAACTATTTTCTGCGATGCTAGAGTGATTCTGATAACCAACCGTTCATTTCTAATGGATTTAATTCGGGTGATAGACTTATTTCGTCGTTCGGTTTAACATCAACATATGGTTCTTGAGTGCCTTTAGAATCATCATAAGATCGGTGGACTTCTGTTTAGATTAGATTAATCTACAGATCTCCTAACGGTAGTCGATTTCAGTCTCGACGTGAATCTGCGTCGCTACAACATACAGATGCATTTGATGAAACCAAACGAACGGCCATCTCTCGGTAGCGACGTGCAATGCACGGTCAATTAGCAAAGTATGCACCCTCTAATCTCTTCTGTGTGTTTCGACAATTGAGCCGTCTCTATGGATGTTGAATACTCTGAGGGGTAAACCACTAAAACAGTGGCTCAAGTGAACCGTTTCTACATAAGTAGAAAACATCACCTTCACAGGATCAGTCACATCAAAAATCATAGTAGTAGACAAAAGAGTTGTATCAGGAATCATCTGATCAGATTGGGATCTATGTTCTTTAAATCCCTCCTTAGGGGAGATCATGGACATTTCTGCGGGGAGATATTGACTCTTCGGGAACGTGACTGAAATGCTGTTGTTGATGTTGTTTAACTCCAAAAAGATTATTCTGAATATGTGTGCTTACCTTTCTTGTGTTATGCTTATCCACAGCTCGTATATGGGATCGATCTGCAGCCCTCGGTATAGCACGGACCGAAGTTCGGTCTATGATTTCTAAAATATTGCCAGGCAATTATTGTACTTTACCAGCAGGATCATTTTGTAATTGGAAAATCAGCCCTTGAATTCTTTGGGACGTTGGGTTAGCGGAGTTTATTAGCGACAATGGCATAGGAGGGATTCCGGGCGCCGACGAGGACATTCTGTCGGACTTTTAGATTAAAGGTCATGAGCATTGCTGGATGGATATATTGTCTGTTCGGGATCAACTTTACATGGTACTGAACATGGCTGCGATGCTGCTACTGCTATTATGTTGTTGTTGGTGTCGTTGTTCTTGTTTAGCCCAGCCTCATATCATGTCTAACGTTTAAGATGAGATCATCCAGTCTTTTTTTCAGACTAAGCACATTTATATAATATAAAACAATTTGGCAATTCTTTTTTTAAAGTTGTGTGTGAATTGAAGGAATTTCTAACAGATTAAAGTACTATAGAGAGTTGTTTCTGTGTGATGCTGCTATTGTTCCTTTTTATAATTGTTAAGCTCCAGAATTGATAGATAATACTAATGATAAGTGGCATACCAGTCATGGTTTAACTATATTTTGTATATAACAGACGATCTTGCCCAATGTATCATTCTTTACGACAGTAGCGTGTGATACGAGAGAAGATTCTACTAATATTTCTACAAAATCGAGCGACCACATAGAACCACCCACGTTAGGATTGGTGGCGATATTTTTTGTAGCAAAAATAGTAATTATCATCATAGTGTTGGTATGTTAATATTAACGGTTGCAGTGATTGTGGGTGTCACGTTGTGTGATTGGTGGCAGAACTAACGTGTATAGAGCTGGTTGTGCAGGTTGAGCTAATGGTAGTGTTGGTTTATAGTGCTGGAGATGGTATTATATTATTGCTATTTAATCCCAGATCAGTTCTGAATTAGCAGACCAATGCTCAATCACGTTCCACTTGTGAGCAACTCATCTTTATTTGAATATAGAGTATCTAGGAACGTATTACTAAACCCAGAGGACATTTTCCCCAAGAGTTCTTGGAAGGAGAAATTGGAGATTATTGTGGGTAAAGTTTTTATTAATTGATACAAAATATCTTTATCATTATTCATACAAATGGTTGTGGTGTTCGTGGAGGTAATGTCGGTGGTAGTAGAATTATAAGTAAAATTAGTAGCTTTGGTGGTTATAATAGCTGTGTAGTCATCGTAGTATTTGTAGTCTTTGTAATAGTAATAGTAGTGCGTGTTTGTGTGGGAGGGGGGGATAGTACTAACAGTAGTAGTAGTAGTAGTAGTAGTAGTAGTAGTAGTAGTAGTAGTAGTAGTAGTAGTAGTAGTAGTAGTAGTGGTGGTGGCGGTGGTGGTCACTGTGTTGTGGTATGGTGATAGGGAAGAGGAATCAGTCATGATAAAAACGATTATGTGATAGTTGGTAGGATTCTGAAACAGGGAGCAAGCAGAAACTATGCATTATTGAAGTCGTTATTATAGTTTGCTTCTAAATGTCTGTGAGGGGACAAATAGGATCCTCCAAACCGGAGACAAGGTACGATGCTCAAAGAGCGGTTTGTTTCTAAGAGTTTCCCTTGCAGATGATGACAGAATCCAGCGTGACTCGAGCAAAGAGCTGAAATGTGTGCATGTGTATGGAGAGAAAGAGAAAGAGAGAGAGAAAGAGAGAGAGAAAGAGAGAGAGAAAGAGAGAGAGAGAGAGAGAGAGAGAGAGAGAGAGAGAGAGAGAATGTGCGTATGTGTGCGTGAGTGTGTGCGTGTGCGTGAGTGTGTTTGTGTATGCTTGTGTGAGAGAGAGATTATGTGAAGCAGAGTGAGAGAGATGGAAATATGAAAATGTGATAACTGAAATAAGAGAATGAATGATGAATACAAAAACGGGTGAGAGAAAATGAAGAGAGGAAAAATAAAGGGTGAGGGAGAAAATATGTAGGAGATAGAGATAATGGAGGACAGGAGAGAAACAAGAATATGTGTGTGTATGTGTGTGTGTGAGAGAGAGAGAGAGAGAGAGAGAGAGAGGGGGGGAGGGAGAGAGAGAGATCAATTGAGAGAAAAAGTGAAGGGGCGTAGAATGAAGAGGGCGAAGAAGAAGAAATAGAAGAGAGAGAGAGAAAAGAGAGGGGGGAGAATTAGTGACTAATTGAACGAATGAATGGGTGTGGGTGAATCGAAGAGAAGTGAAGGCAAAACGGGAATGGTATAATTTCCCTGAGTCCTTGCCTATGGTTTAGTTCACTTTCATGGTGGGTAATTCATGAAAAGGCTAAAGTAAGCCGAAAAGACTTTTTAAAAAAATGTTATTTCCTATATTTGTCAAGGAAAAATATGAATATTAGTCATAGACGGATGATGTTATATTCGCTTTTACCACAAATGTAAAGGCACGTGGCTTGGTTGTTTGGGGACTCGGCTCATGATCGTAATGTCGTGAGTTTGATCTGTGATCCGAAAAACTGGAATATTCGGCATCAGAAATCACAGAGGCCTAACACTAACTGGTCAAATTACTATATCTAATTTCTTTTATACAACTATCTATTTAACACGTGGATGGTTTCCAGGATAATACTTTTTAAAAAACAGTATGGTTGAAAGGAGTGTATATCGACGGTGTTATTCAGGATTTTATGAAACAAAATATTCATAAGTTTGAGGTTTAGATTTGTATAAACTGTTTAAAGATTATAATAGTTACTGAGTGTTGTGGTATTTAGAAACAATTTTGAGTGAAGGGAAAATCTATTAAATCGATCCCAGTGCATTACTGGTTCTTTATTTATCGACCCTGTAAGGATGAAAAGCTAAGCTAACCTCGGCGGGATTTGAACTAATACCTCAAAGGGATGTAACTCTATGCTGCAAAATATGGTGTCCGACGCTCTACCGATACTGCCAATAATAATGGTTTCTTATATAGGCACAAGGCCGGCAATTTGGGGGAGGGGCAGTCGATCAAATCGGTCCCAGTGCGTGACTGGTACTTTATTTTATCGACCCTATAAGGAAGAAAAGCAAAGCTAACCTCGGCGGGATTTAAACTCATAACGCAAAGGGCCGTAACTCTATGCTGCAAAGCATGGTGTCCAACCCTCTGCCGATACTGCCAATTATAATAATAATTGTTTCTACTTTTAGGCACAAGGCCAGCAATTATCCAGTGCATTACTGGTACTTTATTTTATCGACCCCCGTAAGGATGAAAGGCAAAGTTAACCTCGGCGGGATTTGAACTCAGAATGGCAAGGGCCGTAACTCTATGCGTCAAAGCATGGCGTGCGACCCTCTACCGATACTGCCAATCCAATAATAGTTCCTGATTGTTGACAAAAAGCCAAAAATGTTGGGCTGAAGCAGAACAGTCATTTACATTGATCGCAGTACTTCACTGGCACTTACAACCCCATCAAGATGAAAGTCAAAATGAACTCCGATTGGAACTCATAAAATAAAGTGCCTTAAAGATGTCTAATATAGACCACAAGGGCCCACATTATAAGAGATTAAGTATAGTCAATAATCTTGACCTTTGAATATGACTGGTAAGTATTTTCTCAAAACGGGCAGCTGAAAGATAAAGACAAATTCAGATACTGATAATATTAATTTCTTATATTA
>OZ024743.1:25247201-25289701 GCA_964016885.1 Eledone cirrhosa | reverse complement strand
GAGAGATTGTAGTGGACAATTAGGGTGACAAAGTGGGGAGAAGAGAGGAGTGATTATGTCATTTGTCTGCCTACAACAAGTAGTTACAAAAGCGTAGATAGATGAATGAACAATTAGCTGTCATGTTTCATGGCAGGGAATGAAGAGGCCCAAGTCATGAAAGTCAAACATGGCATAGACAGTAAAGTGAAGCATTTAGACTTGAACAATCAGCGTGCTCATAAATATAAGAAGGGAGTGAAAGCCACTTAACAATGTAAAGTGTGTAGAAAATAATATTGATTTGATTTAATATTTCGTTATTAACAACATTTTATGACGAATTCAAAACAAACATAGCAATGTTCTTACTCTAATCTGTCTGCTAGAACAAAAGTTAGAAGAAACGTATATATTGGTCTGTGTGTGTGTGTGTGTGTGTGTGTGTGTGTGTGTGTGTGTGTGTGTGTGTGTGTGTGTGTGTGTGTGTGTGTGTGTGTGTGTGTGTGTGTGTGTGTGTGTGTGTGTGTGTGTGTGTGTGTGTGTGTGTGTGTGTGTGTGTGTGTGTGTGTGTGTGCGTGTGTGTGAGTGCGTGTGTGTGTGTGTGTGTTTATGTGTAATATATGTATAATGTATGTATATATATAGGGATAACCAGATTTGTACGTACACACACACATAAACACATACAACCACACACACACACACACACACACACACACACATATATATATATATATATATATATATATATAGTGAAGGTAGGTCAGTAGCTTAGCAGTTAGAGAGTAGGGTTCATATTCGTAAAGTTGGGAGTTCGATTTCCAAACCAGGCGATGCGTCGTATTCTTGAGCAATACACATTATTTCAAGTTATGCATGAGTGACTGCTCGTCTTCCATAAAAACACCTTGCACCGACTTGTGCCAAATAGGGTAACTTTCTAAGTCACGTGGACATTCTTTACCGGAGGGGAGGCGGGCTTATATATATATATAAATATATATTTATATATATATATTAAAATAACAGATCCCGTTAAGGGTGAAACCGGCGATTCTTTGCTTAAACTTTAATCTGTTATTTTAATAAATATCTGCTCTACGGTTGTTATCTATTTGATATATATTTATCCTTATCGAGCCCTCTTTGGATTTTAGTCTTCAAATTTATTATTATTACTATATATATATATATATATATATATATATATATATATATATATATATATATATAAGTATGTACACGTACATACATATATGTATACAGGCGTACAGTAGTATGTATATATATATATATACATACATGCACATATATATATATGTACGTATGGATTCACCGAACATTTATTATAATGCTCGATGTGTTTGTAAACAAACATCCCGTATTAAGCCGTAGTGTCTAGCAACCATCGTTGCTCGTTTGCTCAACACTGACAAAGGAACGCTGTACTAGTTTCAAGCTTATTAGCTATCGTCAGCAACGTATACCTTCCTGCCAGATTGTTGAACGTATATACTTACCTTATGCATATTAACGGCTGAGAAGCCTAATTTGCATATCGAGTGGGTTAATCGGCCGGGTGCGATGTGTGCATGAAACGAGGCATCATTGCTCATGCCAATACCCAGGTCCCGTATTGATTCATTTTTCATTGTTGTTATTGTTGTGGATGCTAAGGTCTTGGTATTGGCAACAACGGGAGCCTGCGGTTCCCCGTCTTCTGTTGAGGGCACAAATGACAGCCGGAAGGCGAATTAGGTCTGCGATTTTTTCAATCTTCTCTGGTTTAATGTGGAGAAGTATCACCAAACTGATCCCAGGCTAGTTTTCCCTCCGGGTTCTCTTTATCTCGAGGAGCGTTTCGCTTCCATCTAGAAATAAGAATGCTAGGTTCCACCAGATGTCTATATCTGGAAGTATTCCAGCAATGCTGGTTTTGATTCTCCTTCTTCCCATGTGAAAAGGAAACAAAACTTATTGGTCCGTTTTGCAGAGAAACACAGACTACGTTTTTACAAGGGCATCGTTATTGAAGAGTGCCCAGATGCAACCAAGCTGCTTAGCCTTTCCTATGTGTTCGGTGTCTGGCATTACGCCCTACAGAACTGCCTCCACCTAGAATGGTGGGTCCAGCATTTTTGGACATAATTCCAATACATCTATATGTGAGTGTGTTTCTCTCTGTTGCTGTCAAGACTTCAAAAAAATCCCATGACATTTGTCCATCACACTTACATGTATATATATATATATATATATGGATGGATGTATGTATGTATGTATGTATGTATGTATGTATGTATGTATGTATGTATGTATGTATGTATGTATGAGATGACCCCTTAGCCTTTGTCAAGGCAGAATTCTAGGAGATGGAAAACTCTGATATAACACCTGCAACTCTGATGGTATCCAATGATGTTGACTTGTTCTTCTTTTTGGTAAATATCATCTTGGTTAAGAGAGTGGGACTGGCTTTGTGCAGTGCCTTTGCTCACTATAAAAGCTCCACGGCACAGGCATTGCTTTATATCTGGAGATCGCTCTGCACTTGTTGTCACATGGTACTATGGGCCCAGCACTGTGTCAATAATTGTCACAAGTGTAGTGTTTGTGCCAGAGTGCACCGGTAGGGGTTCTCCTACATGGATATAAAGTGGTGGCCGTACTCGAAAACGAGTTGGCAGCCACCATGTATGTATGTATGTATGTATGTATGTATGTATGTATGTATGTATGTATGTATGTATGTATGTATGTGTATGTGTGTGTGTGAGTGTTTGTATATATTATTGGATGCGTAGTAGTAGTAGTAGTAGTAGTAGTAGTAGTAGTAGTAGTAGTAGTAGTAGTAGTAGTAACAACAAAAACAACAACCGCAGCAATAATTTACATTATATTATCACAGAATCTGTGCATAATCTATTCAAATGCTATAAATAGACAAAAATGATAACACGTCTCAGATACAGAAATAAACTTTGTAGTATTTGGTCAGTCAATTTATAAATGGATTCCTTGATTTGTTTGTTTTGTTAGCAAATTTATACGAAATGATAAAAATGACTAACCTGTTATACTATATTGTTAAGCATAGGTTTGAACACGAAATAACAAGATCAAAAGCAACAGCTACCGATACATAACTACTATCTTTTGAACAAACAAAGGAGCCTCTATGTGATTGCATTACCTGCTAAGTAAACATAATAGCCATATTTCCCTTACGTCACACCCCATTTACTAATAAAAAATATTAAAGGTACATTAAATACCATAGTACATATCAACTCCAGAAAGTCAATATGTTCAAGGCTATAATGGTTTCTGATTTAGGTAGAAGACCAACAATTTTTGGGAAGGGGAATATCGAGTAAATCGACCCCAGTGCGTTACTGGTACTTTATTTTATCTACTCCGTAAGGAAGAAAGTTAACCTTGGCGGAATTTGAACTGAGAACGTAAAGATCCGTAACTATATACTGCAAAGCTCGGCCTCAACAAGAATAACGCAAACAGCAACAACAAAAAAGATAGTTACATATTTACATTCTATTAACTAAATTTCTGAAATGACTTTCCAAATATGTTGTATGGGCTAGATTTGCTTCATGTCAACAGAGCATCAGTCAAAATACCATCTGGTAGCTTGTTATGTCCCTTTGTGTTCTGAGCTTCAATCCAGCTAGATTCATTATATGACGATGAGGTTAAAATAAAATCAAACCTATCCAGAAACTAATAATCTGACCGCATATTAATGTCCACTTAACGATCTAGGGCTTCAATATGTTATTCGGTTTCATTTGGATCGTGTAAGTTGAATCCTGTTTAGTTCTGTCCGCCAGTGAAGGTATCAGTATTAAGCCATTAACACAATCAGATTTGTCTCTTTCGTTACTGACATAGACTGATGCTAAATCGTATTTTGATCACATCTTTCAGATTACACATGATATGAGCACATACTACAAATATCATGAGAGAGAAATACTAAGTTGATTCAACTGGCAATACTATTACAGAGCCTGGGATGTTTACGGGACAACACTTTGAACATAGAACGTAAATAACGTTACTAAATACCGCAAACAATTCTGTCTGACATTTTACCGACGTAGCCAGCTATCTACAGAAATTGCTGGTACTTTGCACTCTTATGCTCTTGTTTCTTTTCTTGAACTATCCATTCCATCCACTATCCATCAAATATATCTAACCTCCACACAGTTAGATTCTACTATTTGATATTAGACCCGTTTTCGCATATGTTTGCTTGCTTAATTACTTGGTTGTGTGTTCAACCTTGTATTTCACAGATTGTTGAAGTTATAACATTGAAATATCTATCAATAGTAATTATGAGACAAAATAAAATAGTTTAGTTGTTATTGTTGTTGATAGTATGCTAATTTTACAAGGTGTTTTGGATATAAATACGTGGTTTAGTTCTACTTGACATGACGTCTGACACAACATAAGGAATTTGAGGAGAATGAACAGTTAACATCAGCGGGATTTACACTCAGAACTAAATTCTGCAGCAGCAGTTTGATTCATGTTCAATCAGTTCTGATAGATAGATCTTTAGCAAATAATATTAATGATAATAATGGTTTCTTATATAGGCACAAGGCCAGCATATTTTTGAAGAGGGGAAAGTCGATTAAATCGAGCCCAGTGCGTGACTGGTACTTTATTTTATCGACCCCGTAAGGATGAAAGGCAAAGTTAACCTCGGCGGGATTTGATCTCAGATCATAAGGGGCCATAACTCCATGCTGCAAAGCATGGCGTCCGACCCTCTACCGATACTGCCAGTTAATAATTTAAGAAGAAAACCAGTAATTTAGGTTGTAGAATCGATTATATCAAACCCAGTCTATTCTTTTATTGAACCTGAAATTAAAAACGGCAAGGTTGGCCTTGACGGGATTTGAACCGTAATGGCCGACGCTCAAACGTTTCTGCCCATCCACCACCCAGCACCCTTATCAGAAATACAAGCCAAGAATTATTGAGGGAACAGCTCTATATTGATTTCAACTTAATATTAGTCGTTTAAGCATCATTACTACTACTACTACTACTACTACTACTACTACTACTACTACTACTACTACTTCTACTACTACTACTACTACTACTTCTACTACTACTACTATTACTAATAATAATAATACTACTATATACTACTACTACTACTACTGATGATAATGATGATGCTACTACTACTACTACTACTACTACTGATGATGATGATGATGTTGAAGCTACTACTACTGTTCCTGTTGCTGCTGCTGCTGCTGCTACTACTACTACTACTACTACTACTACTACTACTACTACTACTACTACTACTACTCTAATGACAACGGCCACAACAACCACCTGCTAAAATACCGTCCGTGCATCTTAAAAATGAATGTTAGATAATCGTGATACAATATCCCAGAAAATAATTGTTTCTACTTTTGGCACAAGGCCAGCAATTATCCCAATGCATTACTGGTACTTTATTTAATCGACCCCGTAAGGATGAAGGGCAAAGCTAACTTCAACGGCGATTGAACTCAGAACGTAAAGGGACGTAACTCTGTGCTGCAAAACATCGCGTCCGACTCTCTACTGATACTGCCTATCCACCTCCCCAGAAAATAGTACAGACAAGATGGTCTGCTCGATCATTTCTGACTCAGGGTTAAACAACTACGACAAGAACAGAAACCATAGCAAACCCGAAGCCACCTCCACCACCACCACCACCACAACCAACGCATCCCACCCTTAGCACCACAACACACAACTATCAACACCACAAGCACTTCGACTCGCCAATAATATCAGCATCATTAACACCATCACAACGACGACTACATCCAACCATAGCACCAAATACCGCCGTGAATACAAACACTCCTTCTCTCTCTCTTCTTTCTCTCTGTTAATCTCCTTCGTTTTCTATCTCTCTTTAACTTAAAAGTCAATCAAATATCCGTATTTTATTTCCACACTCTATTGTTAAGACCATTATGCTGTACAATTTGCTAAGTCTTCTTTCATATTTCTTTCAAATACTACTTCATTTAGGGCACAACAACAAAATAAACAAATAATGAGAAGTAAAGCCAAAAAAAATCAAAATAAAAAGGCGAAAGCATTCTTTCTGGGGTTCTATTTTTCTTGCTCTTCTCTTCCTCTTCGTCGTTTCATTAATGTCCATGTTCATTCCATTGAAACCATAGCCTCATTTTATTTCACTTTCTTTATTTCTTCTTCGTATTTATTTAGTCATATATTTTTTAATGTTATATTTGTGTAATATTCTCCTACTTTCTCTTTCGCTTCCATTTTGTATCTGTTTTTCTCGCCTTTCTGTGTTCTCCACATATTTTATGACACGCGCATAAAACGGATGCCCACGCACTAACACATACCCACAGATGCACACACACATTTATATATATAAATATATATATATATATATATATATATATATATATATATATATATATATATATATATATATATATATATATATTTATATATATATATATAAATATATATATATATATATATATATATATATAAATATATATATATATATATATAATATTAAATAAATGGAAACTATATTTATAAAACCATATTTATTTCATTATATATATTTCGGGGATATCATATTAACAATATGCTATGCCTTCCTCAGACAAAATACAATATAAACAGTTTTATAGATAAATAGATTCGACATACCGTTATAACACCGACTTCCATTTGGAGAGGTTTACGCTGGCAGCGTAAACCTCTCCAAATGGAAGTCGGTGTTATAACGGTATGTCGAATCTATTTATCTATAAAACTGTTTATATTGTATTTTGTCTGAGGAAGGCATAGCATATTGTTAATATGATATCCCCGAAATATATATAATGAAATAAATATGGTTTTATAAATATAGTTTCCATTTATTTAATATTGTAAATATACTCCAAATATTTGTCGAGTGCTTTTATATCAGTTATAAATATTTACTAGTTGTAACCCAACAATTTTAAATATAACTTTTCATATATATATATATATATATATATATATATATATATATATATATATATATATATATATAACAAAGAAGGTGTGGTAAGATACCAGGTGGACCATAACACACCAGAGTACTCGATACTTAGGGTAGTAGAGTGGGTAATAGGAAAAGAGTGAGGACCCCGACGGCTGAGCTCTGGCCGTTTCGACAGCTAGATCCGAACTAAGCGAGCAGTATTCAATACTGGTAATGATGATTACCGAATACTGCTGGCTTAGTTCGGATCTAGCTGTCGAAACGGCCGGAGCTCAACCGTCGGGGTCCTCACTCTGTTCCTATATATATATACCGTGGTGGACTGGGTTTTAAAATGTTGGTTGCCAGATGAAGGGGGCCCACCTACATATAGAATGCTATCATTTAATTTTTATAATGAATAAATAACATTTTTGAGAAATACGTAAGTGGAAATAAAACGGTACAATCACATTTTTGCATAAAAATATCTTCCCTTCTCCAATAACAAATATTATGTATTTTGCGAAATCCAAAGACTTTCCATAATGACCAGAAGTCGACCCTAAATATTACTAATAGCTCTAGAAAAGCCATGAACGACACCACATATTTTAAACTTTGATTTTGAAAGTAAGTTTATAATTACCAATTTTCCTCACTCTTTTGTAGCTGTCTCGGTGGCCTAGTTGGAGGAGTCATAGACGGTGGTGATCCTGGTCGGGAGTCGGGTTCCCAGTAAAACTTCCCAGTTTTTTTCTATTGGTTGTAAAATAAAAACTGGAAAAGGTTTCATGTACCTCTTGACCAGGATTGAACCCAAGGTCAGGATGTCCACCGTTTCTAGTACCTACCGCTAGGCCACAGAGACAAGTAGGTTTATAGGTATGAAAATTCATACCTATAAACCTACTTTCAAAATTTTCAACTACTAGGATTAGACATCCACAAAGTACGAGCGAAACTATCGATAGTCGGGACTAGAAGAATTTTGGTAAAGTTTATATACATTTTTTCTTCAAACTTATATTTTAGACTTAGCTCCGTTTAATTGATTATTTGTCTAGTTAATTTCTACGGAATAAGCGGAAAGACTGGGTAAATTTTATCTGATTGTTCCTCACGGAAGAACGTCTGTAACATTTGTCAGTTATTTCTTCAAAGTTACATTTTAAACTTAGTTCCATTTAAATGATTATTTATCTGGTTGATTTCTACCAACTAAGAAGGAAAAGAATTGGATATACTTTGTCTGACAGTTCTTCAAATTTACAATTTTATATAGCTCTCATTAATAATTATTTGCTTAATTCATTTTTTCATACAGCAACACCGTTGAAGGTAGCCACACTCATATATGCATCTGTGACTATGTCTAAATATATACATATATATCCTTATGAATATATATATATATATATATATATATATATATATATATATATATATTAGAAAGTGAGGTTTTTTTAACAAAATGAAAAATAACCGAGGTGTCCTACACGAGTGAAAGTATAAAGAAAAATAGATGAAATCTAAAATGCAACTGGAGTCTTATTTTTTAAAAAATATATATATTTATTTGGTTCCTTCACCGGTTTCGCAGTTCTTCTGCTTTTCAAAAGTAGAGTTGAGATGGAGGGTCTGTGGTTTTTCTCACATCTGGTTGTTCTTTGAATGTTACTTGTTTTATATGGAAAAAAGTGGATCGAAACGCCAGGTTTTTAGAGAAGTAATTTGATTGGTTGGTCAATAAGTATAATAAATTAGGCGCCAGTTCGTGTTACAAAGTTCTGTACTGACGCGAAATTTATTATACTTATTGACCAACCAATCAAATTACTTCTCTAAAAACCTGGCGTTTCGAGCAACTTTTTTCCAGTTGCATTTTCGATTTCATCTTTTTTTCTATATATATATATATATATATATATATATATATATATATTCTTGTTTTATTTAACTTTTTATCTATATCTCTGTATATATATATCCACGCACCTACTAATCTATATCTGTTTGCTTTTCTTGCCGTTGCTATTATCATTAATGGCCGTACATAGAAATGTTACCCCATACTGCCAACCTCCTACCTATAACTTTCATTCAACCTTCTTGTATTTGTTAACTATTCATAATTGTTTCTACTTTTGACACAAGGCCAGCAATTACCCAGTACATTACTGGTACTTTATTTTATCGACCTCGTAAGGATGAAAGGCAAAGTTAACCTCGGCGGGATTTGAACTCAGATCGTAAAGGGAAGTAACTATGCTGGAAAGCATGTCCGACCCTCTACCGATACTGCCAAATGATCATCATAATCAACATTTCGTCGTCATAGTCATCGTCATGAAGATTACCCCTTTCATCCTTAAAATACTTATACACATCCTCCGCCTCCTCCTCCTCTTCCTTCTCCTCCTCCTTCTAATCATCATCGTCCTGACCATCATCAGTACCCTAGTCGTCGTCACCATCATCATTACCATATGTGTTACCATTATCGTCATCATAAACGACCGTCACTGACCTTATTGTTCTCATCATCATCATCATCATCATTATTATTATTATTATCACCATCATCATCATCATTGTCGTCACCATTGTCGTTGTCAATATTATCATCGTGGGGTATTGTCAATGTCCTTATCAACCCCGCTTATATTTTCAGAATCCTTCTCTTCAACATCATCATCGCTATTATCATCTTTTTTCTCATCATATTTTCATCACCATTAATGTCATCGTCGACGTTGGCACCTTCTTCGAAACATCATCATCATCATCATCACCATCATCATTGTTATTATTATCACCATCATCATCATCAGCATCATCATCATAATCATCACCATCATCACCATCACCATCATCATCATCATCACCATCACCATCATAATAATCATCATCACCATCATAATCATCACCATCATCACCACCCCCAACACCATCACCATCATCATCCTCATCACCACCACCCCCACCACCATCATAATAATCATCATCATCATCATAATCATTATCATCACCATCATCACCACCATCATCATCATCATCACCACCACCACCACCATCATCATCCTCATCACCACCACCCCCACCACCATCATAATAATCATCATCATCATCATAATCATTATCATCACCATCATCACCACCATCATCATCATCATCACCACCACCACCATCATCATCATCATCATCACCACCACCACCACCACCACCATCATCACCATCAGCATCACCACCATCATCATCATCACCACCACCACCACCACCACCATCATCACCATCAGCATCACCATCATCACCATCATCATCATCACCACCACCGCCACCACCACCCCATCATCATCACGATATCATTATAGGAGTCTGTATCACCTTCCGGCTGATGTGTATGACGGGGACTACAGTAGGCTGTGCTTTATTTGGCTGCTGTTTTTAAGATAAGTGATCAGATATTTTCACGTTGACTGGAGTGAATATATGTGATGATACCAATGGTGAGAGTTGTGTTGTTGATACTGAGCAGGTTGCTGGTGATGAGATTGCACTTGGTAGCCCTAGATCACCCCTGACTGACGGGGGTGACGAGGTGTGACGCACAGATTCGAAGGAGTTCTTCATCATCATCATTTTACGTCCGTTTTTCCCAGCTTGCAAGGGTTGGACGGGTCATATTAAGCACGGCATCTCTCCATTCGTCACGGCCCTTATCCGAATTGTTCTCAAAGGATGCACTGTTGAGTCGCAGTGGGTATTTAGAAACACCGAAGATCTTTTCAAATATAATTTAATTATTTAGATAATCATTACTAATTCTTGGGTATCTTTAAAAACGTGTTAATCTTAATCTTGTTATCTTTTGTCATATGAAAATCTTAATAAAAAGGCAAACAATATTTTGCTGTATTTTTCTACGCTTTTAAGTTTAAAAGGATTTATTCAGCTTTCCATGTGAATTGTAATAGTAATATTTTATTTTATCACCAGTGCTACCCCTAGTCAAAATGACAAGCACTGCTTTAATTGGCCATTTGACCTGCAAGAAATCGTTTCCATCTCTTACTCGGAGACCACTCTACATTCTGCAACCTGGCTATATATGCAGGATGAATTAATATATGAATAATTGACACGGAATTGAAGAGACAATTCAAGATTTGGATTTACTTTTTTGTTATCTGGTGAGTTAGAGAAATTGTGGTTACCATTTTGGTATTTTGTCAAATGAAGCCACGATAAAATCCTTATCGTGAACCGATATTTCTTCAAATTAATCTTAATAGATTTATTATTTATTTATCTATTACTTATTTATTTGTTTGTGTATTGCTCTGCATTCACCATTGAGACCTTTATAAATATAACATATTGACACCAGTGATATATTCAAAGATAAACTAATATTGACTAGGCTATATCAGTAATAAAGGCGGGGTTGTCGCGGTAATGTCCATCGAAACGATAAATGATTGACAAGTAGAAGATTAATGCTAATTGGTGGTGTTGATGTTGTGTTACTGTGGTATTGATGGCGATGTTGTTACTGTAATAAGTCCTTTGTTTATTGATATGGTTTTAGTGTTAGTAATATTAATGATCATTGTAGAGGTGATGGGGCTGTTGACGTTATAGATTTTGTTTCTTTCGGTGTGGTGGTGGTGGTGGTGGTGATGGTGGTGTTAATATTGATATTGTTTTTGTTGTTTAGCCCTAGGTCAACCCCGTTTGAGCAAATCTATGTATGCAGTGAGCCCAGGATGAACATATCCAATGTGACTTTTGAGGAAAATTTGGTTTCTGTTTCTAACAGTTTAAGCGACCACAAAAATGCTCCCCCGGCTATTTGTTGTTGCTAATAGAGTTGATAGCAATGTTAGTGTTTGTTAAGCCGCTCTTGTTATTTATGGTAGTAGTAGTAGTGTTGGTGGTATCGGTGCTATTAGAGTTGTTGTGAGGATTGGTGGTGGTGGTATTGGTGTGAGTGGCGATGATGTTTATGATTGCGGTGGTGTTATTATTTACGCTGGTGACGGTGTTGTTGTTGTTGGCGGCGGTTTTGAAGGCAATATTGGCGAAGTAGGGGCTATGTTAGCTAACGACTGCACTTTTTAGTTGATGGAGAACATTCTCTTCTCCTCCCACCATCTCATTCTATTCCTCACACTATCTTTCCTTCTCTCTCTCTCCTTCTCTCCCTCTCGTTCTCTCTCTCCTTGCTCTCGTACACTACCCTGGTTTCTCTTACACTTTCTATTCTGCTGTTCTTGTGTTCTTCTTCTTCGGCATCAGCCCATCTCTAACGCCGTTTGTTTCCATTTTAATATCCTGTCAAATGCCCTGGCTCTGTCTTCCTAATTCTTGTGTCTTTTTGGTAAACCTCGTCACTTCCGGTCAGACAAAAGAGACATTTATCAAGCAAACCGGATGAGAAATATCCGGTTAGCTTTTATCACGAGAATTTTGCATGAGCATGCGCGGTTGATGCTATCCCAGAAATGGCGTGGTGATATTTCTTTGCTGTTATTGTTTCTGTTGTTTATGCCGTTGCTGCTGTTTTTGTTGTTGGCGTTATTGTTGTTTCGTTATTATTGTTGTTGTAGCTATTGTTGTTGACTTTGTTATTTTTGTTGCTGTTTTATTGATGATGATGATGGTGATGGTGATGGTGATGGTGATGATGATGGTGATGGTGGTAATGATCATGATGATGATGATGATGATGATGTTGATGACGACCACGACGACTGCGACGGCGCTCGTTCTGGGGGCAATTGTTATATTTTTTTTATATGTATCATTATATTGTTTCTATATTATTGTTTTTATGTTATTTTTATATTTATCTTCTTTTCTTTTTAGCAATTTTGCAATATTTATCGCTGTTGTTATTGCGGTTACTACAATTATTATTATTATTATTATTATTATTATTATTATTATTATTATTATTATTATTATTATTGGTGTTGTTGATGTTGTTGTTGATGTTGTTGTTGCCATTTTTTATTGGTGTTACTTTCAAAATCGTTGTCGTTGATCTTCATACATTTGCTGTATGTTGTTGTTGTTGTTGTTGTTGTTACCAACTTTTGCACCGTTATTGATACTGTTGTAATTGAAGTAGTAGTTGAGTTGTTGTTGCTGTTGTCATCAGAATTGTTTTCGATGTCATTACCACCGTTCTCGGAGCATTTCTTGTTGCTATTGTTGTTGTCATCGTCATTGTTAATGTCTGTTGTTGTTGTTGTTGCTGTTATTGTTGCTGTTGCTGTTATTGCTATTTGTAATGTTGGTGTTTGGCCGAGAAAGAGAAAGTGAAGTAGAAATACGTAGCTAGATAGAGGGAAAGAGAAGAAGTAGAAATATATTGTGAGATAGAGAGAGAAAAAAGAGTAGAAATACAGATCTAGATAGAGAGAGAGAGAAAGAGAAGTATAAATACAGAGCTAGATAGAGAGAGAAAGAGGAGTAGAAATACATAGCTAGATAGATGGAAAGAGAAAGAGAAGGAGAAATACATAGGTAGATAGAGGGAAAGAGAAGGAGAAGAAGAAATACATAGCTAGGTAGAGGGAAAGAGAAGGAGAAGGATAAATACAGAGCTAGATAGAGAGAGAAAGAGAAGGAGAAGGAGAAATACAGAGCTAGATAGAGATAGAAAGAGAAGGAGAAGGAGAAATACATAGCTAGATAGAAAGAGAAAGATAAGTATAAATACAGAGCTAGATAGAGAGAGAAAGAGAAGGAGAAGGAGAAATATATAGCTAGATAGAGGGAAAGAGAAGAAGGAGAAATACAGAGCTAGATAGAGGGAAAGAGAAGGAGAAGAAGAAATACATAGCTAGATAGAGAGAGAAAGAGAAAGAGAAGGAGAAATACATAGCTAGATAGAGGGAAAGAGAAGAAGGAGAAATACAGAGCTAGATAGAGGGAAAGAGAAGGAGAAGCAGAAATACATAGCTAGATAGAGAGAGAAAGAGAAGGAGAAGGAGAAATACATAGCTACATAGAGAGAGAAAGAGAAGGAGAAGGAGAAATACATAGCTAGATAGAGAGAGAAAGAGAAAGAGAAGGAGAAAGACATAGTTAAATAGAGAGAGAAAGAGAAAGAGAAGGAGAAAAACATAGTTAAATAGAGAGAGAAAGAGAAGGAGAAATATATAGCTACATAGAGAGAGAAAGAGAAGGAGAAAGAGAAATACATAGCTATATGGAGAGAGAAAGAGAAGGAGAAGGAGAAATACATAGCAAGATAGAGAGAAAGCTACCATCATTATATAGCATTTCATGTGGCAACTACAAACTTTCCCCTACCCATTGCTTTATATTCCTCATAATTTCAACAATCAACACGATCACCACCACATACAACATCATTAATAATCCCGTCCACTATGACCACCACCACGAACTTTATCTTCTACCAAATCATAAACTTCACCAAATTAATACTTGGTCAAAAGTGCGGTACCATAACACCCACACCAACATCACCAGCCTAACAACAATAACATCTACAACATGACATATATTGCCAATATCCCCACCATCATTGTTACCCTAAAAAAATCTCCTCCATCCACACACTTCGCCACTAGCACCACCACCACTAGCACCACCACCACTAACAACAACACCACTAGCACCACCACCACTAATAACAACAACACCACTGCCTCGCAAACACTCATTTAAACAAACCAAAGAGGAGACCTCTATGTGGTCGTTCGACCTGCTAGGATTAGCAGCTGAAACATATTACCACACTGCAACAGCATCACCACCACTACTTCCACCACCAACAGTTTAATCAATCAACCTCACATAAGTACCATTTCTGAGTTCAAATCCCACCGAGGTTAACTTTGTCTTTCATCCTTACGGGGTCGATAAAATAAAGTACCAGTAATGTACTGGGTAATTGCTGGCCTTGTGCCTAAAGTAGAAACAATTAGAGTTTACTAAGCAAAATTGTCTCAACACCATTACAAGCAACCTCAGCACCACCTTCGCCATTTCTACCAGTAACGTAACTCCAATCACTTCCCTACCACGACTGCAACTATCTCAGCACCACCACAACCACCAGCACCACAATGACTACCATCACCACACCGCCACCGCCACCCCCACCCCACCCCATAAATTTGATAGAAGGTCATCTTCGCTGTTACCATTGACACCCAATCCACAAATAATGTCAATAATACCCTCTCCATTATAACGAGTATCATCTGCACCACCACCTCCACTACCACAAGAACTACAACTTCCCACCACCACCACCTCCACTACCACTAGAACTACAACTTCCCACCACCACCACCTCCACTACCACAAGAACTACAACTTCCCAGCACCACCTCCACTACCACAAGAACTACAACTTCCCACCACCACCTCCACTACCACAAGAACTACAAATTCCCACCACCAACTCCACTACCACAAGGACTACAACGTCCCACCACCACCACCTCCACTACCACAAGAGCTACAACTTCCCAGCATCACCACCTCCACTACCACAAGAACTACAACTTCCCAGCACCACCACCTCCATTACCACAAGAACTACAACTTCCCACAATCCACCTCCACTACCACAAGAACTACAACTTCCCACCTCCACTACCACAAGAACTACAACTTCCCACCACCACCTCCACTACCACGAGGACTACAACTTCCCACTACCACTACCTCCACTACCACAAGAACTACAACTTCCCACCACCAGCACCTCTACTACCACAAGAACTACAACTTCCCAGCACCACCTCCACTACCACAAGAACTACAAATTCCCACCACCACCTTCACTACCACAAGAACTAAAACTTCCCAGCACCACCACCTCCACTACCACAAGGACTACAACTTCCGACCACCACCACCTCCACTACCACAAGGACTACAACTTCCCACCATCACCATCTCCACTACCACAAGAACTACAACTTCCCACCACCACCACCTCCACTGCCACAAGGACTACAACTTCCCACCACCACCACCTTCACTACCACAAGAACTACAACTTCCCACTACCACCACCTCCACTACCACAAGAAGTACAACTTCCCACCACCACCACCTCCACTACCACAAGGACTACAACTTCCCACCACCACCACCTCCACTACCACAAGAACTACAACTTCCCATCACCACCACCACCACTACCACAAGAACTACAACTTCCCATCACCACCACCTCCACTACCACAAGAACTACAACTTCCCACCACCACCACCTCCACTACCACAAGAACTACAACTTCCCATCACCACCACCACCACTACCACAAGAACTACAACTTCCCATCACCACCACCTCCACTACCACAAGAACTACAACTTCCCACTACCACCACCTCGACTACCACAAGAACTACAACTTCCCACCACCACCACCTCCACTACCACAAGAACTACAACTTCCCATCACCACCACCACCACCACTACCACAAGAACTACAACTTCCCAGCACCACCACCTCCATTACCACAAGAACTAAAACTTCCCATCACCACCACCTCCACTACCACAAGGACTACAACTTCCCACCATCACCACCTCCACTACCACAAGAACTACAACTTCCCAGCACCACCACCTCCACTGCCACAAGGACTACAACTTCCCACCACCACCACCTTCACTACCACAAGAACTACAACTTCCCACTACCACCACCTCCACTACCACAAGAACTACAACTTCCCACCACCACCACCTCCACTACCACAAGGACTACAACTTCCCACCACCACCACCTCCACTACCACAAGAACTACAACTTCCCATCACCACCACCACCACTACCACAAGAACTACAACTTCCCATCACCACCACCTCCACTACCACAAGAACTACAACTTCCCACCACCACCACCTCCACTACCACAAGAACTACAACTTCCCATCACCACCACCACCACTACCACAAGAACTACAACTTCCCATCACCACCACCTCCACTACCACAAGAACTACAACTTCCCACTACCACCACCTCGACTACCGCAAGAACTACAACTTCCCACCACCACCACCTCCACTACCACAAGAAC
Organism: Eledone cirrhosa; assembly: GCA_964016885.1. Taxonomy (NCBI): domain Eukaryota; kingdom Metazoa; phylum Mollusca; class Cephalopoda; order Octopoda; family Eledonidae; genus Eledone; species Eledone cirrhosa. Next base: position 25,272,569 of record OZ024743.1, on the reverse strand, counting down.
TACAACTTCCCATCACCACCACCACCACTACCACAAGAACTACAACTTCCCATCACCACCACCACCACTACCACAAGAACTACAACTTCCCATCACCACCACCAGAACCACATTCCATTATAAACAGTAATGTAACCATTACCATCACCATCACCACCACCAACAACAACAACACCATTACTACTACTACTACTACAATTACTACTACTACTAACAACAACAACATAATTAACAATGACTACTACCATCCGAATCGCTACCAACAACATTTCCAATATCAGAACATCCCCCTCCCCCCGCCCACACCACCACCAATGAATACTAACATAAAAATAAACATCACCATCGTCATCACTAATATAAACTATTACCACAAACACCACTATGATGGCTACCATCCACGTTACTACTAGAAACCACTACTACTACTACCACCATCACCAAAGTCCGCGGCAACTATCACTACATCTACTACTACCACCACCATCAACAGAGTCAACCACTCTCACCACCACCAACAAACACAACTACTATTACCACCACTACTACTACCACCACCACTACTACCACCACCACCACCAACAAACACAACTACTATCACCACCACTACTACCACCACCACCACCAACAAACACAACTACTATCACCACCGCTACTACCACCATCACCAACAAACACAACTACTACCACCACTACTACCACCACCACAAACAAACACAACTACTATTACCACCACTACTGCCACCACCACCAACAACAAACACAACTACTATTACCACCACTACTGCCACCACCACAACCAATAAACACAACTACTATCACCACCACTACTACCACTACTACTACCACCACCACCAATAAACACAACTACTATCACCACCACTACTACCACCACTACTACCACCACCACCAACAAACACAACTACTATCACCAGCACTACTACGACCACTACTACTACCACCACCACCAACAAACACAACTACTATCACCACCACTACTACCACCACTACTACTACCACCACCACCAACAAACACAACTACTATCACCACCACTACTACCACCACTACTACCACCACCACCAACAAACACAACTACTATCACCACCACCACCACTACCACCATCACCAACAAACACAACTACAATCACCACCACTACTACCACCACTACTACCACCACCACCAATAAACACAACTACTATCACCACCACTACTACCACCACTACTACCACCACCACCAACAAACACAACTACTATCACCACCACTACCACCACCACCAACAAACACAACTACTATCACCACCACTACCACCACCACTACTACCACCACCACCAACAAACACAACTACTATCACCACCACTACTACTACCACCATCACCAACAAACACAACTACTATCACCACCACTACTACCACTACTACTACCACCACCACCAACAAACACAACTACCATCACCACCACTACTACCACCACTACTACCACCACCACCAACAAACACAACTACTATCACCACCACTACTACCACCACTACTACTACCACCACCACCACCAACAAACACAACTACTATCACCACCACTACTACCACCACCACCAACAAACACAACTACCATCACCACCACTACTACCACCACTACTACCACCACCACCAACAAACACAACTACTATCACCACCACTACTACCACCACTACTACTACCACCACCACCAACAAACACAACTACTATCACCACCACTACTACCACCACCACCACCAACAAACACAACTACTATCACCACCACTACTACCACCACCACCAACAAACACAACTACTATCACCACCACTACTACCACCACTACTACTACGACCATCACCAACAAACACAACTACTACCACCACCACCAACAAACACAACTACTATCACCACCACTACTATCACCACTACTACCACCACCACCAACAAACACAACTACTATCACCACCACTACTACCACCACTACTACCACCACCACCAACAAACACAACTACTATCACCACCACCACCACCACTACCACCATCACCAACAAACACAACTACTATCACCACCACTACTACCACCACTACTACCACCATCACCAACAAACACAACTACTATCACCACCACTACTACCACCACTACTACCACCATCACCAACAAACACAACTATTATCACCACCACTACTACCACCACTACTACCACCACCACCAACAAACACAACTACTACTACCACCACTACTACCACCATCACCAACAAACACAACTACTATCACCACCACCACCACCACCACCACTACCACCATCACCAACAAACACAACTACAATCACCACCACTACTACCACCACTACTACCACCATCACCAACAAACACAACTACTATCACCACCACTACTACCACCACTACTACCACCACCACCAACAAATACAACTACTATCACCACCACTACTACCACCACTACTACCACCACCACCAACAAACACAACTACTATCACCACCACCACCACTACCACCATCACCAACAAACACAACTACAATCACCACCACTACTACCACCACTACTACCACCATCACCAACAAACACAACTACTATCACCACCACTACTACCACCACTACTACCACCACCACCAACAAATACAACTACTATCACCACCACTACTACCACCACTACTACCACCACCACCAACAAACACAACTACTATCACCACCACTACTACCACCACTACTACCACCACTACCAACAAACACAACTACTATCACCACCACTACTACTACCATCACCACCAACAAACACAACTACCATCACCACCACTACTACCACCACTACTACCACCACGACCAACAAACACAACTACTATCACCACCAATACCACCGCCACCACCACCAACAAACACAACTACTATCACCACCACTACTACCACCACTACTACCACCACCACCAACAAACACAACTACTATCACCACCACTACTACCACCACTACTACCACCATCACCAACAAACACAACTACTATCACCACCACTACCACCACCACTACTACCACCATCACAAACAAACGCAACTACTATCACCACCACTACTACTACCACCACCAACAAACACAACTACTATCAACACCACTACTACCACCACTACTACCACCACCACCAACAAACACAACTACTATCACCACCAATACTACCACCACCACCACCAACAAACACAACTACTATCACCACCACTAATACCACCACCACCAACAAATACAACTACTATCACCACCACTACTACCATCACTACTACCACCACCACCAACAAAAACAACTACTATCACCACCACTACTACCACCACTACTACCACCACCACCAACAAACACAACTACTATCACCACCACTAATACCACCACCACCAACAAACACAACTACTATCACCACCACTACTACCATCACTACTACCACCACCACCAACAAAAACAACTACTATCACCACCACTACTACCACCACTACTACCACCACCACCAACAAACACAACTACTATCACCACCACTAATACCACCACCACCAACAAACACAACTACTATCACCAACACTACTACCACCACTACTACCACCACCACCAACAAAAACAACTACTATCACCACCACCACCACTACTACCACCACCACCAACAAACACAACTACTATCAACACCACTACTACCACCACTACTACCACCACCACCAACAAACACAACTACTATCACCACCAATACTACCACCACCACCACCAACAAACACAACTACTATCACCACCACTAATACCACCACCACCAACAAATACAACTACTATCACCACCACTACTACCATCACCACCACCAACAAACATAACTACTATCACCACCACCACTACTACCACCACCACCAACAAACACAACTACTATCAACACCACTACTACCACCACTACTACCACCACCACCAACAAACACAACTACTATCACCACCAATACTACCACCACCACCATCAACAAACACAACTACTATCACCACCAATACTACCACCACCATCATCAACAAACACAACTACTATCACCACCAATACTACCACCACCATCATCAACAAACACAACTACTATCACCACCACTACTACCACCACCACCACCAACAAACACAACTACTATCACCACCACTACTACCACCACCAACAAACACAACTACTATCACCACCACTACTACCACCACCACCACCAACAAACACAACTACTATCACCACCACTACTACCACCACCAACAAACACAACTACTATCACCACCAATACTACCACCACCACCATCAACAAACACAACTACTATCACCACCACTACTACCACCACCACCACCACCAACAAACACAACTATTATCACCACCACCACTACTACCACCACCACCACCAAACACAACTACTATCACCACCACTACTACCACCACTACTACCACCACCACCAACAAACACAACTACTATCACCACCACCACCACTACTACCACCACAACCAACAAACATAACTACTATCACCACCACCACTACTACCACCACCACCAACAAACACAACTACTATCCCCACCACCACCACTACTACCACCACCACCAACAAACAACTACTGTCACCACCAATACTACCACCACCACCATCAACAAACACAACTACTATCACCACCACTACTACCACCACCACCACCAACAAACACAACTACTATCACCACCACTACTACTACCACCACCAACAAACACAACTACTATCACCACCACCACCACTACTACCACCACCACCAACAAACACAACCACTATCACCACCACTACTACTACCATCACCACCAACATACACAACTACTATCACCACCACCACCACTACTACCACCACCACCAACAAACACAACCACTATCACCACCACTACTACTACCATCACCACCAACAAACACAACTACTATCACCACCACCACCACTACTACCACCACCACCACCAAACACAACCACTATCACCACCACTACTACTACCATCACCACCAACAGCATATTACCAACACTATAAGTGCATTACACTGTAATAGCATAACAGCCTACCAATAACAGTATTACCACCACTATTACTACCAACAAAAACAACAACTATAAACTCTATTAGAACCGTCACTACTCATACCATCATTAATAACCACTACCACCACCACCACCACTATCATCACCCTACTACCACTACCATCGCCAGCAACCATAACCACTTTCACCACCACTACCACCACCACTACCAACACCACCACTACCAACACCACCACTAGTATCACCACCACTATCCCCACCACCACAACATTACCACTACCACCACCAACACCACCACCACCTCGAACACCACCACCACCATCACAACTACCACCACAACTACCACCATCGCCAACAACCATAACAACTTTCAATACCACCATCATCACCATCCCACCACCACTACCACCGCCACTACCAACACCACCACTACCACTACCACCACCACCACCACCGCCACCACGACTACCACCATCGCCAACAACCAAAACCACTTTCACCACCACCACCATTACCAACACTACAACTACCACCATCACCAATACCACCACTACCACCACCACCAACACAACTACCACCATCGCCAACAACCATAACCACTTTCACCACCACTACCACCACCACTACCAACACCACTACCAACAGCACTACCAACACCACAACCACTACCACTACCACCACCACCACCACCACCACCACCACCACTACCACCATCGCCAACAACCATAACCACTTTCACCACCACTTCCAACACCACAACCAGAACCACAACCACCACCACTACCAACACCACCACTACAGCCACCACCACCAACACTAACACCACTGCCACAACTACCATCACTGTAAATAACAGAGTAATTCCAACCAACTACGCCGCCATCTTAACCCACAATTCCTTACAAGCCCCATTTCACATTTAGGTGGTTATCGCTAAACGGACTTGTATCTTGTGAAAGCCAGCACCACCCCAATATCGTTCATTGCTCGGCTATTTCGTTAGTTTTTAAAGTCTCCATTCTCATCATTTGCTAACCTCTCAACTGTGACAACACCGAACACTGCCATTTTGACCCGATTAGTAAACCAATGATCACGTACACATAGCGTCATCTCTTTATCACTTTCTTTGTCAAGCCATTTGTATGGCTCTCTTTGCCGATTGCATCCGCATCTTTAACGCTCAATATTTCTAAAAATCTATTGCTCTCTTTCTTCCCCCCCCTCTCTCTCTCTCTCTCTCTCTCTCTCTCTCTCTCTCTCTCTCCCCTCTCTATCACTATCCCTCTTTACACACACACACACATACACATACATACACACACACATACACATACATACACACACTTACACACAAACATACATATATATATATATATATGCTCGTTACTTTCTTTTACTACCTACGTAGATATATCACTCCCTCTTTCTCCCTTCATTTCTCCATCTTTCTTTATGGTTATCCCTCTTCTAAATATCTCAGTATGTATGTATATATGTATGTATGTATGTATGTATGTATGTATGTATGTATGTATATATGTATATATGTATGTATATATGTATTTATGTATGTATATATATGTGTGTATGTATATGTGTATATATGTATGTATGTATGTATATATGTATGTATGTATGTCTATATGTAAGTATGTATGTATGTCTACATGTATGTATGCCTGTAGGTTTGTGCATAACATGTTGTGTCCGTCTATTTGACACTGTATCTATCTAAGTATTCACGAATCTATTGATCGTATAGTTATCATCTTGAAGAGTCGTTTAACGTCTTTATAATAAAAGTAAGGATTTTGCCATTAGCAGAGCTCAAGGCTGCGCATTTTTGATGGCGTTTGTTGTCTATCATCCCAGTATTTAACTGGTGCTACTAAACAATGACTCAAAGGTGGCAAATAAAACCAATTCCATTTGGGTTTTCAGGAAGACATTTTTTCTAAAATAATAATTGTTTCTACTTTAGACACAAGGCCAGCAATTTGAAGGCGGTGGGAAAAGTCGATTAAATCGACCCCCAGTGCTCATTTATTTTATTTTATTGACCCCATGAGGAGGTGCTTTATTTTATTGACCCCGTGAGGAGGAAAGGCAAAGCTAATCTTAGCGAGATTTGACCCCATAACATAAAGGGCCATAACTCTATGTCACAAAGCATGTTGTCCGACGCTCTACCGATACTACCACTCCACAGCTAAAATAATAACATTGATTAAAAAAAATACTGTTTAGAGTCTTACCTTAGTCGACATTGACTTTCATAATTCGGTATCGATAAAATAAGTACATGCAAAAGAATTGTGTCAAATTACTCAACTATACACTATCCTATTAAAGTATATGTTAAAATCCTTATTAAGGGCGATGGATTGGCGGTGGATTGGCAGTATCGGTAGAGGGTCGGACGCCATGCTTTGCAGCATGGAGTTACGGGCCTTTATGATCTGAGTTCAAATCCCGCCGAGGTTAACTTTGCCTTTCATCCTTACGGGGTCGATAAAATAAAGTACCAGTAATGCACTGAGATAATTGCTGGCCTTGTGCCAAAAGTAGAAACAATTATTAGCTAGTAAAAGGGGCGGAAGATTGGCAGAATTGTTAGTGTCTAGAGCAAAATGCCTATCGAATTTATAAGGAGACTTTATGTTTTAGGGCAGTGGATTGGCAGTATCGGTAGAGGGTCGGACGCCATGCTTTGCAGCATAGAGTTACGGCCCTCTAGGTCTGAGGTCAAATCCCGCCGAGGTTAGTTTTGCCTTTCATCCTTACGGGGTCGATAAAATAAAGTACCAGTAACGTACTGGGGTCGATTTAATGGACTTTCCCCTCTCCCAAATTACTGGCCTTGTGCCTATAGTAGAATTCCTTATTAGCTAGCAAAAGAAGGGTGGATTGGCAGTGTCGGTAGGCATAGAGTTACGTCCCTTTATGGTCTGAATTCAAATCTCACCGACGTTAACTTTGCCTTTCAGCATTACGGGGTCGATAAAATAAAATACACTAACGCACCATCGACTTTCCCTACCACAAATACATGTGGTAGGGAAATTCATGTGGTGTGGGTAGATAATGATATGGGTAAAATTAGAAGCATGTTCCAGCGATCACAATTAAATATATGTACTTGATTAATTTAGTCTCAGAAATATCTGAGAGTCCACTATGTTTATTTACTCAGGCAAACTGTTTCGCTTCAAAATATGTATTAGACCTAACTGCACGAAACCATAGATATCAGACAATCATTTAGGTGATAAGTCTCCTCGTGTTCAAAGCATTGTGTGGTTCGAAACATTCAGATTTTTCCCGAAAGCAATAGCAACGTAAGAGATATGAAGTAATAGGGGTTATTGAAACTAGTTCACTTAGTTAAACGTGAATCTAATAACAACACTCCATGTTCGTCTAGACACACACACACACACACACACACACACACACACACACACATATATATATATATATATATACCTACACAAACACACATATACACACATACACATACACACACACACATACGTACACACATCATACATATATATACATATATACATACAAACACGTACATACACGGATATGGTTGTAGTTATTCCAACTACATAAGGAAATGTATGAACGTCCTAAATTTTATACATACACACACACACACACTCATATATATATATATATATATAGAGAGAGAGAGAGAGAGATAGAGAGAGAGAGAGAGAGACAGAGACAGAGAGAGAGAGTATACGGAGAGATAAGATATACGCGCGTATACGCATTTACACATTTATGCATACAAACAAGCATACATAGACACATACATACATACATATATTTATACATACACACATACATACATACATGCAAACATACATACATACATATATACATACATATATACATATATGTATACATGCATGCATATATTAATGCATGCGCGCATGCATACATGCAAATATCAATGCTTGACCTAATGTAAACTAAACAAAGGAAGAGGAACGCTTTCTTAGTCCATGAGCAATAAAAACGCAATAAATCCCTTTTGCTACTTCTAGCTCCCCCCTCTTCTCTCTCCCTCCTTCACTCTCTTTGTTTCTCTCTCGCTCTCCCTCTCCCTCTTTCTCTCTCTTTGTCTCTCTCTCTCTCTCACTCTCTCTCTTTCTCTCTCTTTGTTTTTCTCTTTCTCTCTCTCTCTCTCTCGATCGCTCTCCCCCTCTCTCTATCTCTCCCTCATCCTCTCCCTCTTTCTTTGTCTCTCCCTCTCTCTCTCTTTCTCGCTGTTCCCTTCTCTCCCTCTCTTTCTCGCTGTTCCCTTCTCTCTTTTTCTATATCACATTCTCCTTTCACACCTTCCTCTTCTCTATTTCTGATACTCCACCTCTCCACCTCTCCAGCTCACCACCTCACCACCTCACCACCACACCACCTCTCCACCTCACCACCGCACCACATGGCCACCTCACCACCACACCACCTCTCCACCTCACCACCACACCACCTCTCCACCTCACCACCTCTCCACCACACCACCACTCCACCCCTCCACCTCACCACCTCACCATCTCTCCACCTCACCACCGCACCACATGACCACCTCACCACCTCACCACCTCACCACCTCACCACCTCACCACCTCTCCACCTCACCACCTCTCCACCTCTCCACTTCTCATCACACAGATTCTCTCACCGCTTCCACGACCTTTCAATCAGTTTTTGTTTATCAACATAATTTAGTCAAATTAAGATACGCGGAAGGGCAGACATAATTGTGACAAATACACAAATAAGAGACAGAAGAGTTCTTTTTCCGGCAGTGAAAAGAAAAAAAAAATTCTTCTAAGACGGGAAATGGCGGAAAGGCGAAAATGATGGGTAGGGTTTGTAGGTGTGGGTGAGTGATAGGTGATTGGTTATTGGTAGGGTTGGTGTCAGCCGTCGCTTAATGGCTGTGTCAGAGATTCCTATCAAATTGCTATCGTTCATGGATAAATAAAAGCAAAATATTCTACAGAATTGCAGTGGCGTTTATAACTTTACAAAACATGCAGACTGCGATATTGCTCGAGAGTGAGTGAGAGAGAAAGAGAAAAGGAGAGGGGGATAGAGAGAGATACAAAAGAGGCGAGAGAAAGAGCAAGGGAGCGTGAGAGTCCGGACGAATGATGAGGAGTGGGTGGGGCTGGGAACTGAATTAAGAGACATCATGAAAGATTAATGAAAAAGGAGATATAGATAGATAGACAAACAGAAATACACACACTTGTGCATACATATGTGTGTGAATGTGCATATATGTATATATATATATATATATATATATGCATGTGTGAATGTGTATATATATATATATATACGTGTGAATGTGCATATATATATATGTATATATATATATATATATATATATATATACATGTGTGAATGTGTATATATGTATACCACTGTGAATGTGCATATATATATATATATATATATATATATATATATATATATATATATATGAAAAACAAGGGGAAGAAGAATACTGTATGGTTGCACATGGATTACATATCATAAAATTAGTCCCTCATCAGTGATTTTGCCAACCATCATTGGTATTTCATCGCATTAAAAATCAGATACCTCAGGTTGGTGCGAGCAATAACTAAAATAAGCTATTGGGACAAGTGAAACGCGTAAAGCGAGTGAGACAAGTAAACAACAGAAGGAAAAGCAAACCGAAGGTTGGAAAACAGCAAGCCACATGGTAGTTATCCGATCAGCATAATCTGGATGAATTTCATGAGCGGTCTGAGAAGCAGACCGTACGCCGTGAGTGCGGTGTGAGAAAGAAGGAACCCCACTAGTAGCGAACGGGAGGAAGTGAGAAGGGGAGAAACAGAGAGTGGGTGAGTGGAAGTGCGAAGAAGAGGTCAGTCGAGAGAAAAAGTGTAACTAACAGAGAGGGTGAAAGAAGGTAAGAGAAACAGAGAGAACGGGGGAGCAGTAAGAGAGAAAGAGAGAAACAGATAATCGCAGTTTAGGTAAATATATATGAAAAACAAGGGGAATACATGTGTGTGTGAGTGCGTGAATGTGTGTGTGTGCTTGCATGCTTGCATGTGTGCGTGCGTGCGCGCGCATGTGTGTGTGTGTGTGTGTGTGTGCTTGCATGCGAGTGAGTCAGTCTATACATACGCACATGCATATATACACATATTCGAACACATACATGTATAAATTTATTTTGATGGCAAAATCAGTAGAATGTCCGACAAAATACTTTGTGGTACGTGGACAGACTTCGTTCCGCTCAGATTTCGAATCTCGTTCACTTGGACTTTGGCTATCCGTCCAGGTTGGATACAATAAGTACCAATATTGTATTTCCTATAATAGACTAGACGTTGACTTTGCATGGTTAAATTTCAGAATCATAATTGTTTCTACTTTTGGCACAAGGCCAGCAATTAACCAGTACATTACTGGTACTTTATTTTATCGAACCCGTAAGAATGAAAGGCGGGATTTGATAAGTTATTAATAATATTAGTTGAAAGTAATGTAGGCAAGATTTCGCAGCTCTAGCATCACTGCTTCATGGGTAGCCTATAAACATGTCTACCTACCCTCGTATAATGGTGGATAGGCAGATAGACATGAATATCTCCGAATAAAACCGATTGAGAAACTGAAAGACAAACGGAATTCTTTAATACCCGGGAGTCTGCGCACGCACGCACGCGCACGCACACACACACACACACACACACAGACACACACACAGACAGACACACACACACACACACACACACACACACACACACACACACACACACACACACACACACACACACACACACACACGTATGTATGTATGTTTAGTGCCTGTGGTTCTTTCCGTAGCAAAAGACGAGGAAGTGGCGAGTCACTTGATTTGTGAAATTACTAATGTTATGTATGGAGTTACCACCATTTCATAATCCAATGTCTGTGCTAGCATGCGTGACCCAATAAACCAGGAAGTTTTAATTAATCATTCATTTATATTTTTATTATTCTAATTAATTATTATTATAAATATTATCGATCTTCCTGCGTTGATAATATTCCACATATTATATACAAATCGAGATTTGTTTTGTTTTGATTTTTGATTTTTCATTCACAGAGGGTTTTTTTTTAATTATAACATGTTTCTCAAATAAACACAAATTAGTATTTTGAACTTGTTGAAAAGGCAATTGGTTCGTTGTATGTATGTGTGTGTGTGATCATACTTATGTGTCTATTTATGTATGTATGTATGTATGTATGTATGTATGTATGTATGTATGTATGTATGTATGTATGTATAAAAGGCAAAGGGGCTCTTAAGAGTCAATAGCCATCCAAAATCACCGGGAGAGATGATCCCTTAGCCTTTGTCAAGGCAGAATTCTAGGAGAAGGAAAACTCTGATATAACACCTGCAACCCTGATGGTATCCAATGATGTTGACTTGTTCTTCTTTTTGGTAAATATCATCTTGGTTAAGAGAGTGGGACTGGCTTTGTGCAGTGCCTTTGCTCACTATAAAAGCTTCACGGCACAGGCATTGCTTTATATCTGGAGATCTCTCTGCACTTGTCGTCACATGGTACCAGCACTGTGTGTCAATAATTGTCACAAGTGTAGTGTTTGTAGCAGAGTTTTCAAGTCGCTGGCTGGACTAAAAAGTCACACCCGTTCAGCGCATCGGTAGGGGTTCTCCTACATGGATATAAAGTAGTGGCCGTACTCGAAAACGAGTTGGCAGCCACCATGTATGTATATATATATATATGTGTATATATATATATATATATATATACTAGCAGTGGTACGCGGCGTTGCACGGGATAAGGTATTTTGGAACGCGCGCCGCCAACAGACCTAATCGTGGAAAAACTGCATGCCTGGACAATATGTAAAAAGAAATAAACCGAATACTCTGATGGCTGGTTAATCTTTAAGATTTTCCTCGATAAAGCAGGAAAAATGCAGGTGTTCACCTAATGCGGGCCCTAGGGCATCAAGAAAATGAATTTTTTTATGTGTATAATATGCCTTGAAATTTCGGGAAAATCGGCTAGACGTAACGCCTAAAAACGGCCCTAAACAGCTGAAAAAAATGAAGTTTTTCATCTAATGCGTGCCCTAGGCCATAAAAAAGTTGGATTTTCTTTGCTCACGGTATGAAGAAGAGACTAACTAATACATAGTTAAAATTTCAAGGAAATCGGTCTGAATTAACGCCTCAAAATACCCCTAAAAAACTGAAAAGACGCAGTTTTTCACCTAATGGGATCAAAACGTTTAATTTTTTATGTGCATAACACTCCCTGTACTTTAATGAAGTGGCATGAGTCAGCAGGACAGATGTCACCACTTATGTCAGAGGGAAGTCTGCAATGCTTGAGCAAGGCATGACGTGCAATCGGACAGCATGTGGAGCCTTCTCGAAGGATTCCACCGCACATTAGTAAGTAAACGATACTGGACAAACGTTTACCAAACAGTGGGTATAATTTAACAAATTTATAGAGGAATGGTGCCATAAAATTGGCCCCGAGGCGTGTGCGCGTTCATTGGTCCTAAACGAAAGGGTCGCCATCAGCTATTTCAAGGGCCCTTAAAATGGCCGTGTAAGCCGTTCACTGACACCCCAGTAAGGAGGGGTAACCATCAACAATTTCAAGTGGTGGCCCTAAAAAAGGCCATGTGCGCCCTTAATAGTGACTAAGACTGCGTTCTCTGACATTTGAAGGAGGGTGTTACGGTTGCTTCCACTGGTAGCCTTTAGAATGAATCAGAATGCGTTCGCGGTCCGTTTAACAGCCATACATTGACGCGCCGAATGCGAAGCGGAAGGTCCATCTCTGAAGGTAGTCACCTGAAGCCGAGGGAAAACGTATTTCAGGTAAGAGGCCGTATGAATGGCAACCAGATTGCCTTAAGAAATGCTGATAACGAACCTACCTCGTCCTTGTGCAAATGCAAGAAGACTCTCCCAGCTACCAACTCTAGAGCACCCAACGAACAACGATCCGCTTAGCGACCTTACATTGCCGCACCAATTGTCAAGGGGAATGTTCTTAGCTGCAGGGTTAACCTTAAACCGTAGAAAAAAACGCATTTCAGTGTGGGAAGTGACGTAATGCAGACAGCCAGACATACAGATAGATATTATAAGGGCGCGACGTTATATGTATGTATCTATCTAAAAAGAGAAAGACTAAGAATTATAGAGAGAGATCGGTAAATCGCCTAATGCGGTCCCTAAGGCATTGAAAATTTGAAATTCTGTTTGCTCAGAACACTCCCTGAAACATAAGAATTACATGTGTAAAGCTTGAAAACAGTCGGTTGGGTGCTTCTTGAGTTTTAGGGATTCAAATTTACACACACACAGACATCCTCAGTTTTATATATATATATATATATATATATATATATATATATATATATATATATACATATATATAGTAATAATAATTGTTTCTACTTTAGGCACAAGGCCAGCAATTACCCAGTACATTACTGGTACTTTATTTTATCGACCCCGTAAGGATGAAAGGCAAAATTAACCTCGGCGGGATTTGAACTCAGACTGTAAAGGGACGTAACTATGCTAGAAAGCATGGCGTCCGACTCTCTACCGATACTGCCAATTCCTAATAATAATAAATTTGAAGATAATAATAAATCCAAAGAGGGCTCGAATAGGATAAATATATATCAAATGTATAAGAACCCTGGAGCAAATGTTTATTAAAATAACAGATTAAAGTTTAAACAAAGAATCGCTGCTTTCACCCTTAACGGGATCTTCACTTACGAGTACCTTGACTTACGAGTTTAATTCGTTCTGCGAGTGAGCTCGTAACTCAAATTACTCGTTTGTGAAATCAATTTTCCCCATTGAAATGAATTGAAGTTCCATTAATCCGTTCCGGGTCCCGAAAGAACATAGCATTTTTTTTTTTTCGTTACGTTAAATAAGAAAAATGTACTTAGAAATAACGAATATTGTATTAAAAAAAAACAATACAATAGAATGTGGTGCAATAAACTGGTTTTATTAAGTATAATGTACAGCATCTACCTAGGAGAGCAGACGACTTGAGGATGGAGATGGAGGAGAAAGGCTGAACTGAATAACTGAATCTTATTCGCTGATGATTTTTGCTCTTTTCGCCACGCTTTCCTCACTTTAGTCTGCAGGAATGTTCGATAAAAACCTGTCCAATGAGGTTTGTTCCATCCTCCCTTTCAGATTGTTTCTGAAATGAGTTAGGTAGGTGTCATTAAATAGCGCCGTCGCACGCCCAGTTGCAACTTTTTCTGGGTGTTTCTTTTGAATAAGTTTCTCCCACATTCCCAATATTTCCTTTATCTCCCTTGTAGCGATAACCTCGTCCGTGTCACCTATTTCCTGCAAATCCTCCGTGTGCTGCTGCATTTGTAGCTCCTTTAGCTCCTCTGTTGTCAGTTCCTCGGAGTGCTCCTCGATGAGCTCGTTGATATCACCTTCATCCATGTCCAGGACTTGCCGAGGGATACAATCTCCGGCACCACTGCCGCTTCGGGTTCGAGTCTTTCAAAGTGTGTTTTAGACACAATCTCAGGCCACAGCGTCTTCCACGCAGATGTCAAGGTCCTCTTCGTAACACTCTGCTAGGTAATATCGATAATTCTGAGGCACTCACCCATCGAACTCTTGAAGGGTGAGGTTTGTGCTCTCCGTCACCTCAAAGCAGCGGCGGAACAGGTGCTTGGTGAAGAGCTTCTTGAAATTAGAAATCACCTCCTGGTCCATGTGCTTCAGGATAGAGATAGTGTTTGGTGGAAGGTAGAGAACTTTTATAAACTTGAACTCTTCGAGGATCTCATCTTCGAGGTCAGGTGGGTGAGCAGGTGCATTGTCCAGGACAAGAAGGGCTTACAGGGGTAGGTTATGTTCCTGGAGATATTTCTTAACGTCAGGACCAAAGACCAAATTTACCCACTCCGCAAAGAACTGCCCGGTGACTCACGCCTTCGGGTTTGCCCTCCACATAACACGCAGTTTTTCTTTCAGAATCTTATGTGACTTAAAGGCTCTGGGGTTTTCCGAATTAAAAACGAGAAGCGGCTTAATCTTGCAGTCGCCGTTCGCATTGGCACACAGTGCAAGGGTTAGCCTATCCTTGGGTCTGTGGCCTGGCATCCTCTTCTCTACAGTCATATAAGTCCTCCTTAGCATCTTCTTTCAAGAAAGTCCTGTCTCGTCACAGTTGAAGACTTGCTGGGGGATGCATTCTTCGGCTGCTATAATTCCGGTAAAGGTTTGAGGTAATCCTCAGCTGCCTTCATATCCGCGCTCGCTGCCTCACCATGCCTGACAACGGAGTGAATGCCGGTCCTCTTTTTAAAATTCTCGAAACAGCCCTGACTGGCTTTAAACGGCTCGCCCGATGCCTCGTCCATCAAAGTGCCTGGGGTCTGCTGCAGTAAATCAGCGTAAATAGCTCGTGCCTTCTCGCAGATTATAGCCTCCATCATGGTATCTCTTGCGAGCTGCTTCTCCGTCAACCACACCATCAGTAGCTTTTCCATATTTTCATGGATAGATGTCTGCTGTTTAGAAATTATTTCAACACCCTTCGCTGGCGTTATAGCCTTTATCGACTCCTTCTGCTTCAGTGCAGATCGTAGAAGTGCTACGCTCGTACTGCTTCGCCAAGTTAACTACACGCACACCTTGGTCATGTTTTTCGATAATTTCTTTCTTTAATTTAATGCACATCATCCGCTTCTTCTTCTCAGCACTGTCCTTCGTGCTCAGTTTCTTCGGACCTATGGGATGGTGGGTGGATGTTACGGCATTCACTGTGGCGGTCGCTACGCCAAGTAACCGTGGGGTATCTGAATCTTAGCTCGCAACTCAAATCAAAAAATTGGCCGAGTGACTGCTCGTAGCTCGAAAAACTCGTCAATTGGGACACTCGTAAGTCAAGGTATCACTGTGTATGTATATATATATATATATATATATATATATATATATATATATATTGTACTGTCAGAACACCCACCTCTGCTGCTAATTTGGTGTCCCTCTCTCTCTCTCTCACACACACACACACTCTCTCTCTCCATATATATATATATATGACTGCTAGAGTAAACCTCTTCAAATGAAGTTGATGTTTATTACGGTATGTCGAATATATTTATCTATAAAACTGTTTATATTGTATTTTGTCTGATGAAGGCATAACATATTGTTAATATGATATCCCCGAAATATATATAATGAAATAAATATGGTTTTATAAATATAGTTTTCCATTTATTTAATATTGTAAATATACTCCAAATATTTGTCGAGTGCTTTTATATCAGTTATAAATATTTACTAGTTGTAACCCAACAATTTTAAATATAACTTTACATATATATATATGGAGAGAAAGAGAGTGTGTGTGTGTGTTTGTGTGTTTGTGTGTGAGAGAGAGAGAGGGACACCAAATTAGCAGCAGAGGTGGGTGTTCTGAAAGTACAATAACCAGGGTAAGAATGGGGTGGAAGAAGTTCAAGGAGCTACTACCACTGCTAGCTGCAAAAGGCTTTTCCCTTAAAATGAAAGGCAAACTGTATGATGCGTGCATACGAACATCAATGTTACATGGTAGTGAGACATGGGCATTGTGTGCAGAAGACTTGCGTAGATTAGAAAGAAACGAAGCTTGCATGCTCCGATGGATGTGTAATAGTAATATACGCGAACGGCAAAGCATAAGCGAGCTGAGAGAGTGACTGAGCATAAGAGGAATCAAATAATGTGTGCAGGAGAGGAGGGTGCGTTGGTATGGACATGTGATGCGTATGAAGGATGACAGCTGCATAAAAAGGTGGAGAGCACTAAAAGTTGATGGAAGCCGCGGAGTGGCGAGACCCAGAAAGACCTGGGTTGAGGTAATAAAAGCGGACCTTGCCCAATTGCACCTCTCAACGGCGATGACACAGGACCGTGACCTCTGGCGTCACGCAGTAATACAGAAGAGCCGACTTCCCACGGTAACAAGCCGTAGCTGAAGCATATAGACAATATGCCCCCATCCCATCCCACTGTAAAGTGGTCGTGTAGGCGCCACGAAAAAAAGCACCCAGCACTCACTGTAAATGAGGTTGGTGTTAGGGAGGACATCCAGGTGTGGAAATCAAGCCAAAATCAGTTCCCGTATGAGCAAGACAAGGTCACTCGACCTAACATTGCCCACAACAGGATAACCCGTCTAACCAATGTTAGCGTGGAAGAATGGACGTAAAACGGTGATGATGATGATGATGATGATGATGATGTTGTTATATATATATATATATATATATATATATATATATATATATATATATATATATATATACATACACACACATACATACATGGATATATATATATATATATATATATATATATATATATATATATATATACATTATGTATATATGTATGTATATGTGTGTATAAATATATATGTATACACATACATATTGAAATGCCTCAAAATAATTAAAACACCGTTTTATTCGGAATTTTCAGTCTAAAGAGGCTATCATTAATAAATATAAGATCTGTTATCTCATTCACACACGGAACCTTTCACCATAGGTTAACAGTCTAAATTTGAAGAAGCATACTTTAGTTGAAGTCATTCTAAAATGTGTTAGTAGTTGAAAGAATAGATCATAGATTATAGCGTGTTTTCTTTTCTTCTAAGTGTAACATTTCAGAAATTGAAAGGAGATAGATACCAAACATATTCTTTAGATTTATAGATGCTTTTTCAAATTTCGACCATGGGATTTGCACCTAGAAAGTTCCCCTTCGAGGCACAAGTCAGGGATAGGTGGTTTGTAGCAGAACAGCTGGTGCCCATGTATGTCTGTCTCCCCTCTCCACGCCACCGATGTTTTTGAATGGAAAACCAAAGGTCGATACAGCTTAGTGACGTCTCCTAACTAATTTCTACAACTGTGTGAACTGGAGCAACGTGAAATAAAGTGTCTTGCTGAAGAACACAAGGAATTGAACAGTTCTAGCCCTGAAGGACTATATAAACTAAAGAAGCTGGTGCTCTACCAACGTATTGAGTACATTCTTTAACCGTGGTCACCTTCCCATCCCCTCTTACCCCCTTATATATATTTATATATATATATATATAATTGTTTCTAATTTGGGCACAAGACCAGCAATTATCCAGAGTGTATTACTGGTACTTTATTTTATCGACCCCGTAAGAATGAAAGGCAAAGTTAACCTCGGCGGGATTTGAACTCAGACCATAAAGGGCAAAACATGGTGTCCGAACCTCTACCGATACTGCGAATCCACCGCCCTATATATATTTATATAATAGGTATATATTACACACGGATGTCTGGTGATTTCGTAAATCTGTTATTCAGGTATCTATTTAAAAAGATATTAGCAAGTGATCACGGTCCACGCGCCAAGCCGGTATATATATATATATATATATATATATATATATATATATATATATATATATATATATATATATATATATATATATATATACACACATACATATATATATATATATATATATATATATATATATATACACACATACATATATATATATATATATATATATATATATATATATATATATATATATATATATATACACACACATACATACCGGCTTGGCGCTTGGACCATGATAACTTGCTAATATCTTTTTAAATAGATACCTGAATATATATATATATATATATATATATAAAGCTATATCTGTATATACACAAAGAGACTGCGCCAATGTGTATATAGTATGGCTGGCTGACAACAACGCATGCTTTCTCTCCTATCAAGCTTTTTACAGTGTCTACCTTTTACCATATCTACCTTTTTTTCCTTTATCTTGCCTTCAACCTTCTCTATCTCACACATCAGCTCTACTCTCTTTCCCTTTATCATCCGATGAAGGACTAGTGCCCAAAGCGTTGAGAGTCTTTTATAAATATATCAAATGTTAAACTAAATATCGTCAAGCAGAAGCTGTCATATTACGCAGTTTCTGTATAAGAATAAACATTTAACAATATCTATTATATACATATATATATAAATATATATAAATATATATAAATATAATCTTTTCTTTTATTCTTTTAATGGTTGTTGTCGTTGGACTGTGACCATACTAGAGCACCAGCTTAATTCATTTTTTCAGTTTTGTTGTAGTTTTATGGCTGTAAGGTGTTCTATAATTGAATTACAGCAGCTGATCTTCTTTGAGTGTGTCCTTGTATAATTGGTGGCTCCGGTATATTGGTTAGGTGTTCATCCAATGCTATTTTTATGTTTCAGTAGATGGTCCTTTTGAATTTCTGATCTCTTTACTTAGGCAGTTGAACACCTGGGGATATCTAAAATATCAGACACGTACAACAGAGTTTTTGCTCAAGATTTCATAGGTTATGTATATGGAAACTGGCCGTGTCTACCAATACGTGTTTTAAAATTTTTTTGAATTGATTATAAAAATTATTGTTTGTTGAGTTGACGATTCCTTTGGGAGTCACTATGAAAGAAAGTGCATAATAAATGAAGGTTTAGTGAAACATGTGAAGTGTGTGGATGGCAGAGAATCCCTTCAAGGGATTTAGTCTAATATATTCATCCCTGTACTAATTAATCCCACAACTTACGATCCATATTTCTAACGGGAAATATGCAAACACTAAACATGAATATACACCCAGACACGTACAAACACACCCAAACACGTACAAACACACCCAGACACGTACAAACACACCCAAACACGTACAAACACACCCAGACACGTACAAACACACCCAAACACTCACTCCCTATCTATCTATCTAACACATATATATATGTGTGTGTGAGAGAGAGGGAGAGAGAGTTATGTGTGTGTAGTGTGTGGGTGTAAATGTGCATTGTCTGACACATTTTTTTTACCCGAAGCTGTTGTAGAAGATATTTTTACAAGATGCCATGTAGTAGGACTAAATCACATGTTGTCCGCCTAACAAATTTTACTGACAGTGCTTAATCTTTTATTGAGCACCATTGCCTTAGACACCGGGTAGTGGAGTCGAATTCTATTGATCCCATGAGGAGAAGAAGAAGAAGAAGAAGAAGAAGAAGAAGAAGAAGAAGAAGAAGAAGACTTGCATGCACCCCTGATTACACCTGTAACAAAAGAAAAAAGGTTCTGTTCCTGGCTTGTAATAACTTTTTTTGTGTTGCTTAGGTCCCAAATAAATAAATAAACAGTTAAAAGTTGGGGTTTGTAAAGATTCTAAGCTATTCACTAGAATTATTTGTATGCTGGACTTTACGTAAGTTTAATTTGCTTATCTTAAATGATTTTTTATATATGTTTCAGGTTAATTTAAAATTATAACATAAAGAGTAATACCTAAAGAAAATTATAAAAGTGAAATAAAATATAAAATTGTTAAAAAGTGGATTAAAGAGATTTATTGATACTGGATTTTCGCACCCTGAATAAAGGGTAAGTTGTGTTTTAAGCACGAATTTTCATTAGTATGATTATTGTTCTTTTATATTATTTAAATATGTATTTCCCTTTCCAATATTTATTTTGTATTGCATATCAAATTTATTTTCCAAGTATTCTGATGAAGAGGGGGAGATGGATGCTGAGGACTTGAATTACCTGCCTGAGGTACCAGAAAAAGTTCCTCACTTCCCAAACCAAAAAGAAGTCAATGACTTGGTCAGGGATATGGGTCTGACCAAGTCCAATGCAGAGCTATTCGTCTCCAGGATGAAGCAGTGGAACTTGGTCAAGGAAGAAGTGCAGGTGACAAGTCAGAGAAGTCGACACGAACCTTTCTCAGGCTTTTACACTCTTTGGGATGGCCTCTGCTTCTGCCATGACGTGCCTGGACTGTTTGACGTTATTGGGGTGCCGTTTGTGCCCAAGGAGTGGCGGCTATTTATAGACAGCTCCACCACAAGTTTGAAGGCTGTCCTCCTCCACAATGGAAACAAGTTCAGCACTGCCCCTAGCTCATTCAGTCAGCCTGAAGGAAGATTACTATAGTGTGATAGTCCTCTTGGAAGCTCTGCAATACAACCAGTACAATTGGGAAATCATTGGAGACTTCAAGATGGTGGCTTTCCTGCTTGGACTTCAAGGAGGCTTTATCAAATTCCAATGCTTCCTCTGCTTTTGGGACAGCACAGCTACCTCTGACCACTACAAAAGAAAGAACTGGGAGCAGCGAACAGAATTTGTAGTTGGGACCCGGAACGTCATGTGGGAGCCACTGGTTGATCCCAGGATTGTGCACATGCCGCTACTGCACATTAAGTTGGGGTTGATGAAGCAGTTTGTGAAGGCTCTCAACCAAGAATCAGCCGCTTTTAAGTACCTTCTTGAGTTCTTCCCCAAGTTATCTGAGGCCAAAATCAAAGGTGGAATTTTTGTTGGACCTCAGATAAAGAAGGTGTTTGAGTCTACCGAGTTCTCCAATAAGCTCAATAGGATTGAGAGAACAGCATGGAACTGTTTCAAGGCTTCCTGGTTAACTACAGAGCTGAAAACTACCAGCAACTGGTGCAGGATCTGATAAAGGCTTTTGGCGCCATGGGATGCAGGATGTCGCTTTAACTCCATATGCTGGACGCTCACCTGGAAAAAATTCAAGGAAAATATGGGCGCCTACTCAGAAGAACAAGGCGAACGATTCCACCAAGATGTGAAAGAGATAGAGCGGAGGTACCACGGCCACTATAATGAAAAAATGATGGGTCCTATATCTGGAGGCTAGTGTGGGAATGCGACCTGGACTACAACCGCAAATCCAGGAAATCCAGTCATTTCTGACGTGTATAAGTTGCTTTATAAGTGTTATTTGTTTTTACTTGTTTGCTTTTGATAAGCTTGTGTAATAAAATAAATATATACTCTGTTGATTTAATTATATGAACTGATAAATTTGTTTTTAAATGTGTTTTTCTTGAAAAATATGGAAATTTCGAAATATCAAACTCCTGACCACAAACCCAAACTTCTGATTAAATAATATTGTTTTTTTTTATAATAATGGGATATAACAAACCATGAAATGACACTTAGAACCGGGGAACACAAAATATATTACACGGTGTTACTGGTGTGCTGGCATTAAGCATGATGTGCTAAAATATTGAGAACTTGTCTAAAGAACTCTTAACATTGCCACCGGCTTTTCTGAGATTCGAAGGGTATAATATGTTCGTGGTTTGAAAAACAGGAGTTAAACAGTTGCCACAAGACGTTCTTATATGCTACACATCCCTGAATTGATATTTTATTTATCAACAACGCCAGGAAAGGATATGTGATCTAGGTAGGATAGGATAGGTGATCTAGGTACGATTTGAACTCGGCACGCAGAAAGCTGGAATAAATACTCTTTTCCATCGGATTAAACACACCCCTTTAATTTGGTGATGGGTTGCAAAAAAACGGTACTTTCAATTTATGAATACTTCTACATCAAATTCCTCGACATTTCAGATTTCAAATATGCTAAAATAAAAGGAATAGAGAGGAGTAGAGAAGGAGAAGAAAATGACATCATTTTAAAATAATTGCAAAATAATGTAGGCGCCATTTTTTTTCCCACTTTTCCCAGAGCGAGCAGAGCATCATCATATCTTTAGATCCAATTCGAATCTTTTTTCATGTTTTTTTAATCTTTTGAATAAACTGATATTAGGTTATGAGAGGATGTCTATTTGAGAAATTATGTGTCTTATATTACAATTTTATACTATTTTATAGTATTTTCATTCATTAAAAAAACTTGTATATTTGGTTGTTTGTGTGTTGGGTGGATGTATCAATTGATTTGATTGTTTGCAATGATCAATTTTAAAATAGCACAAGAATTCTATAATTTGATGTTGTCATGCTTAGGATATTTTATATGTTGCTGTTGCGGTCTTGTTGCTGCTTTTTTGTTGATGATGATGATGATGATGATGATGATGATGATGATAATAAGAAGGATGGTGAGGCTGGTGATGGTGATATCGGTGACTATGTTAATAGTGATGGCAATAGAGTTGTGATGATGGTAGTGGTAGCGGTGATGACGGGAGTAGAGGTGATGATATTGATGATGCCGTTTGTGGTGACGGTGACTATGGTGACTAAGACGATGAAGATAATAATGATGATGAAGATGTTATTTAGCCCCAGGTTAGTCGTGGTCAGAAAGACCTAAAGCTGAAGATATTCTCAACTGAGGACCAGCCCGTCCTTTTCTTGTGAAGAAGCTCAGTGTCACAATATCCAACTTTTGTACATTTAAAACACTGGAGTGTGATTTGAAGGGGACCGGCAGATATTTTAAACATCTCAGGTGACGACATTGATGCCCTCTCTTTGGCTAGTGGTGTTGGTAGGGTGGTGTTGAAGATGATGTGGGGCTGGGGACGGTGATGTTGATGACAGCGGCTCTATCGATGGTGGTGGTGATGGTGATGTTGATGGTGATGGTGGTCATGGATGCCCTCTCTTTGGCAAGTGGTGTTGATGGTGATGGTGTTGAATATGATGTGGGGATGGTGATGTTGATGACAGCGGCTCTATCGATGGTGGTGGTTATAGTGGTGTTAATGATAGTGGTTGTATCCATTATGGTGGTGGCGATGGTGATAATTTTGATGATTTTGTTGATGGCATACATGTTTGTAAGGGAGAGGATGTTGGTGGTGGAAATGATGATCGCCATGATATCTCTGATGCTATCGTTTTCCTCCTTGTATAAGAAGATTGTATGCCACTTCCTCTGCTGCGGTTTTTCAGTTGAGATTCACGTTTCATGCTTGCGTATGTGAGTGTACACATGCGTCTGTGTGTATGAATCTGTGTGATGGTACATCCACGTGTGCACGCGTATATATGCGCGGAATTATGCGTTTACATTGTCCTTTAAAAGGAGGCCACATCCATACCATCTCAAATTACATTTCTACTGTCGACATACGTAGAAAAAAAATTAAAATTAACATTAATACTCCAAAACAATATATATGTATGTGTGTGTCTGTCTGTGTGTGTGTTTTATGTGTGTGTGTATGTGTATGTGAGTGTGAGTGTGTGTTTGTATTACTGTAAATATATATAAAATTTCATGTGTCAGTCATAATATATATATATATATATATATATATATATATATATATATATATATATATAAACACACGTGCATATATCAATTAAATGTTTGTATTTATGTTTGTACACGAGGACACAAACA
>OZ024743.1:25239701-25242201 GCA_964016885.1 Eledone cirrhosa | reverse complement strand
GCTATTTCATGAAAGTAACAATATATTTTGGCGTATATTACAAAACATTTGACCAATGAAATATGATTTCTGTATAATAACTAAAGTAGGAATAGCAGAATATTCATTGTCACTTGTTTAAAGCAAATCATCTAAATAAAAATATTAATATTGTCCAGTGGTGTTCTTTTGAATACAACTCCCTTTTACAGTCAGCTTATATAATGCTTTACCTATAGATGAATTATTAGGTATTTTGTCAGTGAACAGAGTATGACAAAAAATACATTTGGATTTTGTTCTTTCTAACAGGTCTAGCTAGTTGCAACACAAAGATCTCACTTATACTAATTTATGGAGCAGGTGTACCCATAAATGCCTTACACGTTCTCCTGAAGTAACACTATGCACAGAAATTTAGACTTCAGAATTCCTACAAACTATATGACTCAGGAATTAGGATCTGTGTGTAGGTATTACGATATTGCTCTTTCCAAAAACTCTCGATAAACAACATTCTTTGTTTTGCCCTGTGGTGCTAAAATAAAGACACAGTCAGGGTTATCAGCCCTTGTATTACCAACATAGAGCTGATCATGTAAAATGACATGATCTGCCAGGTTCAACCCAACGATTTGCAAAACTAACTCTGATAGGAAAGTGAAGTTTTTAAAATTCTAAGGGCAAATCAGCTGGCTTCAGAAGTATTCTGGGAATAAAACAATTGTCGCCAGCTAATTTTCCTGACAGGACTGCGACTTCTAAGACATTGGGCATCATATTTTTGATAATGAGTCTTGTCCTGTTGCAAAGTTTTGGAGGATCCAGATTACGAAGTAGCATAACCGATGTTCTAAGCTTCTGTATCAGGTTGTATAGAGTAATTCCTGCTAGTTCAAGACCGTTCGAAAATTCAGTTGGATCAAACTGAATTGCCTATTCCGGAGAATTTTGAGGCGGGAACAGCTTCTTGAAATCCTTGGCTTGGCAGTGATACCGGAGTGTCACTGCCGGTTGAAGATACAATCTACAGCGCGGAAGTGTTGTCTCCTATTTATTGGTCCTTATAGCCAATAAAGAAAAGGGCGGTGGATTGGCAGTATCGGTAGAAGGTCGGACTGAGTTCAAATCCCGCCAATGTTAACTTTGCCTTTCATCCTTACTGAGTCGATAAAATAAAGTACCAGTAATACACTGAGATAATTGCTGGCCTTGTGCCAAAAGTAGAAACAATTATTATTACTATTATTACAATCTGCTTTATAGCATAGAGTTACGTCCCTTTGTGCTCTGAGTTCGAATCCGTGGAGGATAGCTTTGCCTTTCATCCTTATGTCGTCGATAAATAAAGCACCAGTAATGCACTGGGATCGATTTAATCGACTCCCCCTACCTCACAAAAGATTTTTGCCTTGTACCTAAATCAGATATCATTACTACTACTACTACTACTTATAATTCTACTACCACCGACATTACCTCCACGAACACCACAACCATTTGTACTACTACTACTGATAAATCAGATATCACTACTACTACTACTACTACTACTACTACTACTACTACTACTACTACTACTAGTAGTAGTAGTAGTAGTAGTAGTAGTAGTAGTAGTTGCTAACATTTTTACATAGAATAAAGAAGACCGTTGATAAGCTGTGTAAATGTTTTTTATTCGCTTGTTATCGCATTTGTTATTGTTGTTGTTATCATTGTTGTTATTATTGTTGTTGTATTGTTGATGTCGTTGTTTTTGTTATTAGTACAGTAGTTGCTTTTGTTCCTGCTGCTGCTGTTGGTGCTGGTTGTGATACTGATGCTGATCTTAAGAGAGATGGTTGCTATTGTTGTTAGTTTGTTATTGATTGTAAAGCTTCTGTTGTTAATATATCGTTTTAATTAAGTACTCAGCAGTAACACTATAACAAAAGGTGAGTATAGAAACTGATTAAGAAGAACGGCGAATAATTCTTGTTATTGTGGTGGTGATAGTTATATTGGTGGTGGGGTGGGTCGTGGTGAGGGGGGGTCGTGGTGGTGGTGGTGATCGTTATGTTGGTGGGGGTGATAGTTATATTATTGACAGTTATGGTGGTGGTGTTGGTGGTGGTGGTGGTGTTGGTGGTGGGTGGTGGTGATGATGGTGGTGGTGGTGTTGGTGTTGGTGTTGGTGGCGGCGGTGGTGTTGGTAGTGCTGGTGGTGGTGGTGGTGGCGGCGGTGGTGTTGGTAGTGCTGGTGGTGTTGGTGGTGTGTGAGGTCATTGATTTGCTGACAACCACTCTTATTATTGGATGAGTATTTTCTTAGCGATCAATTATAAATTTGTTAATACAAACAATTTATTCATTATTCCCATTCCCTCCCTTAAACCTTAATCTTACTTTTCTCCATCCATCTCCTCTCCCTCCTCTCCCCCCTCTCGCTCTCCCACTCTCTCTAATAACGTCTATGGGTAATCGAATTTTACACTCTCTCTCTTTCTTCATTTCATTTCTCTTATGTTTCTGACGGGTGTTT
>OZ024743.1:25214701-25232201 GCA_964016885.1 Eledone cirrhosa | reverse complement strand
ACCACACCTTCTTTGATATATATATATATATATATATATATACGGAAAAAATGAAACGAAATTTCATTTGTCACTCTTAGTAAGGCTGTTACTTAAATATAAGTATGTACACGTACATACATATATGTATACAGACGTACAGTAGTATGTATATATATATACATACATGCACACATATATATATGTACGTATGGATTCACCGAACATTTATTATAATGCTCGGTGTGTTTGTAAACAAACATCCCGAATTAAGCCGTACAGTGTCTAGCAACCATCGTTGCTCATTTGTTCAACCCTGACAAAGGAACGCTGTACTAGTTTCAAGCTTATTAGCTATCGTTAGCAACGTATACCTTCCTGCCAGATGATTGAACGTCTGAAAGTATATACTTTCAGAGCAACGATGGTTGCTAGACACTGTACGGCTTAATTCGGGATGTTTGTTTACAAACACACCGAGCATTATAATAAATATTCGGTGAATCCATTCGTACATATATATGTGTGCATGTATGTATATATATATATACATACTACTGTACGTCTGTATACATATATGTATGTACGTATACATACTTATATATATATATATATACACATATATATATATATATATACACATATATATATATATACACATATATATATATACACACACACGCATATGTGTGGAGTAAGGCAACAATACAACGCAGTAGATAGGAAGGTCAGGAAGAAAATGTGGTTAGGCAAGGAGAAGTGGATATCAGACCAGTGCAAAAGATATCGAAGCTGGAATACAAAATCGGCAACAGCAAAGCTGCTTATGAGACCCTCTAAATTCTACTAAAAAGAAAGCAACACACCACCACTGTCATTGCGGATAAAACTGGCTTGATCCTCTCACAGACAAGAGTGATATTAAAATATGTGCTCTAGTGTATAATATATCCATCAAGTACTAAATTGTAGATTACTATATTTTACTGTTAACCATCTCGTTACAAAATAGCTTCCTTTCAAAATTTCTCTAGGAGCATTTCCACTCTAATAACCATTCCGTGCACATTTCTCTTTAGATAGAAATCCTTGCAGAACTCAGCAGGAGAATATTAACTAAACACTAAATATGGCCAAAACTGATTGATATAAAGTAACATTCACCTGTCTGAATGCAAATCCTACGTTATTTTCTAGTTGATATTTGCTTCCGGCTTAATGGACGATTCCTGTTTATTGATATTTTAGTTGTAGAATTGGAACAGCCTCAGAAAAACCTTGTTTTTGATTATATTTGTTTGCATTGAAGATAAAGATCTATGAAAATTTAGGTTCTTTCGTCGTTTCGGTTGGGTAAAATAATTCACTACACCCTCCCCAAAATGCGTAGCCTTCTGCCTGTTAGAAATTTGTATTTTATCACGCTTCTGTTAGAGGCTTTTATTTCATCACACTTAGAGTGGTGGACTTAATCTGTCGTCTGTTTTGACAGCATTGCGTGACTCTTTGGTGCCTATGATGTAAACAATAAATGCTGGTCAGAAGATGATCGATGCAAGAACTGCTGAGTCATGTTATTTTTTCTTCCTTTTCCGACAAGATCATCCAAACTGGTTATGGGTGCGGTTCTTCCTTCTATGACTTTCCCACGAAAGCAACCTTCCATGTGTCTCAAATTTTATGCGAGTACCATCTGTCAATCTGTGATCGTTGGAAATCTTGCAGTGATTATTTTTTTACTTCAGTGGTTACGACAATTTCATGTGAAGAAAGAATAGGAAACAATTGTCAATGAAATGCTCCATGGGTACGAGAGAGTAAAGGTGAGGACCAAACAGATGATTTTATACATGATACATACTCAATTTTATATATTTGTGTAGCTTTATCGAGATATGAAGTAAACCAGATCCACTATGTGTTGTACACTATAAGGCACTGATTCAATTGTTTGCTGCTCGCTGCAGGAAAGGATATTCTTATTAAAGCCTGCAATGAAAATAATAATTTTGATAAAATCAACAGAGAGTTGAAAGCACCATCATTATCATCATCATCGTCATTACCATGTTCACTTCCTCCACCACCAACACGACTATTATCATCATTCCCACCATTACAAACTAACACGCTACCACACATCCTCGACTTTTATCATACTAATACAACGACTTCCATCATCACGGGAGCTACTATGTAGTCGCTCAACCGGTTAGAAATAGTAGCCAAAAACGAATAGGATAATCACGGCTGAAATGCATTTGATAAGATGTCTGCTCGTTCGTGGTTGGCAATAGGATAAACGACAAGAGTAACTTCAACACTACCACTAATAACAACACCAGCGATAATAGCACCACCAACAACAATAATAGCAACAACACCACAAAAAAATGATAACAAAACAACAACAAAAAGCAGCAAAAAGCAATTATTGTCCCCAATTATAAGGTCGGAAAATGGCGTCCATCGAAATAATCAAAATGCTAATAAGATATTTATCGACATGATAATATTTCATATCTTTCATTACGAATTACTTCCTTTTCCTCTTCTCCATTTCTTTCACACTTCCTGCGTTACATGTTGTCTTCTCTAGTTGTTATTTGGGGTTTTCCTTTCCCTTTCTTTCTCTGTCACTCTCTCCTAGTTATCTATCAATCTCACCTTCATTCTTTCTTTATTGTTTCTATTATTTCTTTATTTTTCAGTCATTATTTTGTTACCTCTACCTCTCCATCTCCCCGTCACTCTCCCATGATCTTCTCTTTCTGTTCTTCTTTCTATCCCCATCACTCTGTCTGTTTCATTCCTCTCCTTTCTTTCTGTATTCCATTTTTTTCATTCTGTATCTTTTACTGGAAAATCTATGACTACACTGTCCACTGTGTCATTTTATTAAACTAAGGAGTCTGATTTGAGGGAATTTGACTGCTATTTCTTCTTCCATTCTTTCATTTTTCTTAGATTCATTTTTTAATTCCTCCTTTTGTGATTCTTTTATTTTTTCCCCTTCGTTGTATTTTGGCTGTCATCCTTCTATTTTTTCATTCTTTCGTTCATTCATCCGTTTCATGTTTTCTGTCCCCATCCTAAATTTTCCTTCAGTCATTTATTTTCTTTCATTTTCCTATCTATCCGTCTTGCACTGTTTTACAATTTTCTTCCTTTTTAAATTATTTCCATCCTTAATTCTGCTTTCATTTGTCTTTTGATATTTTATTTCTCACCATTTTGCCCTTCTTTCTTCCTTTCTTACAGTCATATATTTTCTTGTTTTCTTCTTCATTTCCTTTCATATTTATTTTTTGTTCTTCCATATTTTTTTGTTTTGTCATTCCTTCATTCTTTAATTCTTTCATTTTCCTTTCTACGTTCTTTTTTCATTTCTTTCTTTCCTCTGTTCCTTTCATTCACTCTTTCTTTCATTATATCTTCTTCTTCTTCTTCTTCTTCTTCTTCTTCTTCTTCTTCTTCTTCTTCTTCTTCTTCTTCTTCTTCTTCTTCTTCTTCTTCTTCTTCTTACCGAGAGGGTCTTGGGGGAAGAGTCTTCAAGCACTCCTTCCAGCAGGTCCTGTCAGAAGCAACCATCTCCAGTTGACACACACACACAGACACATATGTGTGTGTGTGTGTGTGTGTGTGTGTGTGTGTGTGTGTGTGTGTGTGTGTGTGTGTGTGTGTGTGTGTGTGTGTGTGTGTGTGTGTGTGTTTAAGATTATATTAGTGTATAGTTGCTATTTTGAAGATTGCAACCCTGTTGCTTCCGTTCTCAAAGATGGACCAAACTGCTTTAGTTACTAAATCAACCCTTTTTACATATCACTAGAATTCACTTCCTCTCTATTCGATACCTCTGTCAGTTTTCTAAACATCTCAGTTGCTATCGACAACATTCATGACGCATAGAGTTACGGCCCTTGTCATTCTGAGTTTAAATCCCGTCGAGGTTAACTTTGCCTTTCATCCTTACGAGGTCGATAAAATAAAGTACCAGTAATGCACTGGGTAATTTGCTGGCCTTGTGCCGAAAGAAGAAACAATTAAATTATATACTCCGTATACTATACCACTGTTTCTCAATTCTATCTTAAATATTATTACTCTCATGCAACACACATGGATTTATTGTCTCCTTTTTCTCAATTCCTTTGTCAACTCTGCAGTAAGGAGCCTGTACCCCATCCTAAATCTGAGGAGGTACGAGATTACGTCGTCGAATATGTATACCCATGCTCTGCTAGGAATACTTTAGTTCATCAGGTCTGAGATATCAACCTTGCTACCTCACACATACCAGATATAAATATAAATATGCAGAGCTCTCTGTGTGTGTGTGTGTGTGTGTGTGTGTGTGTGTGTGTGTGTGTGTGTGTGTGTGTGTGTGTGTGTGTGTGTGTGTGTGTGTGTGTGTGTGTGTGTGTGTGTGTGTGTGTGTGTGTGTGTGTGTGTGTGTGTGTGTGTGTGCGTGCGTGTTGGTAAATACGATTAATTCATGTCACTGACTTGACAATCAATCGTATCCATAACTGACGTTCAAATAATAGAAATAAATATTTAATAGTAATGAACACCTCTGATCGGTCAGGTGATCGATGATGTAAATATTTTTAAGGTACCATTAATATGTGTTTCTGCTGTTAAATTAACGAGAAAGAACTTTGGCATACGACGACATGCTAGGATAAACTCGAATTATATTGTTCTATAGTGATATGGAGTGGAGAAGGTAATGAATCATTTCTGTAAGCAAATTTCTACAGAACTTAGATATGTTCCTAAATGCTGGTGATATGTTTATAATTATCTGTCTAAAATTCAATTGATGGTTATATTGCTTTCTCTCTCCTTTGAATTCTGAATACGTTTGGATAGTGATATTTTGTTTCCAGATTGTGATACTAAATCGAACCTTTCTCTTGATGCAGGAGTTTTATAATATAACCAGCATTGCAATTCCTTTACTGAATTAGTTTTAGCTTATTCTGCAAGTAGAGGAAATGTATCTTCCATTTATCGTCCCGGTGAGTATATTGATATTTACCGATTGAAAATACGAATTTCGGTTATATGTCCTGCCCTTGTCACTTCTAACTTTTGTGGTAGAACACAATACATTTTTCAATCAAGTATTTGGGTAAAATCCAAAACAACCTACAACAATTCCAGAGCTACTAAGAGCAATATCTAGAGTAAGTCTTAATCAAAGATTATTTTGCGTTATTGTGGCACCAGCATATTTCTAGATAAAGTAAATTTTCATCGATCTAACAAGATTCAGCGACATACACATTGTTATATCAAAGTCCTCTTTACTGTTATGCACTCTGATCTACACTGCTTGTGTAGTATTTAGATTATTTGACGGTTATCCTTCTAAAGTGCAAACTGTGATCTTTCATTGTAAGAAATGATTAACTTAATTCATATATTTTAAATACTTATTAAATAGATTGGGAGACTCAACAATTATATATATTGCACACTCACACACAGAATAATCCAAAACACATAGTTACAAATTTATATGTATATATATATATATATATATATATATATATATATATATAATGCATATATATATAAGAATCGCTGCTTTCACCCTTAACGGGATCTTCAGAAGATCCCGTTAGGGGTGAAAGCACCGATTCTTTGCTTAAACTTTAATCTGTTATTTTATATAAATATTTGCTCTAGGGTTCATATATATTTTATATATATTTACTCTTATCGAACCCTCTTTGAATTTTAGTCTTCACATTTTTTATTATTACTATATATATATATATATATATATATATATATATATATATATATATATATATATATATATATATATAAGGAAAAAAGATGAAATTGAAAATGCAACTGGAGTCTTTTTTTTTAAATATATATTTATTTGGTTCCTTTACCGATTTCGCAGTTCTTCTGCTTTTCAAAAGTAGAATTGAGATGGAGGGTTTGAGAAAAACCACAAACCCTCAATCTCAATTCTACTTTTTAAAAGCAGAAGAACTGCGAAACCGGTAAAGGAACCAAATAAATATATATTTAAAAAAAAAAAGACTCCTGTTGCATTTTCAATTTCATCTTTTTTCCTTATACTTTCAAACGTGTAGGACACCTCGGTTTTTTTTCATTTTGTAAAAAGACCTCACTTTCTAATATATACATATATATATATATACTCGTGTAAACATCGAATTGTCGAACTTTTAGGCCATTTCAAGGTTAAATTTATGGGATGCACTATTACATGAATACTACTTAAGCTAGAATCCACGGTAACATATCAGTGGCAGAAGCCCAACTGCCCTCTAAGCGAATAAAAACAAAATCTCAATGGACTACAGTAATATTACTGATTCTATGCTTTAAAAACACACGTTATCCATAAAAAAAGCCAAGTAGCTCTTATAAATATTTATACTTGCTCTTTTACTCGTACCCAGAAAACTTAACAGACTAGCTTCGTGTAATCAATTTATATCTCATAACTACTGTAAGACAATGAGACGAGTGCTGACGCATATGTTTATTATCTTTGGAAATGGGGAATATATAAACGTTGCACGCTTGCAGTACATCTTGTGCATATATCTTAGTAATCGTGATGTAACACCCACCAATAGATGTGTATTGTTCGCTATTTCATGATGTTTTACTATAATCACTAAGCATTCCGCTATATGTACCAAGCTTTGAAAGTATAGGGCAGCCTACAGTAAGGTAGGCACACGTGTTGGTATATTTTTAGTTTCAGCCAAATATTTGAAATAATATAAATTTGTCTTATATTTACGAAGATTTTGTAACAGTGCTATTTCTATGTACAGGAAGATACTTTGACTTACAAATGTTTACCTGTTTTCCGTGAAATCCTAGGGTCGACTTTTACCACATATAAGGGGATGAATTAATGGTATAGATAGATAGATAGATAGATAGATAGATAGATAGATAAATAAATATATACATACATACATACATACACACATACATATAAAATTTGCAAAACATTCTTGCGATTCAAGGGATGACAATTTCTTTTCTTTTACAACCTTGCCACCAGGAAGGTGGCCGGTCAAAAAAATATACTCGAAATTAAGAGAAAGAGATAACATACATACATACATACATACACACACACACATACATACATACATACATACATACATACATACACATACACACACACATACATACATACATACATACATACATACATACATACATACATACATACATACATACATACATACACACATACATACATACATACACACACACACACACACACACACACACACACACACACATACATACATACATACATACATACATACATACATACATACATACATACATACATATATACATACATATATACATACATAAACAAGTACTGAAGTTCAAGCGGAGTTTTATTGCTTAGCTCCTTATTTAACCAAACCACTCTCCCTCCCAACTACCAACCGCTACCCACATCTCGGAATGTCTTTTTTGTTATTCCCTGTCACTCAGCCATAAACTACCACCCTCACGATGTTCGATCCCTGACTCTTTGGGGTTTCCGGTGTTTTCTTGCCGTCCCGTCTCTATGTCTTTTGTGGCCTTAATTGCTTTTTGTCCTGCACCCTATTTCGACCATCGAAGGGAATAAATTAGCCATAGCACAATGTCCTTTAGGCCATCTTCATCGCTTCACTGACATTTCTAACTGGATCTTTATCCAAACTCCAATCCTAAGACGTTATTGTTAAACAGTCGTTCACTCCGTAGTAACGAATATGTGATAAAAATCAGACACACTCATACATTCATGAATATATGCGTACATATATATAGAGAGAGATATTTATATATATACTCATACATACGTACATGTATACATACATACGTCCGTACGTACATACATACATACATACATACATGCATGCATGCATGCATGCATACATACATACATACATACATACATACATACATACATACATACATACATACATACATACATACATGGTGGTGGCTGCCAACTCGTTTTCGAGTACGGCCACTACTTTATATCCATGTAGGAGAACCCCTACCGATGCGCTGAATGAGTGTGAATTTTAGTCCAGCCAGCCACTTGAA
The DNA here is from genome assembly GCA_964016885.1 of Eledone cirrhosa. Lineage (NCBI taxonomy): Eukaryota > Metazoa > Mollusca > Cephalopoda > Octopoda > Eledonidae > Eledone > Eledone cirrhosa. The sequence goes on along the minus strand of OZ024743.1, from coordinate 25,224,092 downwards.
AACTCTGGTACAAACACTACACTTGTGGCAATTATTGACACATAGTGATGGGCCCATGGTACCATGTGACGACAAGTGTAGAGAGATCTCCAGATATAAAGCAATGCCTGTGCCGTGAAGCTTTTATAGTGAGCAAAGGCACAGCACAAAGCCAGTCCCACTCTCTTAACCAAGATGATATTTACCAAAAAAGAAGAACATGTCAACATCATTGGATACCATCAGAGTTGCAGGTGTTATATCAGAGTTTTCCTTCTCCTAGAATTCTGCCTTGACAATACATACATACATACATACATACATACATACATACATGCATGCATACATACATACATACATACATACATACATACATACATACATACATACATACATGTATACGTACAAATATACATACATACACATGAACATATAATATATACATATATATATATATGTGTGTGGGGGGGGGGGTTAAAAGTAAACAGAAATTTTAAAAAAAGCAAACGACACAGTACAATGAAGAAATATATTAGCTGAACGCTTGATATAGTACGGAAATTCTATACGTTTCGGATACTAGTGCATCATCGGAAGTTAGAATGACAAAACAAAAGACGAAATATAAAAATAGAGAGTGAGAAGAGGGTGAAAGGGAAAATTCATTTTTAGAAAAAGCACGTGTGTATTCAGTCAGCCATATACGTACATACGAAATCATGTATGTACAAAGACACTAACACAAGTGCATGTTAGAAACTCTCATCTGTATATATATACATGTATAAACAAGCACGAGCGTAGATATTATGATGTGCGCATATATTTGTAAGTAAAATATTTCATGTGTTTAGGTGTACATATAATTGTTTCTATTTTAGGCACAAGGCCAGCAATTAACCAATACATTACTGGTACTTTATTTTATCGACCCCGTAAGGATGAAAGGCAAAGTTAACCTCGGCGGGATTTGAACTCAGATCATAAAGGGACGTAACTCTATGCTTCAAAGCATGGTGTCCGACTCTCTACCGATACTGCCAGTCCACCGCCCTTTAGGTGTATATATAATATATATATATTATATATACACCTAATATATATGTGTATGTTTCTTATTGGCAACATGACCCTCCCAAAGTATAACAATATCGGTTTCAACACACGATTTCAGATAAAGAATCTTGCTAAACAAATTCAGAAACGAAATATATATATATATATATATATATATATATATATATATATATATATATATATATATATATATATATATATATATATATATATTTCGTTTCTGAATTTGTTTAGCAAGATTCTTTATCTGAAATCGTGTGTTGAAACCGATATTGTTATACTTTGGGAGGGTCATGTTGCCAATAAGAAACACACGCACCAGTTGCTTTCACTTCAATTTATTATATATTTATAAATTTATAAATTTACAAATTTACAAACTTATAAATTTCTGGTTGGTTGGTTGGTTCCACAACCAGATAGTTGTTTATATATAGTCATAGTCCTTTCGTCACACACTCTGTGACCTCTTCAGTGACTGGGGATTCCTTTCTTCGTTTCTGTGCCTTTCCTTTCTTCTATCCTACTGAAGAGGTCACAGAGTGTGTGACGAAAGGACTATGACTATATATAAACAACTATCTGGTTGTGGAACCAACCAACCAACCAGAAATTTATAAGTTTGTAAATTTGTAAATTTATAAATTTATAAATATATAATAAATTGAAGTGAAAGCAACTGGTGCGTGTGTTTCTTATTGGCAACATGACCCTCCCAAAGTATAACAATATATATATATATATATATATATATATATATATATATATATATCCAGGAGATTCCAACCAGAATGGTTGCATTTTTTAAGGGTATGTCAATATTTATTTATACAACTAACCTATTTTATATTTTATCTGATGAAAGCGCACCATAGTTTGCTCCGGTGGCACTTGAAATATGTATAATGAAATAAATATGGTTTTATAAATATAGTTTCCATTTGTTAATATATTGTATATATATATATATATATATATATATATATATATATATATATATATATGTATATATATATACATACCTATAACAATTATATGAACATAAATTACGAACAATCATATACACATATGTATGAGTGTATATATGTGTGTGTGCGTGTGTGTGTGCATGTGTGTGTGTGTGTGTGTGTGTGTGTGTGTGTGTGTGTGAATATATATGTAGATTTAATTGTTTCTATAAGACAGGATTATCCCAAGAATCCTTCCATCAGTGAAGATAGTATGATAGTAATTGATTTGCCTGCATTTTCTAGCATATCAAGCATCCATATAGTGGCTTCATCATAAAACACTGCTAATAGGCAATAGTTTCCACTGGTTGGAGTGAGTTACTTTTGATAAGCAGCCTACAGTGACTGATAGTAATGGCTGTGATGTTAGATGGTAATAATCGAAATTGTGATAATGGTAGTGGTGATAGGTCGAGCCTGCGCTAGCGAGTGATAATGACAACGCGGGTGATTTGCATAAAGAGGTGTTTGTTAGAACATCGAAGGAGTCGGATGTTAGGGATGGGACATAGAAATGTGAAGGTGATGGGATTAATCATTGTTTCTACTTTTGGCACAAGGCCAGCAAATACCCAATGTATTACTGGTACTTTATTCTATCGACCCCGGAAGGATGAAAGACAAAGTTAACCTCGGCGGGATTTGATTAATAATGTATATTTTTAGGGGTGGGTGGTTAAACTCCATTTTGACCCTTGTGTAGAGTTATGATATTTATTTTTACAGGAATACTTCTATGACCCAGATATCTAATGAGTCAGTTTTTGTTTCTTATACTAGCATAATGTTTGAAGGCGATTTAGCTGTTATTTCTAGCAGGTCTAATGACTGCTTACATGCGCCTCATTGTTTGATGGAGATTTTAGGTAAGTTTGTAAATAAATACTGGTTAACTATTGTTGCTGTTGCAGATGTCTTTTGTGGTAATTGATGTATTTAAGGTTAATAGTTCTTTTGCTAGTTTCAGCCTTCGGAATAGAGGCATACTGGGAGAGAGAGGTAGGGACAGGCAACGGGGTGGGGGGAGAGAGGTAGGGAGAGACAGAGGAGGGAAGAGAGAGTGGGAGAGAGGAAGAGGGAGAGAGAGGTAGGGAGAGACAAAGGAGGGAAGAGAGAGTGGGAGAGAGGAGGAGGGAGAGAGAGGTGGGAAGTGAGAGAGAGAGGAGTAGGTTGAGGGAAGTAGAGAGAGAGTGAGAGAGAGAGGGGGTGGGGAGCGGAGAGAGAGGTGGGGAGAGAGAGGGAGGAGTAGGAGAGGGTGATAGAGAAAGTGGGAGAAGATTAGGGAGAGGGAGGTAGAGAGAGAGGGGAAAGAGGAGGAGAGAGAAGGAGAGAGAGAGAGAGAGGGAGAGAGAGAGAGAGAGAGAGAAAGTGGTTGTGGGTGGGAATGCAGAACAACGTTAGTTATAGAGATGTAAAAAGCTCTGTACAAGGAATTAGAGTAGGTAATAAATTTCATTTTAAGCCAAAATTACTTAGTTTGCGAGTATTAGTTTCACATCTTCCCGATTTTCTAGCAATCAATGTAATAAATGAAACCATTTTGAATTTATATATGGAAGAAATTATAAAAATCATTGAAGCACGTTAACAATGGGAAAATTTTCGATGTAGTTGGAACGTTATTGTATATATGTATAGAGATGCTTATACATGTATATATGTGAATTCATGTGGCTTAGTGGATAGGGTGTTAGGCGTATGGGACTTAAATATTGAGTTCGATTCCTGTCGGTGCCTTGTGCAATTGAGTTAATCCATTCTTCTAACGAAAATGAATTGAACCTGTAAAATAAATCACTTGCCTTGTCCTACATATTTTCACACTCAATCTACATGAGAATTATATTAAAGGTGGACGTGTCCGTGGAATGCTCATTCACCTGAATATTCATATCTTGGGCCATCTCTGCTGTTGGTCAAACAGCTGGAACAATCATCCGATGAACCAACGAAGCTCCTTTTATATATATATATATATATATATATATATATGTGTGTGTGTGTGTGTGTGTGTGTATATATAAGAATAAAGGAACAAGGATTCAGTGTTGCATCATAACATATTTGATAACATATTACACATGTTTCATTACACCGTGTAACATTTTTTTTGTTCCCCGGTTCTAAGTGTCATTTCGTGGTTTGTTATATCATATTATTATTTTTTTTAAAAACACTATTATTTAATCAGAAGTTTGGGTTTGTGGTCAGGAGTTTGATATTTAGAAATGTTCATATTTTCAATAAAAACACATTTTTTTTAAAATTTATCAGTTCATATAATTAAATCAAGCTTATCAAAAGCAAACAAGTAAAAAGAAATAACACTTATAAAGCAACTTATACGCGTCAGAAATGACTGGATTTCCTGGATTTGCGGGTGTAGTCCAGGTCGCATTCCCGCACTAACTCCCAGAAATAGTCCCCCATTATTTTTTCATTGTAGTGGCCCTGGTACTTCCCCTCTATCTCTTTCACATCTTGGTGGAATCGTTCGCCTTGTTCTTCTGAGTAAGCGCCCATATTTTCCTTGAATTTTTCCAGGTGAGCGTCCAGCATATGGAGTTTAAGCGACATCCTGCATCCCATGGCGCCAAAAGCCTTTATCAGATCCTGCACCAGTTGCTGGTAGTTTACAGCTCTGTAGTTGCCCAGGAAGCCCTTAACAACTGCCTTGACACAGTTCCATGCTGTTCTCTCAATCCTATTGAGCTTATTGGAGAACTCGGTAGACTCAAACACCTTCTTTATCTGAGGTCCAACAAAAATTCCACCTTTGATTTTGGCCTCAGATAACTTGGGGAAGAACTCAAGAAGGTACTTAAAAGCGGCTGATTCTTGGTGGAGAGCCTTCACAAACTGCTTCATCAACCCCTTCAAAATGTGCAGTGGCGGCATGAGCACAATCCTGGGATCAATCAGTGGCTCCCACATGACGTTCCGGGTCCCAACTACAAATTCTGTTCGTTGCTCCCAATTCTTTCTTTTGTAGTGGTCAGAGGTGGCTCTGCTGTCCCAAAGGCAGAGGAAGCATTGGAATTTGATAAAGCCTCCTTGGAGTACAAGCAGGAACGCCACCATCTTGAAGTCTCCAATGATTTCCCAATTGTACTGGTTGTATTGCAGAACTTCCAAGAGGACTTTCACACTGTAGTAATTTTCCTTCAAGCAGACTGAATGAGCTAGGGGAAGTGTCGGGAGGAGGACAGCCTTCAAACTTGTGGTGGAGCTGTCTATAAATAACCGCCACTCCTTGGGCACAAACGGCACCCCAATAACGTCAAACAGTCCAGGCACGTCATGGCAGAAGCAGAGGCGATCCCTAAGTGTGTAAAAGCTTGAGAAAGGTTCGTGTCGACTTCTCTGACTTGTCACCTGCACTTCCTCCTTGACCAAGTTCCACTGCTTCATCCTGGAGACGAATAGCTCTGCATTGGACTTGGTCAGACCCATATCCCTGACCAAGTCATTGACTTCTTTTTGGTTTGGGAAGTGAGGAACTTTCTCTGGTACCTCCGGCAGGTAATCCAAGTCCTCAGCATCCATCTCCTCCTCTTCATCAGAATACTTGTCTTGGACTTAATCTGGAGCGCGTGGCACTAGCACGGGATATTTGGAGCAGTGAGGAATTGGAGTAATTGATGATGGAATATCTGGATAATCTACATCAGCAGCATTCTTTCCTTTCCGCCGCTTGCTAACATCCACCATGCAAAAAAAAATCAGTTTGTGGCGTGGGCTGGTGGCTCTAATCAGACCCGTGGGTTGGAAAATTTCAGGGACCTTTTCTCATCTCGCAGCCACCCTTCCAACGTCTTCTTACAGTGCTCACAACAGTAGTGAGTGGCCCAGGGCTTGTCCTGATCCCCAACTGGCATCCCGAAGTACTTCTAGTAGGCTTCACTAACCTTCACCGACGTTTCCAAGGAGAATTGTTTGCCTCTCTTCATTATATACTCACCGCATATAAAACAGAAATAGTCAGGGTGGTGCCGGCACCCTCTTGAAGTCATTCTAAAAATATAGAATTACATGAGGTCAGAAAATATAGATCTTATAGATCTGAAAGTATAAATAAAAACATGTTAAATGAACATACATGTATAAAATAAGTAGGATAATTCAGGCTCAAGTCATCAAATTTTGAAAACAAAAATTAAAATTTAGCACCAAATTGCAGTGCAGTTCAATGAAAGAAATTTTTAATTACAAGTCTAATGTCATGATCGAAACCTAAAATACAAAATAAATTTGATATGCAATACAAAATAAATATTGGAAAGGGAAATACATATTTAAATAATATAAAAGAACACTAATCATACTAATGAAAATTCGTGCTTAAAACACAACTTACCCTTTATTCAGAGTGCGAAAATCCAGTATCAATAAATCTCTTTAATCCACTTTTTAACAATTTTATACTTTATTGCACTTTTATAATTTTCTTTAGGTATTACTCTTTATTTTATAATTTTAATTTAACCTGAAACATATATAAAAAAATCATTTAACATAAGCAAATTAAACTTACATACAACAAATAATTCTAGTGAATAGCTTAGAATCTTTACAAACCCCAACTTTTAACTGTTTAATAGCACTTTGTTTATTTATTTGGGACCTAAGCAACACAAAAAAATGATTACAAGCCAGGAACAGAGAAAAAAATGTTTTTGTTACATGGTGTTATCGATCAGCTCGAAGGAAGACCTCGAGGAAAGAATCGGAGACTAGATCACATAGGAAACATATCTGACGATCTTGCGATTAGAGAGTCAGGTTCGATCTATAATAAGTCTTTCCTCAAGCTGATCGATAGTGAAAGATATGTAATATGTTATTAAATATGTTATGATACAATACTGAATCCTTGTTCCTTTCTTCTTATAGTATTATACTCTACTCTGCGAAAGCATGGAGTGCTCAACCGGCATACCGCCTACGGACGCGTTTTTTCTTGCAACCATACAACAATATATATATTCCATGTAGTCTACCTTGATTAGAATTCTACCGTGGTTACAATTCAATGTAATCCGTTAGCATGTAGTTCAGTGAGATCCAGTGATTGGTTCCATATTTCGCTGAGTCAGTCTTTCAGATACAGAGTCGGATGTATTACATATTATTTTATTTAACAAAGGCAAGTTATTTTACATATCTAATTCATTGTTTTACGATCGTTTCGGAGGATTGATCATATCGATACATTGATAGATCTAAATCAGTTAGAGAACTGTATACTATTAGATATAATATGTGGGTTCGATCATAAGGTCTTCTTCAGAAACAATACGTTCCAAGAAGCAATCTCTACTAGCAGTGCAATCTTGCTGGTCTGCCTATGCAAATCAGAGCCATGGGGTCATTTCGGGTCATCATACTTACGGGAATGCTGCACAGCCGTGTTTTGCTGGCGAATAGTAGTAATTGTTTCATGACAACCTGTAGCGGGTTAGGAATTTTACAGTATGAGAGTGCTGGCCTTAGAATTGCGAGCAAGTATGTGACCCACTTCCGTACTTGCGAACTTCCTGTGTCATAACTTGGAGTGGACACAGGGGGAGACATATATCACCATGTATGGTTAGTGGTAAAGTCAGTGGGCCGACCCAGGCTGGGACTGACTTAAGCATATTGTTCGTTGGAGCATCTATCTAACCCAAAGGAATTAGCCCTCTTCCGCCCATATGGGGTATGCCCAATACAATTCCATAGCAGACTGTTGGCCTTTCCATACCGCTCGGCAGACAATTCCGGTCAAGCTGCTATGCTACCTCCACGTTTCCGTCCAATATGTAAAACGTGTGGTTACACTGGTGATGAGGTAGTTACATATTTGTGGTTTTTGTACATAGCGGCGACCCTAACAGATGATGCCAACCCAGGCAAGGAGGGTGGACTTGGGAACAACGGCAATTTAAATGTGGTTCCACGGTCCCCAAAACCTCCAATCTTCCAATCAGAGACCTTGCTGTCGGATTTATTTTATCAAGGTGCCTTGATTCGAGCCTAGTGTACATGTGTACGGTGAACTCGGGCAACTCCACTTGGCATTACATTGGATCCACCGCGGGTACGTTTAAAAAAAGATTGTATGTGCACAGACATTCGATGAAGAATTGTGCACTAATAGGTTCTACAACCCTCGCCAAAATAATCTGGCAACTTAAGGACAAAAACATCGACTACAATATCAACTGGTCGTGGTTGTCGGCCGCAAGGGCATACAGTACCGGTATGCCCTATTGTAGGCTCTGCGACCTTGAATTACTGTATATCCTTAAGAACGATAAAAGACTACCCAACAAAATAGAAAGGTCAATTTGTTTTTAAACGTACTCGCTGTGGATCCAATGTAATGCCAAGTGGAGTTGCCCGAGTTCACCGTACACATGTACACTAGGCTCGAATCAAGGCACCTGTTCGCCAATGGGCACCTATCTGGTAGGTGATAATTCTAAGTACATTATTTGACTACTACCACAGTCCTTGAAATATCACCTTCCTCCTGTTGTTATAATGAACACCCCAATGTATCCATAATAGTATTCATCATGTTCTCTCTATATATACCTTGCTTTCTTAACCTCTGTATTACCTTATTACCTATATTATTGCTGTCTTATTCATGCATGATTTGTTATTGGACCTGTGAAAGCTAAACAACCCCCATGATTCGAACTAACAATCCCTTCATCTAATATAGACCACTTAAATAATGAATCCGCTTTACACCACATAAAGATTACCATCCTCACTACAATGAAAATATTTTATCTGTCAGATAATAAATAAATCTTACGGTCAGCAAACCTACAATAAAGTAAATGGTCTATTATTTCAAGCCCCAGGTTATCTCTACACTATATATAATATACCCCATGACAGCTTTTACATGTCAATTTCATAGATCTGTTTCGTATCAGCTCGTTTTACATGCTAAAGTCATCAGTATACTCTATTTCTTACTTAGGTTAATGTTGTGATTATTTTAACTATTTACTAGCTAATTTATTTGAGTATCGTTATTATTGTTCTGATTTAATGCCACTACTATATATAGAAGCCATGCCTGTGTGTTTCCTTCATTCTCGCATGCTCTGACGAATAGACTGGTTATAACAAAGTATTGGTGATCGATTGACGCAAAAACAGGCGGGTAGCGATCTCTAGACCTACCAGTTCAGAGAAACAATTGTCAGCAATGTGAATAAAGCCCTTATTGTATAGCAAACCATGTCACTCTTCTTTCTTGATTTATTATTACTCCAAGTGTAAACTACATAGAAATGACCGCGTACTCGCAGCATCACTATGGA
>OZ024743.1:25194701-25209701 GCA_964016885.1 Eledone cirrhosa | reverse complement strand
TGGCCGAGGTCAACATTTTTCATTTCCAGGGTTTCACTAGTGGCAGATAAAATAGGTGTCAATATCACAGAAAGGAGTCATGTCAGTCAAAAACACATTTTATTCATTCTTTAAATAAACGCGGGGCTTAGGTAGAAATCCCAGTATCGGAATCTTAGAAATGAAGCCAGTTCTTGAATGTAGTATAAATATGGCAAAGCTTAATGACATTTGATATATTGTCTCTATTTTATTGATCGCAGACCGACGAGAGGCAATATTTCATCCTGATAAGTATTCACTTGGAAATGAATAACATTCCACAAACTCACCCACATAATTTATTTTCTTATTTTGCTATTGTATCCAGAAAAAATCGAGAGTTTGGTAAAATCGTTTGAACATCGGACAAAATGATTTGCGATATTTTTACCGGTGCTTTATATTCTGAATTCAAACTATTCGAAAGTCAACGTTATTTTCTTATTCTTCCAGAATCGATAAACTACTGTATTGGTAATTTTTCGAGTGAATGCATCTCTTTCTCAGAATTGACTACACGTCACTTTGAGAATTACGCGGGTGATTGACACACACACATATATAATTTTACATATAAGGCATGCCGTTTTTAAGACTCATTCTATTTTAGTTTCACTGTGAAACGCAATGAAAATGCTAACACCACATATTTTATCACTCACTATTAATCGACCTTCACCTGCTTGCTATAGGTCCTCGCTATCAATGCACTTTCGAAAGTGAAGCAAACACTATGAATCAACTCCGCTGCGTCTATCAAGACCCAGGAATACGTATGGAACATAACAAGGCATTATATGATTTTTGTCACAAAGACAAAAAAACAGTAAACCTATCGTAAATGTTGAAGGTACTTAGATTTGGATGGTCAGAAAATCCCCCTCTTTTTAACAAGTCTCCAATCACTGGCATAATTTTTTAGGAGTTAAGTTGTGTTGCGTCACAGCACCAACAATATTCTCACTCGGTCAGCGATGCTCGCGGAGGTATTCCACAACATACCTGAAGACGTATACTAATTGGAAATGTTCACTGAAAAACATTATAACTACTAGTTTACTGTTTCTCTGTGTCTCTCCTCCTTCTTTAACACCCTCTCTATCTTTTGTGCCGATACTACAACAGTCTCTGCACATCTGCACATGTAAGCTGCTAACCATTTTCACCTAAATCCTCACCAAAACTCTACACCAGAAATGCTACTCTCCAGCTCCCGATCTTCAGCAACCTACAGAAATCCAAATTAAATCTCAACCGCGTCATCGACCTCATTACTGTAGTCTGGATTGTAATGTTTAAGGGTATTGATTCGCCTTCTTGAGATAATAGAAAAACATATCTCTCATCAAATTAATCCTCACAATTTGTAAATAGATATCAATGAATGGAATAGCTTACTACTACACTTAACTGTTTCTATTTTTAGCACGAGGCCAGCAATTATCCCAGTACATTACTGGTACTTTATTTTATCGACCCCGTAAGGATGAAAGGCAAAGTTAACCTCGGCAGGATTTGAACTCAGACTATAAAGGGACGTAACTCTATGCTGCAAAGCATGGCGTCAGACTCGCTACTGATACTGCCAATTCACCGCCCTACTACACTTAACGTCATTACTCTAACATTGAGGACATATTTGCGAATTTGAAGTTCGCAGTATATACTTCAAGTAGAAGAGTTTATACTTCGAGGGGGCTTGTATGAGGGTCGTTACATGAGGTCGAACACACATCAAAATATCCCTCAAATGATATACTACATCCTTAAAAGAAATAAAAGATATGTAATTTTAAATATACAAAGAAATGCGATAAAATAGGTTGAAATAATATTGATGAAAGGTCAACTTAATCAGCAGCATCAACAACAATACAATAATAATTGTTTCTACTTTTGGCACAAGGCCAGCAATTAATCCAGTGCATTACTGGTACTTTATTTTATTGACTTCGTAAGGATGAAAGGCAAAGTTAACCTCATTTGAACTCAGTTACGGGCCATTACGATCAAATCCCGCCGATGTTAACTTTGCCTTTCAACCTTACGGGGGTCGATAAAATAAAGTACCAGTAATGCACTGGAATAATTGCTGGCCTTGTGCCAAAAGTAGAAACAATTATTATTGTGTTGTTGCTGATGCTGCTGATTAAGTTGACCTTTCATCAAAATTATTTCAACCAGTTTTACCGCATTTCTTTGTACATTTAAGACTACTAATAATAACTCCTTCCTTACGAGGGATTAGTTCCGCAAGATTGATTTCCCTTAGATGCCCTGTATTAAGACGAATATTAAGACGAAGACGTTGCTGTTACCCTTGACAACACACTGGTTCACAATACTCAGCACCGACTATTAAGTAAATGAATAGATAAAATAGATAAAATAATATACCACGAACAATAAAACCAATTAGTAAGCATTTTATATTTCACAATATTATCTATAAAATAATTAAGAGCTTTAACATTATAAAACCAAACAAAAAACAAACGTGTACATTTCCATCCACCTTTAACTGAAGTTTAATTAATCGTGAATTTTACAACGGGAAGTAAAGTCGACAGCAGACATTTACATGTTTCTCTAGAGGTATACACGCACACGTGTGCATTTTATGACTCAAAGCATTAAGCACATTACCGGAAAGACATTTGAATGATTATCTGTTTTACTGTTGGCCCATGCCACTAGAAACAGTTTAGAGTCTTTCTTTTTCTATGATTCCTCTTTATTTTATTAGTGTTAAGCATTCTAACGTATACGGTTTAATATCTAACGGGCACCCGTATTGGTTTTCATAGCTGCCACATATAAGCGTCTCTCTCTCTCTCTTTCTCTCTCTCTCTCTCTCTCTCTCTCTCTCTCTCTCTCTCTATATATATATATATATATATATATATATATATATATATATATATATATATATATATATCTAGCCCTCTCTCTCTCTCCCCTCTCCCTCACTCTCCCACACATGTATATATATATATATGTGTGTGTGTGAATATGTACATATATATATATGTGTATATATGTATATATATATATATATGTATGTGCGTATATGTGTATATATATGTATGTATATATATGTATATATATGTATAATGTATATGTATGTATGTATGTATATATATATATAAATATATATATATATATATATATATATATATAATGAAAAATTGAACGGGAACAAAACAGAGAGGCAGTACAAACAAATGTTTATTAATTTCACGCTCTTGAGAGTGGGGTGGTGGTATATATATATATATATAATAATTATTATTATTCCTTTCTCTATTATAGAACGTTATACGCACAGACGCAACCTCGGAACCAACGGACCTCCTCACACACACACACACACACACACACACACACACACACACACACACACACACACACACACACACATATATATATATATATATATATATATATATATATATATATATATATATATATATATATATATATATATATACATATATATATATATATGTATTACATATTATTTTATTTAAGAATGATAATAAAAGCAAGTTATTTTACATATCTCATTCATTGTTTTACGATCGTTTCTTGGAACTGGAAAAATCTATCCACAGCCGAGGAGCTCTCAAAAGCTCTTAATCAGCTCTGATGCAACAAAGCTCCAAGACAAGACTGCATCCCGACAGAAATCATGAAAATATGTGGCTATAATCTCCAAGAAGAACAGCTGAAACGTCTCCATTCTATTTGGCAAGGGGAACAAGCGCCACAAGATTTCAAGGATGGAGAAATTTTTCAATAAGAAGAATAGTTGCTTCATTTGTGGAAAACCCAGAGGCATCACTCTGTTAACCATGACATGGAAACACTTCGCGAAGGCTACCCTGAACCGAATCTGGCCGATTGTTGAGAAATTCCTTTCAGAAGTACAGTGTGAGTTTAGGGGAAATAGGTCCACAAACGATTAAATGTTCACCTTACGTCAGCTTCTTGTGAAGTGTTGTGAACAACACGAAGAACTGCACTTTGTGGACCTGGTAAAGACTTTGAGACAGTGAAGAACATCATGTGGCACACACTTTCATAATTGGAATACCCACCAAGTTAATCAATATCATTAGAAGCTTCCATAATGGCATGCATGTCAGACTTACATCAGCGGTGACCTCAGAGGAATTAAAAGTGTGAACTTGTCTTCGCCGGGGTTGCATTCTCGCACCAATACTCTGTACTATTTTTCACCTTTGTCTAACGTCATGTACACAAAACGATGCCGAACTTTGGCATTTATGTCCCTACAAGCTTGATGGCAACCTCTTCAATTTATGTCGACTTAAGTCAAAGTCAACCAGTACATTAAAACAGGATGACTTGTAATATGCAGATGACGAAGTGATGGCTACATTATGTGCACTCTCTCTGCGAAACGTAGCTATTACTTTGAGTAATTTCTGAAAATAATGGGAGCTTACAGTTAGCAAGACGGAAATACAGGTCATGCATGCTGGCCGTGTGAATCTACCATCAATTAAGATTAAAGATTTCACTTTTAAAAGTGTCAGAAATTTTACCTAAATGGAAGAGATATGACCGAGGATTCTTCCATAGATTCAGATATTAAGCGCAGAATAGCTTGTTGTGCTGCTGCTTTCATCTCCATTAATGTCAGAGTGTGGAATCGCGAAAGCCTATCGTTTGCAACCAAACCCACAGTGTACAAAGCCATAGTTCTCCCATCATTGATATACGACAGTGAGATGTGGTCCATGCTTACTCACCACCTATGCAAATTAGAAGCTTTCCATCAACGCACTTTGCATCAGGTACTTAAGATAAGATGATAAGCAAATACAGAACAAATACAGGGGTTTCATACCATGCAAAAAACAACTCTAGTTGAAACATTGATCCATAACAACGGTCACAGATGGCTCAGCCAAAGCAACGCCTGTTTGGTGAATTAGGTCTGACCGCGTAATTTTCGACGCCAGAGAAATACGTATAATACCTGAATTAATGTATGCACTATTTTATAAAGCCTTCGCTAATATTTATTGTACTGTGCGTATACTCCGCCTTGGAATACGAAAACGAACTTGGATTGGTACATGTCATCAAGTGCTTTATTCTATTGACATCACTATTAACTGATTGAAGTGTAGATTGCACAACTCTAGTCTTATAAAAATGATAAATATAATATATATACATATACCATAAGTGTATAATATATATATATATGTATATATGTGAATATATATATATATATATATATATATATGTACACACACACACACATATATATATATATTATACACCTATGGTATATGTATATGTATATTATATATATCATTTTTACACATACATATATAATATATATATATATATATATATATATATATATATATATATATATATATATATACATACATACATACACACACACACACATATATATATATATATATATATATATATATATATATATATATATATATATATATATATATATATATATATATATATATAATGTAGGAGGTGAGTTTTATTGTAGTACAATAAGGCAATGCAGATATCGGATAAGAAGCACTCTACAGTTTGTAGGACTGGAGTATACATAATATAAGATCAAAAGATGGTTAAAGGAGTTCCATGTATTTTATTATGCGCATTTCAAAATCAAACATCATCATGCAATAATATTTGTGTTTTCATCAGATAAAACAGGAGAACATGATATGAAGGCTAAAAAACACTTGTGGATAGTGCAGTTTTAAATCAACATATGAAAAGTGGTTTTAGATTGATGTGTGATATTGGGAAAAATATTTTATTTAGAGAAGGGGGGGGTGGAAAGGATGAAAAAGGGGAGGAGATGAGAGTGAAGGTGGAGAGGGAGAGATGGGTGATAGAGAGAAAGCGATAGTTTTTATAACTGAGAGAAGATATATTGTTTTACATAGAGAGGTTGAAAACCGTTGGAAGATAATGTATAAATTAAAAGAATTTGAAAATTAACGAAGGGAAAAATATGTACGAGGAAAAAATATTTTATTTAGGGAGGGGGGGTGGAAAGGATGAAAAAAGGGGAGGAGATAAGAGTGAAGGTGGAGAGGGAGAGATGGGTGATAGAGAGAAAGAGGTAGTTTTTATAACTGAGAAAAGGTATATTGTTTTACATAGAGAGGTTGAGAACCGTTGGAAGATAATGTATAAATTAAAAGAATTTGAAAATTAACGAAGGGAAAAATATGTACGAGGAAAGAAAGGGAGTTTATGTATGAAGATAGAGAGAAAAAATAATAATTGCGGATGAATATTCTAACGTCAAAAAGGTGTATGTTGATAAGTATTGTGGCAATTTCAAAATTAACGAAGAGAAAAAAAAATTATTAAGGTTTGTGTGTAGAAGGATTTGAGAAAGATAATGTGAAGTTAAAGTTTGTATATTGAAGGAATTGATAATATGTGCGAAGAAAGAGTTAATATGTATTAAAAAATTATTAAGGTTTGTGTATTAGATGATTTGAGAAAAATAATGTGAAGTTAGGGTTTGTATATTGAAGGAGTTGATAATATGTGCGAAGAAAGAGTTAATATGTATTAAGAATGAGTTCGTTGATGGGGAGAAAAAAATAATAAATTAAGGATGAAATTGAGATTAAAAAGTTTTATGATAGAGAGAAAAAATAATAATAATTGCGGATGAATATTCTAACGTCAAAAAAACAAATGTATATGTTATGAAGGATTTTACAAGGTGAAGATAGAATGAGGGTAATGAGTAAACAAGTATTATAGAGTGTATAATGCCCTTTGAAGTAAGGTAGGAAGATGGGTATATTTTAAAGAGGTGTATGTATATGTGCCTTTGAGAAAAGATTCTAAATTGATAAAGAATTGAATATTAGCTGTATACTTTGTGAAAAGTCCTATGGAATTTATGCAGGCAGATAGAAAACAAATCTGTACGTCTCATTCTATCTTCACCTTGTAAAATCCTTCATAACATATACATTTGTTTTTTTGACGTTAGCTCATATACAGATAATAAATTTAACATGTATACGATTATAGACATTAAAACGCATGCACCAAAATCATCCGTTCCTCACAACTCCGTCACTCTTTGTATATATATATGCGCAAAGAAGACAAAATAAAATAAGATAAACAAACAAGCAAATAAATAAATAAATATATAGACAGACTGAACAAAAAAATGGCGTAGACATACAACACAACAGGAGGAACAATGAATATAACACCACTGACGATGTTGCAGATGTGCAACGAAAGATTTATGTAAATTATGTAAACTATATATATATGTGTTTGTCTATATTGTATCTGTATTATTTTTGACCGCCGGTCAGTCAATGGCAACATTGAGGACCGAGTAAGTTAGATCGCAGATATATATATATAAAAGACAGCGAGAAGCGAAAACCAACCAAACAGTGAGTGTGTTCTGTTATTAATTCTGGCAATATTACGCAAATATGACCCTCCCCAAATATAACAATATATATATATATATATATATATATATATATATATATATATATATATATATATATATATATATATATATACATTCTATATATATATAAGAATATATTCGAAACAGCGAGTTAGTTTGAAATTATTAGAAATGTAAGCTATCGCCGTATTTTGACTAAAGAAATTAAAGAAATTATTTAGCCTGATAGTGGGGTTAAGAACCCTCGAAGAAATGGAAAAATATGAGTATTGACGTTTAGTCAAAATACGGTGATAGCTTATCTATCTATATATCTATATATATATCTAGGCGGGTAAAATTCCCGAGATCCATGGACGAGTTCTCTCCAGCGGCCTCTGTCCCTCATTAACGCTGCCATGTCCTGCGTCTCCAACAGACCAGTGTCTGTCCTTAGGGTATCAACATACGTTAACCTTCGTCTTCCTCTTCTTCAAGTGTGTCCATGTAGGGGATCCCACAGGAGCACTGAGTGCAATGTCAACTCTGGATGTCGGTGAACATGTCCAGCTAACCTCAGTCTCCTCTGTGTCACTTTTGAGCTGACTCTTGGGAGACTCCCATACAGCTCTGAGTTTTTCATCCTCAGTGTATACTGATTAATGTTCAGAGCCATCCTCAGCATTCTTGTGTAGCACCCATCCACCAACTGAGTGAGTTTCTTGGTCAGTGTCCAAGTCTCAGACCCGTACAGCAGCACAGACTCCACTACAGTAATGAAGAGGCGGGCCTTCAGGTCATTCACGAAGGTCCGACTTCCACACCGATCTCAAGCTGTGGCACGCCCCCCAGGCTTTGCTCTTCCTCTCAACCACATCATCTTCCGTATTCCCAATCTTTGCTCCCAAATACAGGAAGTCCTCAACCAGTTCTAGCGGCTTCCCGCCTACATTAGTGATCCCCTCTGGCCTCTCAACATTCTCTACCAGATATTTTGTTTTAGTCTCATTCATTCTCAGCCCCACGCTTATCGACACAGTCTCAACCTCCTGCATCAAATCTTCTGCCTCCTTCACTGTATTTGTCACCAAAACTATGTCGTCGGCAAATTCAGCATCTGATATCTTTTTCGCCTTAACTCTCCTGCTCTGAGCCGGTGCTACAATAAAGCCAGAGTCCTGGTGTTTCTCCGGTGCAAGGCGCATACAATAGTCCACTACGATGATAAAAAGGTAGGGAGCCAATGTATCTCCCTGGAGCACTCCAGCCAGTATCTCAAAGAACTCTGTCATCCCATCAGGTGTAATGACTTGGGCTTTGGTGTTGGTGTAGAGCAGTGATATCAGGTCCACTATCTTCTTGGGGATTCCATAAGCCTGTAAGATCTTCATCAGGCAGTGACGGTCCACAGAATCAAAGGCCTTCCTAAATCAATGAAATTATATATATATATATATATATATATATATATATATATATATATATATATATATATATATATATATATATATATATATATATAGGTATATAGATATATAGATATATATATATACATATATATATATAATTTTCGCTCTACATGGCTGAATAGAATAAATGTAATCTGAGTTTTTCGAATATTAATAATAATATTCGATTCGTTTGCAATTATGCAAACCAGCCTCATTTTTAAAGCCATTTCAGTATAATAAGCCCCTCATTCTTGCTCTTGTGTTGGCATGTAACCAGAACTGCAGCCACTAATGTTTCTGGGTATTACTCTTCATCAGTGCAGTTCACTGTTCACCTGCCAACTGTCAGAGCTAGTGAAAATATATGATATTTTCTAAAATATACAGTGACTGATCGGCCTTTTCGAAAATCAGCCCGATGCCTTAGGACTATGAGGATTAAGAAGAAGGAATAAATGGTTAAATTAATGTTATTTGTCGTCTTTGTCGAATGTTATATGATATAGTATGTAGGTGTACGTAATGTATATATTTGGAAAAGCGTCTGGTTTGTATGCCAACTCGCTAGAAATGGGGGAATAAACTTCAATGCCGAAGAACCACTTGCAGCATGAATGTTGCCAGACAACCACGGACTTTTTGAACTTTGACGAGATAAAGGAGACAACAGAAGAGACAAAGTTGTAGACGATTTGACTAGCCAGTTGGGGTAAACATATAAGACGATTAGCCAAAGAAATGTCTGCTGATCTTGTTTAGAAAAGGCATTAAGCAACATATTAGCTACAAGAAACACAAATCTATAAATGTTTACTACTAGAACCGTTGTACTGGTAAAGAAATTAATTTTAATGTTAGTTGATAGTTTGGTTAGAATTTTGAGGGTAAAATTTATGTTTTTCCTATAATTTTGAATGTTTTGAATTAATATTACCTTCAGTTCCATCATACATTGCTTGTTTTCTGTGGTTCTCCCAACAGAGAACACCATAAAACCCAGTTCAGAAACAGATAATGAAAATTTACCAAAAAGGCAAACGAATTGCCCATACTGACATTTACGACCATTCTGAAAAAGTTCAAAAGTAATAAATGTACTAATCAGAGGCCTTCTTTTGTTACTCTAATTATGAGCTTGTTTAGATTAAGATGTGTAAATAAGCGTGTCCTTGATAAGAATTAGGAGCAGGGTTACTTGCGTGTCATCTAGCTCGTATATAAATAATTTAATAGGTTAGTGAATTTGGATAGTGTAGGCTGTCATCCTTTTTAGATAGTTGACTACACAACTACAAGTTGGGGATTTGAATGGCCTTTTTAAATAGAACTACTAGACAGAGACCCGGTTACGCTAAGGTGAACCCGTCGTTTCCGACAAGGAATGCTTGCATTAACCGAATTATTGAGCTAGTTAAATAG
The DNA here is from genome assembly GCA_964016885.1 of Eledone cirrhosa. NCBI lineage: Eukaryota > Metazoa > Mollusca > Cephalopoda > Octopoda > Eledonidae > Eledone > Eledone cirrhosa. The sequence continues at coordinate 25,199,348 of OZ024743.1, read as the reverse complement.
CGTTGTTATGAATCATAATCTATAAAGCTCAGTGTGTGGTCATGCTCCTTCGTTATAGAAATCTACGATATAGAATTTCTTCAATTGAAATTTACAATTCAGTATTCAAAATAGTTTCGATTGCGTCTTGACGCAGATAATTTTTTCAATTTCACCCACAATTACGCAAAAAATAGATAAAACTCAATATTTTACGATTTTTCTCTCTCATTTAAACTGCTGAACTCTTTCTACTACCATTCAAAATCTATACAACTTCATACTTTCTGCTACTTTCTCTTTCCAAGCTTGATGGTGATACTGTCCGTTCACACCACTCCCTACTGTCTTAAATTTAGAAAACACATATCCTCTATGAGGTTACTAAACCTGCTAGAAACAGCAGCTAACTCTCCCCCATATCACACCCCTCCCCACACCACTCCCTACTGTCTTAAATTTAGAAAACACATATCCTCTATGAAGTTACTAAACCTGCTAGAAACAGCAGCTAACTCTCCCCCATATCACACCCCTCCCTACTGCCTTAAATTTAGAAAACATATCTTCTATGAGGTCACTAAACCTGCTAGAAACAGCAACTAACTCCCCCCCATATCACACCACTCCCTACTGTCTTAAATTTAGAAAACACATATCCTCTATGAGGTCACTAAACCTGCTAGAAACAACAGCTAACTCTCCCTCATATCACAACCCTCCCTACTGTCTTAAATTTAGAAAATACACAGACAACCATGCAGAACAACTCCATCGCAGCTCTGTTGTTCGGCTGGCATCGTCTACGCGCGTGTTGCGCAAGTACTGTGAAACAATAAATTTCAACACTTTTTTGCACAGAGATAATATCCATAGGCGAAACTACAATTGTCACTGCTGGCGCAGCTCATGCTTCCAGGTCTGTAATTCATTCACCCAGTGCCTGGCAGACAAAAAAGTGCTGCCATAAAATGGGTGGTGCAACCTAACTTTGGTAACTTAATGACCCCGAGCAACGCCGGGCTTTAATGCTAGTACTAAATACAAGGTGGTGTCATAAATATGAAATACAAACAAGATTCACTTACTTTTAATAAAGATGATAATCATAAATTCTCCATCGGTTTCGATGATGATGGTTCAGCTGTACATTGAAATGAACTACCTACTCGTTAAATTAACCTGTAAATAGTTGGGCATTCCACAAATATGAGTATCCTTAGCGTAATTCTCAAACAGAGGCAATCGTGACAAGACTAAAACTTCGATTTCCAGATTTACTCAAGTCAGCGTACTCCCACATATATATTGTTTACACAACTTCACTCATAACGCTTGCCTTAATCCAAGTCTATGTTAAAACAACGCGTGTCTCAGATTCCATCTAGTTTTCTGCAGTCTGAGACTACTTAAAGCGAAAGAAGCCCACAATACTGGCAGGTACAGGTCAACCTAGAGGATAAAGTGGGAATATCTGACTGACGAAGTTAGTACCAGGTATTTGGATACAACTGCATCCATAATTTAGAGAATTCCTTGAACAAAGTTAGGACTTGAAACTAAGTGTAAAATGTTCAGCTCAGCAATTTCTGCTTTAGCTGTTGAATGCAGCGTGCAAAAGCGGCTTGGTATTGGCGTCGGGAAGCAGTAGGACACACTGGTTCAATCGGGAGTTTAAAGATGCCCTCCAAGCAAATACGTAGGATTTTCTTGGAAATTAGTCTCTCTTATTTCATTTGCCGTACATACATGTGCGAAAAGTCGCAGCAGAGACAGCAAAGGCGTCCAAAGTGAATCCGACGTGAATGAAGTATTCTGGCAGAACCTCCAGCGACTTCGAAATAAAAAGTCACCCTCCACGCCTGCTATTAGGAAATCGTTGGAGGAGAGGTGCTTCTCCGTGCGGTGGAGAGAAATACTTTGCTGATCTCTTAAATCCGGTCACAACATCTAGAGTACATAAAGATAATCTAGAGGTGAAGACTAACCTCTCGAACGCTTCTGAAACCAGAGCAATTAAAGCGCTTAAAAGTGGCAAGGCCTCAGAAATGGATGAAATTCGGCTGGAAATGTTAAAATCCTCAAATAGGGAAGGTAATGCCCTGGCTAAATCCTGTGTGTCGAGTGGCCAGGATCTTTGGGAATACACAAAAGCAAAGGAAATCTGGAGTGATAGTCCCAATTATTAAAAAGGGGGACAAAAGAGATTGTTCTAATTATAGAGAAAGCTCCTTGTCATGCTTTCCTGACAAAGTCTATGCTAAGTGTCGAGCAAAGAGGTATACGGATATTGTGGAGTCCAAGCTAGCTGACGATCAGTGTGTGTGTGTGTGTGTGTGTGTGTGTGTGTGTGTGTGTGTGTGTGTGTGTGTGTGTGTGTGTGTGTGTGTGTGTGTGTGTGTGTGTGTGTGTGTGTGTGTGTGTGTATGTGTGTGTGTGTGTGTGTGTGTGTGTGTGTGTGTGTGTGTGTGTGTGTGTGTGTGTGTGTGTGTGTGTGTGTGTGCGTGTGTGTGTGCGTGTGTGTGTGCGTGTGTGTTTTTTGGCGGGGGGTCTATTTGGCCTTGGATGTAGCATAGCCGACTTAATATCTTCTCTATGCCAGTTTTTCTAGAAATCAGGGGAGTATTGCAAAGAGATGTATGCTTGTTTCATGGACTTCGAAAAGGCATACAATCACATGCCACGGGACTTGTGGAAGATTTTGAAATAATATATCAGCGGATAGTTTCTTGTTGCTTTCAAGTCCTTATACGAATGCCCTCGTATTTGTTTTCTGATAAATGGTGCTGAGTCTAAACCATTCAATGTTGTGTATTATTCCCTCCCCTGTTCATAACCTACATGCTTGGCATGCGCAGCCGGGGTAGAAGTGGTATCATAACCTTTGGGGTGTAGGATCAGTCGACTAGAATTTGCAGTCCTCATGGTACTATTAAATACTACTACTATTTAACGGAAGGTAATCTCCGATATGTACTGGATAGGTTTGCTGCCGAGTGCTGCACGGAAGGAATGAAAATCAGTGCTGGGAAGACTGAGACACTTGTCCTCTATAGAAGCAGGTAGAAAATTTCAAGTATCTTGGGGCTATTTTCCCCAGTAATGAAATGCAAGGGACTGAATTAAATACAAGAATTGCAAGTGCTAGTGCAGTAAAGCGTCAGCCTCAGCACTCGATCGTCTGAAGAACGGAGATAAGTGTAAAAGCTGAACTGGCTATCTTTAATTCCGTGTTAATGCTTACCCTTACCTATGATCATGAATCTTGGGTAATGACCAAAAGAATACGATCACAAATACTAGCGGCCGAAATGGGATTCCTCTGATGGGTCTTTGAGGTAACGTTACTACTGGGTATAGCACGGAGTCAGGGCGTCGCTATATGTAAAACCTCTACTTCTCCTAGCTACAGAGAAACGAAAATGAGGTTTGAATATTTAAGGAAAGAATCGGCCTATAAAGTTACACATATCTTTATACGTAGACATGTTTCCTTGCGTTTGTTTAGATGATATACACGTCTAGGTCTGAAAACGAATTGGAAGTGTTTAGCATTTTGTCAATTTACATAGAAATTCGTATTTTCTGGCATGTTTACATCTCTATATATCAAAAATGTGTAGATTTATACACACATTGTCGCAGTCTCAGTTACCCACTCTATATATAAACGTACACACTCTCTCTCTATATATATATATATACATTCATTTCGGATATTTAGAGCGTTTCGCAATGTATACCTTAATTAACTCCCAAACACGAGCGCCAATTATATGCAAATTAGTACGTCTATTTTAGGACAATGATGAAGAATGAATGGGTTTATAAGCCTTTCAATTACGTGTTCCCTTGAGGTTGTTTAGATGCTATACACATCTTCTGACGAGGATCCAAATAGGTTAAATTTGTTTATCATTTTTGCAATTTACATGGAAATTCATACTTTCTGGTATGGTTCGATGTCTGCATGTTAAAAATATATATATACAAATATAACTTTATCGAACATTTCACCGCCCCTCGCACCCACCCCTCTCTCTCTCTCTCTCTCTCTCTCACACTCTCTCTCTCTCTCTCTCTTTCTCTCTGTATATACTTATATATATATATGTATATATACGAAGTCCTTATATGAATGCCCTCGTATGTCACACACACACACACACACACACACATATATATATATATATATATATATATATATACAACTACTTTGCTATTATAAGATGAGTAGAAGGATTTGTTCCACCAAGTTTACAACTGTACTACTCCACCATATTTCGTAGCATTATTGTCAGTTATGCAATCAATCAATCAAACATACACACTCACACATACACACACACACATGTATATATAAATACATAAATACATACATACACAAATACATACATACATGCATTAAAAAAAACAATATCATTCAAGATATATCGAAAGTGTAATAGGAAAATGGCAGCAGCAATTTATCACTCAATCAATCTTGTCACTCTAATAGCAATATGTTTGATTTTTATATTCTATCCTTGGCTTAAACAGTTTTATATACAAATAAATATTGCAAAGCCCGAGCATCAGTTTGATTATCGGATTACCACTTTTCACCAAGTTATTTGCCTTTTATATAAATAGAATACATAGATGTGTATATAAATGTACACACTTTTT
>OZ024743.1:25177201-25187201 GCA_964016885.1 Eledone cirrhosa | reverse complement strand
TACCTCTCCCCTTCTTTCTCTCTTCCTTTCTTCCTCTCTCTTTCGTTCCGTTTATTTCATCTGTCATGTCTGAGGCCCTAACTTCCGGTTCAATTACAATGAATGAAGTTCCGAATGGTTTGTTTCGTCTCTTAGTTAATTGAATCGAAAATTAACATTCGATTTGTTAAATATTTAAAACGATTTAACCGTTCTATTTTTGTGTTTATATGCGTCTCTCCCTCTCTCTCTCTCTCTCTCTCTCTCTCTCTCTCTCCCCCCTCTCTCTCTCGCTCTCTCTCTCTCTCTCTCTCTCTCACTCTCTCTCATTTTAGTCCTCGCTGTTGCTTCTATTATCGTTGTTTTTACTACAACTACTAATCATGTCTCTTTAACCTGTATGGTTTTATGTCCACACAAATATTTTCTGTTCATTATTGTATTTAAAGATTTTCTTTTATCAAATGTTTTCTGTTGAGTTTGTGGCAAATAAAGAAATTATGATTATCACGAATAATAATAATTGTTTCTACTTTTGGCACAAAGCCAGCAATTACCCAGTACATTACTGGTACTTTATCTTATCGACCCCACGTAAGGATGAAAGGCAAAGTTAACCTCGGTGAGATTTGAACTCAGAATGGCAAGGGCCGTAACTCTATGCGTCAAAGCATGGCGTCCGACCCTCTACCGATACTATGATTCCTGATTTAGGCACAAGTCCAATAATTTTGGTGGAGGGAAAAGTCGATTAAATCGACGCCAGTGCGTTACTGGTACTTTATTTCATTGACCCCGTAAGGATGACAAATGCTAATGATTTCTAGTATAGGCACAAGGCCAGTAATTAGGGAGGAAGGGTAAGTCGATTAAATTACCCTAGTACATTACAGGGGCTTTATTTGATCAACCCCGTAAGAATGAGAGGCAAATTTAACCTCAGCGGGATTTGAACTCAGGCCGTAAAGGGCCGTAACTCAATGTTTCAAAGCATGATGTACGACTCTCTACCGATAATGCCAAGGCACAGGGTCAACAATTTAAGGGAAGGAAAAGTTGATTAAATCGACCCCAGTCGATTTAATTATATATGTATATATAATTTAATCGTTCCTACTGATATTTTTACAATTTCGGTGGCATGACGTGGCGAGACTGGTATGTATGGGAGATTGCCGGTCATCCACAAAAACACCTTGCCCAGACTTGTGTCTCGGGGGGGGGGGGGCATCTAGATGCAAATCCATGGCCATTTGTGATAGAAGAGGGACTAAGAGTTGTTTGTGTGTGGATGTGTTTGTGCATTGATGCGAGAGTGTGGTAGGTTATGTGTGTGTATATTTGTGTAGAGAGAAACAGAGAAGGTGTGACAGAGAGAGCGAGAGTCGGACTGTATGCAGGAGAATTAACCTGCAATAAAGCTGTTACATTAATGAACCTTACAAGGTTTTTTGACTATTTACTTATTTTCTTATCTTAATTTCTTATCTTAAAACGTAAAAAATAATAAATAATAAATAGAAATCGTTTTGAAATAAACGAGAAGCATGTGTCTAAAGCATTGTTTATTTAGTACAGACATACACATTCACTTGTATATACTACACATACATACATTGATGCACCTGCACACATTATATATATATATATATATATATATATGGGTGTGCGTGTGTGGGGGTGGCTGGGTGTGTGTGTGTGTGTAATGTTTAAAAATATAATGACGCCTCACGTATCACCACAAGTTCCTGACAAAGAGCAGTTTTTTCAAGAAAACAGATTTTATCATTCGAAGTACAAGGTGGGATGTATGTTGAAAACTTTCCACTTGAAAAGTGTGTATATATATATATATATATATATATATATATATATATATATATATATATATATATATATTCACAGCGAAACAAATAAACATGTATGTATGTATAAATAATATGTATGTTTGTATGCGTATATATACATAGTGTGTTTGTCCGCAAGATTCTTGATGTTATAATAGATGCGTGCGTGTGTGTATGTCTGTGTGTATGATGCTTATTTAAATATATATATTTATTATATACAGACACAGGTATGTGTCTGTCTAGGTATGTATGATGTATGTTATATATACATATACGGTTGTAGGCATGCATGTATGTTTTGCATGCATGTATACACACATGCACAGTTAGATTTTAGTGCACGTGTAGGAAACGTCCAAGCTTTAGTTACCAAGTCATTATTATAAATTCTTGATGATGTATCGTCTTTCTCCAATTCTCTCTCTCATTTTCTCTCTCCATCTCTCTTTCTCTCTCGCTTTGCTCTTCTTTTATTGATTTATTCATTCAAGTTACACATTTTCTTTCTTGTTCCCTCTTTGCTTGTTTGCCTTTCCATGTTTGTTATTTAATTTGATCATGTATATTTGCATCGTATGGCATAGCATTCGAAAATATAGCTTACATCTGAATACAGATAAAATCAGAAGAATAGTCTGTTGTTTGAGTACCCAGTTTGAAGGATTACTGATGTACATATATATACATACACATATATAAATATATATATATATATATATATATATATATATATATATATATATATACGCATGTATGCATGTATGCATGTCTATATATTATTTGACGTTCACATCTTATGTAGAATTGAAACCTGAATTCATATGATAAGTAATAAGCTTTACAAAGTTTCCTGTTTAGAAAGAAAAATCTTTATTTTTTCCTCTCAATCATTCTGTTTCTTTCTGTTAGTTAGCCCGTCTGACTGCTGGCTGTCTGTCTGATTTTGTGTTTTATACATTAAGTTCATTTAACTCCGGTGGTCAGAGAAAACTTGGGGTGATGGGAAATGGCCGTAATTCGTTTGAAGACCACCTGTTGCCATGAGAGTGCGAGGCAGCATGGGTCGCTGGCCTTGGATACTGTTTGTTCCGCTGTATCTCAGGTATAAAGCATCCAGATTAGAGATGATGCTAGCAGCCTGCGGATAATGAATTGACCAGTAAGGGTTAGCTTGGATCATCCTCTGAACTGCTGCATAATTACCAGCCTCTGCGAGCAATTCTAGTCCAACGGCCGTTTGCCGCTTCCATTTAGTTCTGTAAAAGAAACAAAAATCAAAATTAAGAAAAATGGAACATAGATACAAAGCAACTACAATTTTTTGTGGGGGTGACAAGGAATTAGTTGATTAAATAGTACTTTATTGTTTGGCCCCGGAAAAATGAAAAGGTTCACCTCACCGAGATTTGCATAAAAGTTGATAATAATAATATAATTTTACGCTGGAAGATAAGTAGAACTGTTAGAACATTTGGGTAAATGATTTGCGCGGTATTAAATCATGGCTTTTCTGGTTCTGGATTCATTTAATTTAATAAAATATCATTTGAACACAAGAGTCGATATGATCGACTTATATATCATCAATAATGTATTTTAAATTGTTTTCATGTACTGAAAACTTAGCTTTTAAGAATGCGAAGGAGATGAAAAATCCTGATTCCAGTAACACTCAGAGTAGTCAGCTCACATTCTGCTTAGTTCGCATTCTATCTCACACGATTACAATTTAAAACACGAACCAATGAAGGAACCTCTACATATTCACTACTCTCTTGACACACTCCGACCATATAGTGCACCCCTATATATTCTCAACTTTATTCTTTTAAACCTATTGATGCATTTATAACTGTTGATGAGCCAACCATCTACTTTATTTCACAATCTACTAGAATTAACAGACAAATGTCCTTCATATCACACCGTTCTTTCCAACACAAAGAAAATTTGATCAGAAGTGACTTGATGCTAAGCAGTACCAACAGCGACAACTAATATAACTCCGGGCTACTAAAGTGAAACATGAAATTTAATTTACCTTCGGTTTTGGTACCATGTTTTCACCTGCGTATCAGTAAGGTTGAGTTTTGCGGCGAGCTCCATTCGATCCTGGACACTGAGGTATTTCTGACGTTCGAACGATTTCTCCAGACAATGTAGCTGATGATCAGTAAACGCCGTTCTTGCCTTCCGTGGTTTCTTGCTTTTCATTGAAGGAATGTCTTGACTCGAAGAGATTGTTTCATCTTCCCGCTTCACTGAAATAGCAATCATATGAAAAAAAAATTAGTTATATATAATTAAACGAATTGTAAATACATAATATATAAAAAGTAGGGATATTTAAATCCTGCAATCGCCACCCCAAACATCTTTTATGGCATCGCATAATCGTAATAAAAAGTTGGTCAAACATGTAATTCTAGGAGAAATTAGAATTCATCTTTTAATTAACTTACAAAATCTGAATGAACATTCGGCTTAATATTATTCGCCAAAACGGAATGCAGTACGTTGGCAGAATCTTTAGACATCGAACAAAATGTTTTTTAGAATTTAATTACGGTCCTTTGCGTTCTGAGTTCAAATCGCGCCAGGGCCAACTTTGCTTTTCTTCCCTCATGGGTGGATGAAATAAAATGCCAGTAAAGTGCTAGGTTCGATATAATGGGCTTCTCCCTTCACCCACATTGCCAAACTCATCCCTATATTAGAAACAATTATCTATCTGCGAAGTTACTACTTATAAATATAGTAAAAGAATTTGCAGCTATAAATGTGATCAGTATGTTAATATATTTTATACGATTAACTACAATTGTAGCTATTACAATCCAAAAGAAATGGTGCCGCCATGTTGTCGGATATGTTACCTATATTTATTGTATTTCATTTTTATATCCAACACATTTTGTCTTTCTCTACATATCTGTTTATTGTGTGAATGTATTTGTACTACAAACTATTATTGAAGCCACAGATATATATATATATATATATATATATATATATATATATATATATATATATTCCCCAACAACCCCACTTAAGGGTTTTTACATTGTATATTTACCATTCTGCTCTGAGGAAACAGTGGTCACAGCATTGGATATTCGAGTTCTGCAAATACTTGTGAATTTGCACGTAGCGGAACTAGGCTGCAGTACCACCGTGGAAACACTTGTAAGCACACGGAATAAACTACCTTTTTATGATGTCTACCTGTTATTATTCATTCTTTATATATATATATATATATATATATATAATATTAAGGATACTATTTATAACTATGTATATTTTAAACTATAAACAACTATAAACAAGGAAGGTCAGTAATGTATTACTACCTTATTACCAGTAAGATAAATAGCTCAATGTAAGAACATCAGTTGTTTTACAGAGCAGCAATATTGAATTCACAAATCAAAGCTAAATGTTTTGAACATAGCTTTGATTTGTGAATTCAATATATATATATATATATATATATATATATATATATATATATATATATATATATGCACCGATGTAAAAAGAACAACACATTTACTGCATATATTTATTGCGATAATGTAAAGTATCAGTCAAGGAATGGAATTTAATCTACTTTTCCCTCACTCCCCAAATGTTTGGTCTTGTGATTACATTAAAAAATCATTATTGCCTCCATTACCAATCTCATCTGAGCAGCAGCAGAATCCTTATCATCATCGTTATCACAATCATGATGATGATGATCGTGATCATTACTACTGCCACTACCACCACCAGTAACATCATCAACATCACCATTACAATCATCATCATAATCATTACTACCCAACTAGCATTTTCATCATCATCCATATAATTATCATTTCTACCACTACAACAAACACTAGCATCATCATAATCATAACCATCATCATCATCATCATCATCATCATTATCATCGGCATCGCTGTCATTATTTTCATCATCGATACGAATCACCGCTTATTCATCAGCGTAAATCGATTACAATCTGCTCTGCCATAACATCACTCAGGTAAAAGGCGTTAATATGAACTATAACCTAGATTAATTAGTTTCGGCTTTGTGATGGATATCATTAATATTTGGAAACGGATTGATAATGATGGTGGTGATGATGATGATAATGAAGATGATGATGATGATTATGGTGATGATGATGATTATGATAGTGATGATGATGATGATGATGATGATGATGATGATGATGATGATGATGACGACGACAATGGTGATGATGATGATGATGATGATGATGATTATGGTGATGATGATGATTATGATAGTGATGATGGTGGTGATGATGATGATGATGATAAAGATCATGGTGGTGGAGTTGATGGTAATGGTGATATTAGTGGCTACAATAGAGACGGTGAAGAGAAATATTACTATAACCTAGATGCTGCTCCTACGATTGTTGCTGGTGATATATATATATATGTATCTATATATATATATGTGTGTGTGTGTGTGTGTGTGTGTGTGTGTGTGTGTGTGTGTGTGTGTGTGTGTGTGTGTGTGTGTATATATGCATGCATACATACATACATACATACATACATACATACATACATACATACATACATACATACATACATACATACATATATATATATGTGCATATATATGTGTGTGTGTGTGTGTATATATATATATATATATATGTATGTATGTATCTATATATACATATGATGGGGTCGAGGAAAATTATACTTTTGATTATGGTGATGATATTACTGATGAAAATAGCGAATTTCCATTATAGGTGCCAGGTAGGGGCTTTAAAGAACAAGTAGACAACAATAAGATTTGAACTCAGAACACAAAAATCCGGAACAAGGCATCTCTTTCAACACTATAACAACGCCGCCAACACACCGCTGTAGACTGGAATTTCATTATATTGATACCATGCAAAGCAAAGTTGTCTTTGGGATTTAAATTCCAAGCACAGTGAGACGGAGAAGTGCCGGAATGCATTTTGTCCTACGACCTAACGACTCTGTCACACTATATGCGTATATGCGTGTGTTCCTGATATTTTGTTTAGGGATCAATAATTTATGAAAATGTAGGTAAATATTAAATTGTATGTAAACATAAGGTATTCTTGTATGTGGGTGTGAAAAGAAATTTCGAGAGATGGTGGAGTAAATATTCGATTTAAAACGGTGACAATGAAATCAGTGATCACATTCACAGAGGCATACTAGAACCGTTAAGATGGTGTATTTCAAGCAGAAATAATACATAATTCCACATTCTCTAGGCAATTGTTTCAATAGATTTATAACGTAAATCAGTGAATTGATTCGGAAGAGAAGAGATCGTAATATTTCCGAATGATTGCTGCTTTTCAAGCTTTATAATATGTCCATTTTCTTCTACATTGTGGCGTTTAATATGAATGTATAGCGGCAAAACTCTGTGAAGCTGGAGCCGATAATTAGATTTTAGGTTGGAAATATTTCAATGAAATGTAAGTGCACGTAAAATGTTTTGAGTTACTTATTTAAGATTTGATTTCTAACAATGTGTGTATGTGTGTATGTGTGCGTGTGTGCGTGTGCTTATATGTGTGTAATTTAGATTTATATCCAATATTGTAAATATAGTTTCAATGTAGATTATATCATTATATGTATGACAAGAGATGTTCAGTTCTACTATACAATGTAAAGCTAAGTACGAGAACATAAAGGACACCTAAAGTCACACAAAGACCAAGTGATGGTGTTAAGTACATCAGCCAAGAATAAGTACAGATCATCCTACTAGCGTCAGCACAATTGCTCAATACTTAATTTCACTCGCCAGGGAGAATTCTGGTGTCCTTGGCCTAGGGCTACCTCCCTATTCACCACCATAGGCGCTGAGCTAGCCAGCCGCAGGTGTGAGCCTCACGAGCTAGAATGGCTCTTCCAGCGCATCTCCCTTGCCATCCTCCTGGGAAACGCCTTCTCCATCCTGTCTGCCGGGGCTGTGGGGAAGCTGCATGTGGGACCACATTTGCTAACCATACGGATTAATAGGCAAAGTTATAAACTATTGTAAATAAACCCATTTATTTGATATATATAAAAAAAAAACCATTCTCTCAAAACACTGCGTAATAGACTCGAACTCGGCGGAACTACGTAAAACTAAATATTTCCACAAACTCAATTCTATAATCAGCCATAAATGAACGCAATGGAGATTAAATTGTGTTTTAAAAGGAAACCAAAACGGATTTGCAGTTCATTTTGCTTGGCTGTATAAATAAAATATTTTAGTAATATTTGAATGAATTTATTATGATAAATAGTAATTAGATATGTTTCATAATTTGTATAAAATAAAGAGGAAAAAGCAGTCAGGAAAGAAAACACATCAATACAGCATTGTGTATTGATGTGTTTGGTGTCAACACAGATACCATTATCAATAATATGGTATTACTACCGTCGCAACCACCACCGCAACCACTACATGACCTACACCACTAATGCTAACATCACCATCACAATGAGAACTGAGAACAACAATAATAAATATTACCATCTCTACCAGAAGCATTTATAGCACAGTCAACATAATTAACACCAGCATCGCTATCACCAACATTAATATCAACAGCAGAAACACCATCACGACTACAATATCAAAGACCATAACTACACACATCCACCACCAACAACTGGCAACCGTGTCACCCCACAATTTGTATATATACACACACACACACACACACACACATATATATATATATGTATATATATGGAAAACATATACGGAAAACGGGAAAACGGACGTTAAATGATGCTGATGGTGGTGATATTTAACGATAATAGCCCACCATCACCACCACCACCGCCACCTCTAGCAGGCACGCAGGATATTTTAATAATTCATCTATTTATGTATTTCGTGTTGATATGTTTTTAATGATTTGATTAAAACTCAAAGAAGGAAGTAAAGAAAGGGAAGGGTGAAGAGAGAAAAAGCGACAGTGGGAAGTAATTCGCCGAAAGAGAGAGAGAGATAAATGATAGAACTAGAGAGAACTTCAAACAAAAATTTAAATAAGAAGCTCATAAAATGAATCGTGATATTCAGATAACAATGGCGAACTTGTACAATGGACTAACAACAGTCCGTAGTTACACATTCATTGTATACGTGTATATTCACACACACACACGCACACGCACACGCACACACAGTGACACATATGCATAAGGACGCACAGGCATACACATAGCAAACAGGTTTGCTCAAGTATCAAAATACACATACAGACACATATATAGACACATATAGACTCATATAGACACTCATTCAAAAAACACATACACACACAAACACACGAACACACACAGACATATGTACATGTGTGCCTGTGTTTGTGCGTGTGTGTGTGTAATAGGTGCGTGAGTGTGTATGTGGGTGTTTGAGTGGAGAGGGGTATATGTGTGCAAACACTCGATCAAGCAATTAAAAAACAAAATGAAATGTAAAAATGTGAATTATATGAAAAATAGCAGCCGCTCTGCTTCGCTAATTAATAAGCGATGCCACAGGTGCTTATCGTAAAATGACCATTTTCCTAGCACATTGGAACAATTATCCCCCCCCCCTCTCTCTCTCTCTCTATATATATATATATATATATAACATTGCATTCTCCACTCACTCTCTTTCTCACTCTTCTTTACATTCATCTCTCTCTCTCTAACTATCTATTTATGTAGTTCTCTCTCTCCTTCATAGCTACAGATATGAAACTGCCAAGGTATAACCGCATCCTCTCATTCCATCAATATTCTCATGCAAATACACAGAGACATACAGGCGCTTAGGTACACACACACACACACACACACACACATACATACATACACATACATATATATGTATATGTGTATATATATATAATATATATATATATAGAGAGAGAGAGAGATTTTTTATATACATATATATAGAGAGATTTTTTTAAAAACTAGTATTAGTGGTTTAGTTTATTTATTGAGACCCTAACACATCCTATGTAGTGTGGAAAAATCTGAAAACTTAATTAGTGCTGGGGTGACGATTATTTGAAACCCGGGAGTGTATACATGGAAATATATATATATATATATATATATATATATATGTATGTATAT
>OZ024743.1:25164701-25174701 GCA_964016885.1 Eledone cirrhosa | reverse complement strand
TATATATATATATATATATATATATATATCGATGAAGGTTGGAAAATCACTGACAAAGGACTATTTTTATCATATGTAACCCATGTGCTACCACGCAGTATTCTTTCTTCTCATGTTTTTATATATATATATATATATACATGTGTGTGTATATAGATTGTATATGTATGTAATATATAAATATGCATATTGTATATACCTATATATGTATATATGTGATGCACACTCAAACAATATTGCAAAAAATTCTCGCCATTGTTTATAGACTTTGAATATAAAAACTATATTATAAACCATCTTAACCAACCACGCCTTAACCACCTTTTTGCCTCTACCATATAAGATCTCCTTTCCCGGTGCCATTCTTTTTACCCCGGCCTCACCCGTTTCACCAGCATTAGAGTGTATTGGATATATTTGTTATTAATTTTAATCTTGTATTCTGTCCTTTTTGACACCTACCGTATCATTGGCACACATATAACACCCCTGTACATCAACGGTTCACTGCTCATTAAACACATCTTTTCATCAGCTATGCACCCCCCCCCCCCCCCCTTTCCATTTATCTAGCATATTCACAACTTTATTCTCATAAAAATATTGTTACTGAGGTAGGTTTTGTGAAGTCAACGAAGGAGCCTCTTCTTCGATTCATGGCACACGAAATAATACCCTAAAAATGTTATAGCACACTTTGAGTTTCTTAAAATTTTATATATATATATATATATGTATGTATGTATGTAAGTATGTATTAGAGACAGATAACTCTATAAACGTATATATGTATATAAATATATATATATATATATATATATATATATATATATATATATATATATATATATATATATATATATATATATATATATATATATATATATATATATATATATATATATCAAGTTATAAGTTATTGTAAATAAACCTTCTTAAATTCTTAAAGACATAAATTACATATATAGTAATAATAATAATAATAATAGTAATAATAATAGTAATAATAATAGTAATAATAATAAATTTGAAGACTAAAATCCAAAGAGGGCTCGATAAGGATAAATATATATCATATATATATATATATATATATGAATAAAATTAGTCCTTCATCAGTGATCTTCCAACCTTCATTGGTATTTCATCGCTTTGAAAATCATATACCTCTGGTTGGTAAAGCAATACCATCTTTGTTTGTTTACATGTCTCGCTCGCTTCACCCTATTTTACTTGTCCCAATGGCTTTATTTAGTTATTGCTCGCACCAACCAGAGGTATATGATTTTTAAAGCGATGATATACCAATGAAGGTTGGAAGATCACTGATGAAGGACTAATTTTATTCATATGTAACCCATGTGCAACCACGCAGCACTCCATTTTTCTTATATATATATATATATATATATATATATATATATATATATATATATATATATATATATATATATATATATGTATGACTCTTTTAATATTATTTTAAAACAGAGCGCACACGCAAATATACAGATTCGCAGCAGTAAGATGCATCAAATCACTGAAGTCTCCTAAGTATCCTACTATTTTACAACTAGCTTCAAACTTTCGCATCACACTTGCAAACCACAAAAGTGTGCCGTGGCTGAGTGGCGTTAAAATGTCTGCTCAGTATTGTAATCCGACCTGTAAAAGATAATCAGCGAACACATATTTAAACAAAGGAAGAACACATTGGACATAAGCCTAAAAATAAACGTCATGATAGTCATGGTTGGAAGACCTTGAATTAAAGATCAGATCTGACATCAATTTAAATAAGACTACCAGCATGAGCAATTCTTGTTAACTTTGCTTTTAGTTTGATATATAACAGTGTTATTTATGTTGTTATTGAACGCTACATATCGTATATGATCAACTATACGCATGTGCACGTGTGTCTCTGGTGAGTGGGGTGACATTATAGAGTTGTTGGGTGTAGATGAAGTAGCATGAATGTAACTTCTTGGACGTCTAAATCAGTCCCGAATCCTTCGCACACTTTCTCGCCAACAACTACACACTTCACCTCCATCATGTTCAACTTCACTCATCATCATTTTCCCGTAAATCTTGTCGAGGTCAATTGTGCCTTTCATCCTTCCGTTTCCGAAAAATAATTCACTCATCAAGTATTAATATTGATTTAATCGACTGATCCCTTCCCAAACATTCATACAAGATAGAATGACTTGCTGTATTTAGTTGTGTCCATTTTCCCAGTTTAAATCCCACCTAAAATGTGAGAACTTGTGCTATGTCAAAAAATTGGAAGATTCATTAGAATACTGGACACATTGACTTGCGGTGTTTGCTTCCGATCTTCACATTTTCAGTTCACATCTTCCTAAATTCAACCTGGCCATTCGTCCACCCGGGGTCAATAAAATAAAACCTGTCAAGTACTGAAGACCATTTACCCCCTCCCCCACTATGTGTTTGTGACCTTGTGCCTATATTAGAAATCATTATAATTCTCATCAGCATATTGTGCTTACTTCCGCCATTGTCATGTTAAAACCTGATGACCTGAATGCACCCTGAACACATTCGAATTACTAATAGTCATCCCATTTTTACTGTAATAAACACCTGCTTCTAAAATGTACGCACAGATACGTATACAGAAACACATACATAGCACATACTCTTTCATACTAGAATACACAAAAAACTCACACACACTCATACCCTCTCATCTTAATTTCTTTATTGCTCACTCTAGTTTCGATGCTTATATCTATGTGTGTATGCATAAATATACACGTATATATGTTGTATATATACTTATATATACACATGAACACACATACACACACACACTTTATATATATATATATATATATATATATATATATATATATATATATATATATATATATATAAATATATATGTATGTATATATACATACATATCTATATGCCTGTATATATACATACATATATATATATATATATATATATATATATATATATGTGTGTGTGTGTGTGTGTGTGTATATATATATACATATATATATATGTGTGTACATATATATATACATGTTTGTGTACAGGGGTGTTTGTATGTGTGTATGAGAGTATCTGTATGTGTATAATGACATTTTAAAATAGACTGACATGCTAAGTAAGCACCAAAGACAAGTCAGCTGTGACAAGAGTCTGTAAACATGAAAAGCAACGAGAAAAGCAACGAAAGGAAAATATATTAAACCCCCTCAGCAACAATAATTACAATGAGAATGACGTAACAATTGAACAACCACGCCCTAAGATAACCCTCACTATTGAATGGTAAGGTGTAGGTAGAGTGGTCGAGAGGTGAATAAGGCAGTGAGAAAATGAATTGATGAGAAAGTAAACCCTTGAATTTGAACATAAGGGAGGGCGGGAGCTGAAACAGGGTAAGAAAGGAATACTTTCGGTTAATCAAGTACCGTGTGAATAAATACTTCAATCAATTCGGCCACTATTGCTCATATATATATATATATATATATATATATATTCAGTATATATATATATATATATATATATATATATATATATATATATATATATATATATATATATACATATATATATATATATACATATATACATATATATATATATATACATATATATATATATATATATATATATACATATATATATATATATATATATATATATATATATATATACACACAATATATATATATATTCAGTATATATATATATATATATATATATATTCAGTATATATATATATATATTTATATATATATATATATATATATACACAATATTTATATATATATTCAGTATATATATATATATATATATATATATATATATATATATATTCAGTATATATATATATATATATATATATATATATATATATATATATATATATATATATATATATATACACAATATTTATATATATATTCAGTATATATATATATATATATATATATATTCAGTATATATATATATATATATATATATATATATATATATATATATATATATATATATATTCTCTGTCTTTCAATTACTCTTCTAGGGGTTTGAGTCATTAGACTAAGGTCACGCCGGGGTAGTGCATAATACGGATTGAGTTGACCAAATCGATCACAATACATATTTTCCAGGCTCGCATACATTTTATCGATCTGTATTTAGCAATAAGGTCGTGAATTGCCTGAGTCTTTCGAACGTCGGACAGAATAGTTTGTGGCATTCGTTCCGTCTCTTTGCTCGCTGAGTTCAAATCCCACTAAGGTCAACTTTGCCTTTCGTCCTTTAGAAGTCGATAAAAAAAAGTACCAGACCCAGTACTGATGTCGATCCTTCCTCTATATCTCTTTCACAAATTCTCTCTCTCTCTCTCTCTCTCTCTCTCTCTCTCTCTCTCTCACGCACACACACACACACAATTTTATCCTTCTCTGGAAGCAACCTGCTTTAGTCAGGCCTGGAGTGGGATGGGCTTCGCCAGGCTTAAAATGTCCAGGAAAAGCCACAAGGAGTTACAGGAAAGAAGAAAAAAAATTGTCCAACAATTAAATTAAGAGTCGTAACCGAACTGTAACCGTCAGTACACCTACATATATGTATATAGATAATATATTTGGTATATATGTGTGTATATATATATATATACGTATACACACACACGCACACACGCACACACACAGATATATATATATATATATATATATACATATATATATATAATTGTTTCTACTTTGACACAAGGCCACCAATTACCCAGTGTATTACTGGTACTTTATTTTATCGACCCCGTAAGGATGAAAGGCAAAGTTAACCTCGGCGGGATTTGAACTCAGAATGGTAAGGGCCGTAACTCTATGCGTCAAAGTATGGCGCCCGACCCTCTACCGATACTGCCAAATAATTGTTTCTATATATAATGTTGATATGATATAGGAGCTTGACTTTTGTTGTGGGCGAATAGCACCGGGCCCAATCTTTAGGCGCATTTTAAAGATGATGTCAGCATCATTGCCCAAATGATGCTGACATCATCCTTAAAATACGCCTAACGATTGGGCCCCGTGCTATTTGCCCACAACAAAAGTCAATCTCCTATATCATATCAACATTACGGTACAATCATTTCACCTCAACTAGTTCCGCTCTCTTTAATAACAGGTCAAAGCGCATAAAAACAGAAACAGGTCCCATAAAATTGAGAATGTCTTTAGACAGATTTCTCCAAGTAATACTGGATAAACTCCCTACTTATATGTTTTCTTATACGCCCCTATTATACTTAAATGGTGTCTTAGTGCTTCTGTCACTATATATACATATATGCGTATATGTGTGTGTCTATGAATGTATATATATATATATATACATACACACTCACAAAATTTATAAAATAGTAAAACCAGACATGCATACATGATTTACACACAGATAGTCATATTCTTTTACTGGTCGCAATCATTTTATTGCAGTCACACTGGAGTATAGCTTTTAGAAGACACTTGCCCATGCTGCTACTTAATGTGACTGAACCGGAGACACAAAATCTTTAACAACACAGCCATAATTGCGCTTCTCTAAGTGAGTGTGTGTGTGTGGAGAGAGATAAAAGGAGAGTGAAAATTGTAGGTTGATAGATAGATAAATATATAGCGATAATATATAGCGATAGATAATTAGATAGATAGACATATAGATAGACAGATAGATAGATAGACATATAGATAGATAGACAGATAGATAGATAGATTTCTTTATTAGCCACAAGGGCGCAACAAGAAAGGGGACAATACAAAGACATGCCGGGGATTTTACATACAGTCGTGTAAAAAATATAAAAACAAACAATTTCAACAATCGAAATCCCCAATAGGGGGGAGGCCCCACAAATGGGTTGTTTAATACCCCGTCGATAGAACAACCCTCAACTCGAGGAGCGTGTTGTGCAAGTGCTCCTTTCTTCCTTTTGCTCTCTTCCTCAACCTACAGGCTTATAAACAGAGAAGGCCCAATCACTCGGGCCATTTTCGCTTCATTCACCCACCTTTCAGTAAATTTACTGGGGTGCAGTGCCTCTCTCTCCACCCTGATTCTCCTTCTAAAGTGATACTTAAAGAAGGGAATCAATTGTTGTCCGGAGAGAAAGGCATCTGTCCTCAGTCCTCTCAACCTCGTCCACCATATAACTTCTTTCACCATAGCCACCGTACAGAGGAAAACCGCCTCTCTTTCGTTTTTGAAAGAGTCTGGCGGTTTGATAGATAGATAGATAGATAGATAGATAGATAGATAGATAGATAGATGGATGGATAGATAGATAGATAGATAGATAGATATGTTTCTTTTATTTGCCACAAGGGCATCAAAAGTGGGACAAGTACAATGGGGGGAGTTTACAAAACAAAGCGTCCTCAATAGGGAGGAGGCAATAACAATATATAAAAATAAAATAAAATATAACAAAAAATAGAATTATAACAAAATCCTCAATAGAGGATTTTGTTATAAAATATAACAAAAAATAAAATTTATAACAAAATCCTCAATAGAGAGGAGGCGCCTTGGGGGGTCGCACACACCCCCGAAAAAAGTGTGCAACCCTTTTCCTCAGGAGCACAGAGAGGGGGTGGTCCCTCGTTCCTTCCTCTTTTCCACCTACAGGCTCATGTAAAGAGAAGGCCCATTCACACGGGCCATTCTCGCCACTTTCACCCACCTTTCATAAAAACGACTGGGGTGCAGCACCTCTCTCTCCATCCTGATCCTTCTTCCGAAATGATATCGGAAGAAACGGACCAGTTGTTGGCCAGAGAGAAAGGTGCCTGACCTCAGTCCTTTCAGACGCGTCCACCATACAACCTCTTTCGCCATGGCTATTACGCACAGAAACACCGCCTCTGCTTCATCTTTGAAGGGGGGAGGCGGCTTGATCATTACAATAGACTTGGTGGTCAACCGGATCGGTCCCACCCTTGACAGCAGTTGTTCGACATAGCCCCACAGATCGGCTACGCCCGAGCAGTGTACCAATGCGTGTGCAACGGTTTCCTCGTCGCACACGCATCTGGGACAGATCTTTTTGGCGGGGTCCCTACCCGGGCGCTCGTGTCTGTAGAGCCTTTCTCGAACGGGTAAAGCTCCTCGGTAGCACTGCCAGGCCAGGGACTTCTGGAAGTTGTCCATAGGTCCCGGGCTGAATGTCCTACCGAACAGGCCGGCCAGTTCGTCCTCCTCCATGTCTAGGGCTTCTCCGAGGGCGTCGTCGCACCTGCTGCGTACCAGCCCTCTATAGAATGTTGCGGTGGAGTCTCCACTGATAACCGGATCCGCCTGCCAGAGGACGGTGAGCGCCTGGGCACACTCAGTGTGCCAGGCGCCCAGTTTTCTCGGTCTTTAGATAGATAGATAGATAGATAGATAGATAGATAGATAGATAGATAGATAGATAGATAGATAGATAGATAGACAAGTAGAAACATCGAGAGATAGATAGACAGAGAGACTGATATATATAGAGTGATATATAGAGATAGATAGACAGAGAAGACGGAGAGAAAAAGAGACAGAGAATGAGAGAGAGAGGGGGATAGCATTTTATTCTTAGACTTCTGAGCTTCTGTGAGTTTGTCAAATATAACTCTGTGCTTATCTCATGAGATGAGCCGATACGTGTTGTATTGGTACCTGAATGTGAAAAGATCGTGCATGAAAATTTATTTAAATATTTCACTGACCGCCGGACGTTTATCTGCTATTTAACATAATTAAAGGACAACTACCGGACAAGATGAATAATTGCTATTGGGTCGATCTTTACTTCTAATCTTTCCGGATCGTTAACATACATGCTAGTAGCAATACTGATGGTTGTGTTTGGTGGTGGTGGTGGTGGTGGTGGCGGCGGCGGCGGTTGTTGAGTCGGTGGCTGTGCTGTTGATGGAGTGGAGATATTTGGGGCTTTGTTAGCGCTTGTTGTAGCTATATGTCAATGACGGCCAAAAGATGGTCGTTGCTCTCTCACCATCTGCTGGTGTTATTGTTGCCGTTGTTATTTTGTTGCTGTCTACAATATAGTTGAGGGTTGGGTGGTAGTTTTAAGCGGTAGCGCTTGAGACATCGTGGCTTTAGTAGTGTTGTTTAAACCCAGGTGACTGCGATATAAGGTTAAACCTACAAACAATAATTCCAACTATAACAGTTCCATCCTTTCTATGAACTCAAAGTGTACTCTAAACTTCCTTATCTATGGCTGTCTTATTTTAAGACGATGTGATTTGCTTGAACTGCAAAGCAATCCTTGTTGATGTTTTTTGTTAACGATGTCATTGCAATAGGTCAATAATTTGCAGAATTATTAGTCCCTAGGATATAATGCCTTCCTTTATTTTTTCCGACCTACTGAGCTCTAAATTCGAATCCCGTTGAAGTCAATTTTGATTACATGCTTTCAATAAAGTATCAAACTTGCACCAAGACCGGTTCCCTCTCCTTTTAATCTTGGATTATGCTGTTATATATATATATGTGTGTGTGTGTTTCAGAAGATCCTGTTATGGGTGAAAGCAACGATTCTTTGCTTAAACTTTAATCTGTTATTTTAATAAATATTTGTTCTATGGTTTTATATATTTTGATATATATATATATTATCCTTATCGAGCCCTCTTCGGATTTTAGTCTGTATATATATATATATATATTGGAAAATTATCTCTGTATTCACTGCATCAAAAAAAAAAATGTAAACTCTGCTGCATGTATTGAATACTCCTTTCTCCCGTTTGTAGACGTAAGCTAATACATATTAGAAGCTTTAGCTTTCAATAAAATATATACATTCTGTTCGCTAAATCATTTTATTTTAGTTTGTAAGCACAATTATTCACCAATCACTACACTGACCTGCACACACACTTATATATATATATATATATATATATATATATATATATATATATGTATGTATGTATGTGTGTATATATACATATATGTGTGTGTGTGTGCGTGCGAATATGTGTGTGTTTGTGTGAAGGCATGCGTGTTTGTGTGTGTGCGAGAGAATGAATCTATATTAGAGATTAAAGATTCTGATAATATGTACAAACTCTATATTAAGTACTGAGTAAGTTTTCTATTTGTAAACACAATATTTCACCAATGCAAATACACGCGTGCACTCTATCACCCTATCACACATAAACACAAGCAGACACGTAGACACGCACCCACACACATTCATACACACAGAAATATACACACATATACATATATGCACACACACACACACACAAATGTACTGTCACACAGCATTAGAAAGTTTTGCCTGAATAAATGAATAAAAAAAAGTTTGAGTGACAGTCAAACACACACATATATATATGTGTGTGTGTGTGTGTGTGTGTGTGTGTGTGTGTGTGTGTGTGTGTGTGTGTGTGTGTGTGTGTGTGTGTGTGTGTGTGTGTGTGTGCGCGTGTGCGTGTGTGTGTTGAATAGTTGTGCACTTTCAATGATTAAATACCTCGCTTTGTTGAACAAATATATTGCCTCTGTTCATATATGTCTATCGAATATATATTCCTATATGTGTGTGTATATATATATATATATATATATATATATATATATATATATACATACATATATATATATTACTTTCTCTATTTGTCTCTCTCTCTCTCTCTATATATATATATATATATATAAATAGAGAGAGAGAGAGAGAGAGATAGATGTGTGTGTGTGTGTGTGTGTGTGTGTGTGTGTGTGTGTGTGTGTGTGTGTGTGTGTGTACACATGCTCACTCATATGTGTTTAAACACACGCACACATATACACACACGGAGCACAGACTCACTCAAATGTACATATGTGTGCAATTGAATATGTACGTATGCACTGATATCCTTATTGAGTACTGTGATGTTGGGAAATCGAATAATGCTCGTCATAATGTATTATATTCCTACTCTGCTCT
>OZ024743.1:25154701-25157201 GCA_964016885.1 Eledone cirrhosa | reverse complement strand
CCATACAATTTAGTATGAGTCCAAGGCGGAATTGTTAGATTATCTGATCATTTGTTATTTGTTCCAGCTCTTTACATTTTCTGTTTAAATCCCTCTATGCGTGATAAACCTAATCGTTCGTATAGGTTAAAACAGTTACCTAACTCTTTGATGCTTTTAGCAGAATCTACTGAATTGAAGCAACTAAACTAGATCGTGAGTTTGATGATATCTTTTTTCATTCCCTCACCAGTCTCGCAGAACCTGCAAAGGGTCAAGGGCTCTGCCATTCCTGAACTGACTATATAATAAATTAAATATATTTAGTCAGATATATAACACAAGAAAATAAACATACATGCGAGCCGCCGAGGAGCACTTCCCTTACATTGTCGCTCGACATGCTATCTTTAACAGCCAGATCCAGTCTCCAATCTCATCCAACTATGGTTATAAAAATGGGAGAACACATTTGATAATGTAGTCCAAGTTACCCAGTTCCGAAAATGAAAAACATTATATATATATATATACATACATATATATATATATATACATATATATATATATATATATATATATATATATATATATATATATATATATATATATATATATATATATATATATATAATATACATGCACACATATATATATCTATATATATAACGAAGGAATTGTGGTAAGGAACCAGATGGACCATAACGCACCAGAGTATTCATTACTTAGGATAGTAGAGTGGGTAATAGGAAAAAGTATGACCCCGACGGCAGAGACAAACCGTTTCGACGGCTGTTTGTGGACTGAAATAGCCGTCGAAATAGCCGTCGAAATGGCATGAGTTCTGCCGTCGGGGTCATACTTTTTCATATATATATATATATATATATTGGTAAACGGAATAGAAAATGCTGACAAATTGTTCACAGTTGAAAAATGGTTTAATTAGGAATAAAAGAGTATTAGTGATTGTATGGGTTAGTATTCAGTTGTGGCTTAACCACAACTGAATACTAACCCATACAATCACTAATACTCTTTTATTCCTAATTAAACCATTTTTCAACTGTGAACTATTTGTCAGCATTTTCTATTCCGTTTACCAATATATAATAACTTGTGTGTTACACCTCTATTCTTTTAACTATATATATATATATATATATATATATATATATATATATATATATATATATATATATATGAGAAAGCGAGGGGTGGAGATGTGTATATAGCATTTCGTGAGCACCTTACTGACGAACGGAAAGTGAATTGATCTTGATCCTCAAGTAAATATGGAGAACTGTTCAAGATCTCGGTTCAACAGAGGCTCCCGAATTTTGCTTTTCATTGATATTCACTCGACACCAGTAGAAGCAGCGGCAGTAGTAGTAGTAGTAGTAGTAGTAGTAGTAGTAGTAGTAGTAGTAGTAGTAGTAGTAGTAGTAGTAGTAGTAGTAGTAGTAGTAGTAGTAGTAGCAGCAGCAGCAGCAGCATTCTAAATTAAGCGATGAAAGAATGGAAGGCGTATGTGGAGTAGTATAAAACAATGGGAGGTAATAGAAAAGAAAATTAATTAAGTAAAATGTTTGACGCTGAAATCATGAGCTGTGTTGACAGGTTATTTGTGGCGGCAGTGGTAACATATAACAGGGAACAGATAAGAGGGAGCGCAGGTGACGTGGTATCGGTTGATAGAACGATAAAGTGGTGTAGGAAATTTGGAGAAGAGTATTGTTGTGGTTAGTTAGAGCATAGGTGACTTTTATTGGTGATCATTGATGGTGATGGTGATGATGGTGGTGGTGGTGGTGGTAATGGATGAATTATCTATCATTTGATTTGAACAAAAAATAGGAAACAATAGAGAAAATGTGTGTAATGGAGATTGTCTTGTATTTTTCGGTTGGTTTTTTGGGGGGATGGGGGGGTGAAAAAAGATAGTGGTGGTGCTTGGACAAATGAGCAATGCTGGAAAAGCAATGGCGTTGAAAGGCTGTGGTGCACTCGAATGATGGAAGCGGTGAGACTGAGCTGACAACAGACAAGTGGAGATTAACACACACATACACACAGACTCATATATATATATATATATATATATATATATATATATATATATAATGTATAATAAACAATACAATATAATTACCTCATTACCAGAGGTTTCCCGAATAAGACGAATACGAAAAACGTCTTATTCGTTCGTCGGACAAGGCAATACTTGTCCGACGAACGAATGAGGACGTTTTTCGTATTCGTCTTATTCGGGAAACCTCTGGTAATGAGGTAATTATATTGTATTGTTTATTATACATAAAATTTTGCTCTGGTACTTATATAGAGCACTCTTCACTCCTATGACTTTTTCAATTTTCAACGGAAACTTCAATACTTCAATATATATATATATATATATATATATATATATATATATATATATATATATATATATGCTTGTTTCCTTATTTTACAATCAATCCGTTGGTATACATCTATTACGCAATTAACACCTGAAGAT
>OZ024743.1:25147201-25149701 GCA_964016885.1 Eledone cirrhosa | reverse complement strand
TAATGTATACACACTTCAACTGCATTCTAATATATATTGCCTGTACAGGTAATCAAAGTGTTTATACATTTTTGGGACACCCTGTTTATATATATATATATACGTATATATGTATGTGTGTGTATGTGTATGTATGTGTGTATGTGTGTGTATGGGTGTGTATGTGTGTGTGCGTGTGTGTGTGTGTAAATATATATGGTTATATTTATAGGAAAGTATTATGAAATGAAGTAAGAAATATTGTATATTTGAATTGCACTTGTTTTGTCAAACCATTTGATCTGAGATCATGTGTTACTAACTCTGTATTTGGTGTAAATATTTGAATCTTGATAGAAACATTATTTGTGTGCGCGGAGATAATAGTCATTTTTATGACACCATTCAGTATCTCAAGAGCCTGGGAGACATGTGATAATTAGTAAAGTTGATATCATTCCGAACACTTTGGCCAGACTCTTGCACAACAGAGTCCATTGCACTGAAGCACCCATGGTTTAGATGATCTACCAATGAAGGATACAGAGAGAGACAGACATACAGAATGATAGATAGATAGATAGATAGATAGATAGATAGATAGATAGATAGATAGATAGATAGATAGATAGATAGATTGATTGATTGATAAAGAGAGAGAGGGTATATGCATATAGACAAATATCTATCTATCTAAATAATCAGATAGACAAATAAATAGACGTTTTCGTTGTATCTTTATTACATTCATCTTATTTGCCGACCTTAAAGTTGTCACTACGAAACTTTATGTTTTTATGTATATGTTTTTGTTGATGCTTAACTACCAGAAGTACTAACTCTATTTTTAATAAATGTACTTCAAATATCGGTCTGGGGAGGGATGGGCTCCGCCAGGCTTTAAAAATGCTTACGAAACGCCGTATGTCAATACGGCGCCCCTGTGACTCTATCAGGAGTTACGGGACCATACCTACATACATATGTCAAATATAGATCCTTTTTTTTTTTTTATTCCTTATTTTATTGATATGTAGACTAGAAATATGTTTGAGATTTTTTTCTGACAGTTAATATAATTATATTATTAATTTCTGTACGCCGTCATTATTTCTCTCTCAATTGTTCTGTCACTTCCGATATTTCTTCTCCAGCCCTCACCCATTGTTATTCTTGTTTAGCCATAGTTCATACAGGTAACCCATGATTACAGGCTATTAAGCAATAAGAATCCACAAGCTATTACACTTTATTTAAGACAGTGAATGGGCTCTGCCAGGTTTTTATAAAATGCCCAAGAAATGCTGTATGTCATTACGGGACTCTTATAACTCCACTAAGCGTTATAGGTCCATACATACATTCAGAATCTAGGATTACATCACTTACCTTTTGTAAGACTGATTTTAGCAAGATTTTGCTGAGAAGGGGATCAGTACGTTGACTGACCATGTAGGCGTTCTTCTTTGATTCCAGGTCAACTTTAACCAAGCAAAACGTTTGAACTAAGTGGTTCCAACCATGACAATGCCGTCCTTCTCTCATTTGTTGTGTTGTTTGGATTATATATGAGTTTTAATAAGAGGATGAGAATAATTGATTGCCTGAATCGGTAGAGTGTCGGACAAAATGATTTGCAGTGTTTGTTCTGGCTGTTTATATGCGCGGTTCAATCCCACCGATGTCAACTTTACTTTTCATCCTCCCACAATTGAGAAAATGTAGTAGCAATCAAATACTGGACCTATTCTTCAATCCCAGTGCAAAATTATTGGCATGATGCCTTAATAAAACAATTATTAGGACGAGGGATTGGCAGAATCGGCAGAGGCTTAGATAAAATGCATCGATTAAATTGAGCCAGTATTTGACTGGTACTTTATTTATCGATATCAGGAAGATCAGGAAGATAAAAGATGAAGCTGACCTCGGTGAGGTTTGAAATCAGAATGTAAAGAACCATAATGAATAACGGTTTCTTATATAATATAACGGTTTCTTATAAAGAACCATAATGAATAACAGAAGCAGTTTACTAATCCATTGTGCTAATCGAGCAACCTTCATAACGGATTATAATAATTTCTAACATAGAAATGTTGGGGCAGACAACGGCCCATTGAATCGACCCAGTACTTGACTAGTACTATATTGTATCGATGCACGAAAGATGAAACCAGAAGGTGATCTCAGTGAGATTTGAACTTGCAACAAGCAAAACCGGAACTAATACCGTATGGTATTCTATCCGACGTTCTAACAACCCTTCTAGCTCATCGCCTTATGTTGTTTTATTTTTATTTTCTTGTTGATTCTGAAATAGCATAACATTTTTAATGTTTTTTGAAATATACATTTATTTATTTAAAATATTTCTATTTATTATAAAACGATTCTGTTCTATTTTATTTTTTGAAATCTGATGTAACATTTTCTAAAATTATCAATATTGCTATTTTAAGTTTTTTTAAAGATTTTTTATTTCGTATTTTTCTTTATTGAAAATGATAGCTTTGCCTAA
>OZ024743.1:25139701-25142201 GCA_964016885.1 Eledone cirrhosa | reverse complement strand
TCGTGTGTTTTAATGATAGGGGCCCTATTCCTACAAAAAAAAAAAAAACGACATGTAATAATTGTTTTTTGGCAAAACGCCAACTATTATCCCAGTGCATTACTGGTACTTTATTTTATCGACCCCGTAAGGATGAAAGGCAAAGATAACTTCGGCGGGATTTGAACTCAGAATATAAAGGGCAATAACCTTTATATTAACCTGTAATAATGCGTCATTTTTAAGAACACAATGTACTGCCCACTCTGGTGCAGGACTCTGGCTGTGATCGTGAGTCCCACATCCTAACCACCAGAAAATGCAGCTTCACAGTTTGGGGTTGAGGGATTAGTTAGACCAGTCACCTTCACAGTGGAAAGGTTGTAAAGACAAATGTATTCAGAAAATTTAGTTTTCTTCTTCTGTCATATTTTGTGGAACTATTAACCCTGGGCATCTTTAGGTATTACAAATATGTATTGTGTCAAACATCATGATGATCAGAAAGAAACCGGAAGTAACTTATACAAAGGAGAGAGATCGGAAACTTAATCCAATTTTCCCTTCCCCCAAATTGTCTACCCTCGTACCTATATTAGAGATCAATGTCTTCATCTCTTTTTCATTCAACGTATTATCTATTCCTCTTAATCTGTCTTTCCTTCTAGTCACCTGACCTTTCTACATTAGCCTCTGTGTTACTGTCTCTCTATCCCTTTCCTCTATTTCATTTTTGTACTCTCTATCTATCTATCTATCTATTTATCTATCTATCTATCTACCTATTTATCTATCTATCTATTTATCTCAAAAACGGAGGAGAGGCGGTTTTCCTATGTGTTATGGCTATGGTGAAAGAGGTTATATGGTGGACGGGGTTAAAAGGGCTGAGGTCGGACACCTTTCTCTTCAGCGAACAACTGATTCGTTTTTTCAAATATCATTTTGGAAGAAGAATCAGGATGGAGAAAGAGGTGCTGTACCCCAGCAAATTTTATAAAAGGTGGGTGAATGTGGCAAAGATGGCCCGAGTGGTTGGGCCTTCTCTCTATATAAGCCTGTAGGTTGAGGAAAAAGAGAAAGAGTGGAGGGGAGTACTCACTCTTGGTGCTCCTGGTGATGAGGGTTGTACATTTTTTCGGGTTGTGTACAACTCCTATTTAACGCCTCCCCCCTATTGGGGATTTCAATTGTTATTTGTTATTTTATTAATAGTTTTATTTTCATATACCTGTATGTAAACTCCCCATTTGTATTTGTCCCCTTCTTTTGTGCCCTTGTGGCTAATAAAGAAATTTATCTATTTATCTATCTATTTATCTATCTATCTATCTATCTATCTATCTATCTATCTATCTATCTATTTATCTATCTATCTTTCTATCTATATGTATTTATATCTATTAATGCCTTTTAAATTCTTGATAAGAACTATCTACATCAAGGTCTTGATACAGTCTGCAATAATAACAACAGGAATAGTCCGAGGTAACTAGTCGTGTTGTAAATCAGAGGTTCAAAACTGAATTTCTTTCTTTCACGTGTGTGTAAACACTGAGATGAAATTGCCTTTCCAATACACTCTTATGTCTCGCACTCTTGTTCGCATGCCTATATATATATATGTGTGTGTGTGTGTGTGTGTGTGTGTGTGTGTGTGTGTGTGTGTGTGTGTGTGTGTGTGTGTGTGTGTGTGTGTGTGTGTGTGTGTGTACATATATGTGTCTGTGTGCGTGTATACATACTTATAAATAATCATATACCTGTAAAAATGCTTACATACATACATACATAATACATACATATATATATATACATACATACATGCATGCATGCATACATACATGCATACATACTTACATACATACATATATACATAGATGTATATATGTATATATACATAGAAAATATAATATGATGGAAGAGAGGAAATCGGCTTGTTAATGATTGCCATGTAACAAACATGCGGATACATCTTCTGAAGGATGTGTGTGAATGTGTGTGACTGCATTTGCGTATGTATATGTGTTTGTGTGAGTTAATGTTTGTATATGTGTGAGCATGTGTATGTGCGCAGGCACACATATTTGGTACACATGTATAGTGCAGCAGTCGTTCAAACAATGACACACATGCACACGCCTGACGTGGTAATAAAAGCGCATGCTTCCGGCAAAGCAAGTTTGCGATATAGTTCGGTTTTCCTTACAAACATCACATTCCTTACAATCTCTGATTGACCTTTCTTGGTGACCGTACATACTTCACATAGTTAAGACGATATCACAAGAAAACTGGATTCCTTCCTTCCTTCATTATACGTTATACATTTTACATTTTTTTTTTCTTCTTGTTGTAGTTGTTGTTTATTTGTCTGCTGTTATATTGCTATATATTGTCAAGGATAAGAGAAGAATTCTTTAACCTTGAATAGTCATCTGCACATATCCAAGTGCACTCTTTTATTTTCACCGTCTTCTTCTTTGCCCCAGTTTATCTAGTACTGTCAATATGGACTAGA
>OZ024743.1:25122201-25124701 GCA_964016885.1 Eledone cirrhosa | reverse complement strand
TTTTTTTGTTCTTGATGACATCTGCCTCCAGAACACCTAAATATTTGTATCCCTCTTCAGTGTCAATTTCCTTTATCATCTCACCTGTTGGTACATGGATTCCGTTTCTCCTGCTCAATTTACCCCTCTTCATCACTAGGACTCCACACTTATTAATACCAAATTGCATACATATATCATTGCTGAAAATACGGACAGTGTCAACAAGTATATCCAACTACTTCTCACTCTTCCCAAAGAGTTTAAGATCGTCTATGAAGAGGAGCTGGTTGATGGTAAGCTCTCCTTTTCCCAACTTGTATCCTGCTCTCACTTTTCGCAATATAACAGTCAGGGGTATCAGGTCAAGGACAAACAGCAGAGGGAACAAACTATCTCCCTGGAAGATACCTCTCTTGATCTTCACGCCTCCCAAGGATTCTCCACCCGATGTTAACTCTGTTTCCCAGGACTTCATACTTTTGCTCAACATCTGTCTGATGTTATCTGCCACCTTGAAGATCTCTAGGCTTTTTGTTATCCAAGAATGAGGTATCATGTCGAATGCCTTTTTGTAATCTATCCATCTCATGGCATGGCAAGACCAGTGTGTCTCCTCTTGCAATTCCTCATTACCATCTTATCAATAAGTGACTGTTATATTGTACCACGGGACTTCTTTCGGCATCCTTTCTGTTCGTCCGGTAACAAGTTGTTTATGTGGAGGTGATGGTAGATTTCCTCAGACACAATGCTTCTTAACAGTTTCCACATTACGGAAAGACATGTGATAGGCGTATAGTTGGTAACATCATTACCCTTGATTCGGTCTTTCATTACCAGAACTGTGGTACCTTTTGTCAACCACTCTGGTACCTCACCCGACATCAAGCAGTCATTGAACATGGTTGTCAGTTTCGGGTGGAGGGATGTTATATTTTTAATCCAATACCCTTGCACACCATCTGGGCCTGATGATTTCCAGTTGGTTACTTTTTTGGCCTGCCCTTTCAGAGTTTCAACAGTGATACTCAAATCAGGTTGTTGGTGTGCTTGTTCACTAATCCCCTTTTCCCTCGGAAGTTTCTCCCCTATTGGGGAATTTTTCATTGTTTCTTTTTTGTTACATCCTCTGTTTTTTGTTTTTTTTACACGCAGAAATACCCATTTGTACCGTTCTGTATTGTCCTGTATTGTCCTGTATTGACCTTAATGTCTTACTTTGTGTAAACCCTTGTGGTTAATAAAGCATTATTATTATTATTATTATAGTTGCATTTATCTTGCTTTATGTTCATACGAGTTATCACCAAGTCACAACCAGTGACCTCAAGAGACAACAAGGTCCGCTATGTTCAAGAAAGAACATACATACACACACATGCATCTTTAGGTGTTTAGACTTGTGATGTACTTATATTGACAGAATCTTCCTTAGTATATGGGCAGTTCCCATTAGTACTATCTTTTGTATTTCTCCTATACGCGGGTTTCCTGAGATTTGCGATAAGTAATCATTAGACCCCTTAGGTATCATTCCTAGAGCGCCTACAACCACTGGCATTATTTTATTATTATTATTATTATTATTATTATTATTATTATTATTATTATTATTATCATTTTTTTCGGTAGTGTCCTGCAAGTGCCTACTGCATCACCTGACATACCTCCGTGTTTCTGAGTTGTGCAGCATTGTGCTCTTATTTCTATAGACTCCTCCTTTTAATGCACTGCATCATGTTTTACTGGGGTTTTAGCTTGTTTCTTATGTTATCTTAGTGTTTTGTCTGTTGTGTGTGGTGTATGTAATGTAAATGGCGTTATTTTATTGGGTATTAATCTTGTCGAGGACATGTTGTGTGAGTTGTCTTGTTCTAATATTCTTATTATTTTATTCAAGTTTATTGTACACCCCCACTGTTCCTGTCTTAGTATTGTCCCCTATATGTCGGCCCTTGTGGCCAATAAATGAAACCATTGATATTATTATTATCATTAGTAGTAGTAGTAGTAGTAGTAGTAGTAGTAGTAGTAGTAGTAGTAGTAGTAGCAGCAGCAGCAGCAGTAGCAGTAGTAGTAGTAGTAGTAGTAGTAGTAGTAGTAGTAGTAACAGCAGCAGCAGCAGTAGTAGTAGTAGTAATAGTAGTAGTAGTAGTAGTAGTAGTAGTAGTAGTAGTAGTAGTAGTAGTAGTAGTCAGAAGTCTTATGTATTTATTGCGTGCTTTCATTGCACTACCAATAGAAATTCCATGTGCTTTGGATATACGCAGCGTTTTATTTTGGATTCGTATGTTCTGTTGCAATCTAAATTACTTTGTAATATATGTGCAGTATTTAGTAGTGTTATTTTCTGTACGTTGTGCATATTTTATAAGTTTTATATACTGTACATACTGAGGATGTAGGATAGGTGGGATCTACATCACTCAATTACTTCACTTGATCTAAAAGTATCACACCTTCGATCCGAAGTAGCAATCGATACTTTTCTCCCGGAAATATGATAAATAAAAGCATG
>OZ024743.1:25114701-25117201 GCA_964016885.1 Eledone cirrhosa | reverse complement strand
CACACACATACACACAGTCACTGACACACACACATACACACAGTTACTGACACACATACACACGCACATGCACTAACACAGACAGTCACTGAGACACACACATACACAGACACACACACATATAGACACAGGCACTAACACACACCCATACACACACATGCACTGACACACACACATACACACACAGGCACTGACACACACCCATTAACACACAGTACTGACACACACACAGTCACTGACACACACCCATACAAACATACCCATACACACACACATACACACTGGCACAGACGCATACACTCTCACACACACACACTGGCACAGACACATACACACACACACACTGGCACAGACACATACACACACATGCACTCTCACATAGACACTGGCACACAGATATACACACACATGCACTCTCACATACACACTGGCACACAGATATATACACACATGCACTCTCACATACACACTGGCACAGACACATACACACACATGCACTCTCACACACACACACTGGCACAGACACATACACACATATGCACTCTCACATAGACACACTGGCACAGACACATACACACACATGCACTCTCACATACACACTGGCACAGACACATACACACACATGCACTCTCACACACACACACTGGCACAGACACATACACACACATGCACTCTCACATAGGCACTGGCACACAGATATACACACACATTCACTCTCACATACACACTGGCACACAGATATACACACACATGCACTCTCACATACACACTGACACACAGATATATACACATGCACTCTCACATACACACTGGCACACATATATACACACATGCACTCTCACATACACACTGGCACACATATATACACACATGCACTCTCACATACACACTGGCACACAGATATACACACACATGCACTCTCACATACACACTGGCACACAGATATACACACACATGCACTCTCACATACACACTGGCACACAGATATATATACACACATGCACTCTCACATAGACACTGGCACACATATATACACACATGCACTCTCACATACACACTGGCACACATATATACACACATGCACTCTCACATACACACTGCCACACAGATATACACACACATGCACTCTCACATAGACACTGGCACACAGATATATACACACATGCACTCTCACATACACACTGGCACACAGATATACACACACATGCACTCTCACATAGACACTGGCACACAGATATATACACACATGCACTCTCACATACACACTGGCACAGACACATACACACGCATGCACTCTCACATAGACACTGGCACACATATATACACACATGCACTCTCACATACACACTGGCACACAGATATATACACATGCACTCTCACATACACACTGGCACACATATATATACACATGCACTCTCACATACACACTGGCACACATATATACACACATGCACTCTCACATACACACTGGCACACATATATACACACATGAACTCTCACATACACACTGGCACACATATATACACACATGCACTCTCACATACACACTGGCACACAGATATACACACACATGCACTCTCACATAGACACTGGCACACAGATATATACACACATGCACTCTCACATACACACTGGCACACAGATATACACACATGCACTCTCACATACACACTGGCACACATATATACACACATGCACTCTCACATACACACTGGCACACAGATATATACACACATGCACTCTCACATAGACACTGGCACACAGATATATACACACATGCACTCTCACATACACACTGGCACACATATATACACACATGCACTCTCACATACACACTGGCACACAGATATATACACACATGCACTCTAACATAGACACTGGCACACATATATACACACATGCGCTCTCACATACACACTGGCACACAGATATACACACATGCACTCTCACATACACACTTGCACACATATATACACACATGCACTCTCACATACACACTGGCACACATATATACACACATGCACTCTCACATAGACACTGGCACACAGATATATACACACATGCACTCTCACATAGACACTGGCACACAGATATATACACACATGCACTCTCACATAGACACTGGCACACAGATATATACACACATGCACTCTCACATACACACTGGCACACATATATATACACATGCACTCTCACATACACACTGGCACACAGATATATACACACATGCACTCTCACATACACACTGGCACACAGATATATACACACATGCACTCTCACATACACACTGGCACACATATATACACACATGCACTCTCACATACACACTGGCACACAGATATATACACACATGCACTCTCACATACACACTGGCACAGACACATACACACACATGCACTCTCACATACACACTGGCACACATATATACACACATGCACTCTCACATACACACTGGCACACAGATATATACACACATGCACTCTCACATACACACTGGCAC
>OZ024743.1:25099701-25102201 GCA_964016885.1 Eledone cirrhosa | reverse complement strand
GATCAAAAGAACATCTATTTTATTAATATTTGTATTTTAATATATATATAAGTTTATCTTGGGTTCGATCACGCGTAAGCACTGTCAGGTACTCAGTACATAGCAGAGTATAAATATTTAATATAGAAATGGCTTTTACAGGACTAGAACTGTTTCATTCGGGAGAAATCATCATGAAGCACCGGGATTCCTGATGATTTCTCCCGAATGAAACACCTATTTTTATTTAGTTACATATATATATATATATATATATATATATATATATATATATATATATATATATATATATAAAATTGGTGTGGGATGCTTAAAGCGTCCGTAAGCGGTACGCCGTTTGACCACTCGATTCCTCTTATAGAGCAGAGTATAATATCGCATAAGAAACGGAGAATCATTGTTGCGACGAATAACATTTATTAGACATATTACAATCGTTTCTCTGGCGACCAGCTCGAGGCACGATCGATGCAATGATCGAACCTGACTCTGAAATCGCAAGAACCTCAGATACGTCTCGATTCTACGAAGCAGGTTTCCAAATGTGATATATATACATATATATATAGTTTAATATGTTGCAACCATATATATATATATATAGCTTAATATATTGCAACCTTGAGCGGTTCGATAGCGAAAAGCACGTCACACTTGAGTACACTTAATATTGACACTCTGACACGTCATTCCTACTTCTTATTAATTATATCTATATCGACAAGAAAAAATACTCAATACTTAGAAGAGTTGAGTTATATACTGATTCTTCTTGAGTCGCTACATATTGTTTCTGAAGATCAATAGTGACTATACTTAGGTTTCGTATACAGTAATACTGCGTGTGGATAGATGGGAATAAAAGTTTTAACTCCAATCCGAGCATTCCACCCTAAAGCTCTCTTTATTATTCCAGAGCTAGCTGTCGAAACAGCTGGAGCTCAGCCGTCGGGGTCCAGACTCTTTTCCTATAACCCACTCTACTACCCATAGTACTCTGGTGCATTATGGTCCACCTGGTTCCTTACCACACTTCCTTCGTTATATATATTATATATACATATAAATACATATATATATATATATATGTGTGTGTGTGTGTGTGTGTGTGTGTGTGTGTGTGCGTGTGTGTGTGTGTGTGTGTGTGTGTGTGTGTGTGTGTGTGTGTGTGTGTGTGTGTGTGTGTGTGCATGTATATATATCAGATAGAGTGCGTGTGTTAAATATAGAGTGTGTGTGTTCGAACACTAATAGAATAATAATAATAATTGTGGATCACTATTAATAATTGTTTCTATTTTTGGCACAAGGCCAGCAATTACCCAGTACATTACTGGTACTTTATTTTATCGACCCCGTAAGGATGGAAGGCAAAGTTAACCTCGGCAGGATTTGAATTCAGAACGTAAAGGATCACTATTAATAATAGTTTACCAGTAGCTTCTTAAGGGTGTATGGTAAATAACTCGCCTGGATTGCGAGAAATGCAGGGTTCAAATCCTCACTGACGCCTCTATCAATATTTTCCGTCTCAATGGGAAATATACGCGATGTTTCAGTTATTGAGTATAGTGATCAATTATTGTTATTATTGTCATATATTTTGGGGGGTCACAAGTTTCTAGAGCTCTCCATATCTGTACTCAAATGTCTTTCCTAAAATTATATAAACATTTATTTCAATTACATTTATATATAACAATTGTTGCGTGCGTGTTTATAAATATACACATATGTATCTATGTATGTATGTAGATATATATAAATATGTGTGTGTGTACGAGTGTGATATATATATATACACACACACACACATATTAGTATATAAATACATACACACAGATATATATATATATATATAGTAATAATAATAAATTTGAAGACTAAAATCCAAAGAGGGCTCGATAAGAATAAATATATATCAAATATATATCAAATAGGAGTTTCAGAAGATCCCGTTAAGGGTAAAAGCAGCGATTCTTTGCTTAAACTTTAATCTGTTATTTTAATAAATATATATATAAATATACAATATATTAACAAATGGAAACTATATTTATAAAACCATATTTATTTCATTATACATATTTCAAGGGCCAACAAGGCAGATTATGGTGCGCTTTCATCGGATAAAATATAATACAAATTAGTTTTATAAATAAATATTGACATATCCAGGAAGCTCCATCCGTTAAGGTTGCATTTTTTCAGGGTATGTCAATATTTATTTATAAAACTAATTTGTATTATATTTTATCTGATGAAAGCACACCATAATCTGCCTTGGTGGCCCTTGAAATATGTATAATGAAATAAATATGATTTTATAAATATAGTTTCCATTTGTTAATATATTGTATATTTACTCCAATAATTTGTTGAGTGCTTTATATCAGTTATAAACATATTTTAGCTTCTGGTATCCCAAGAAATTAAATATAACCTCTACATATATATATATATATGTATATATATATATATATATATATATATATATATA
>OZ024743.1:25069701-25079701 GCA_964016885.1 Eledone cirrhosa | reverse complement strand
GACTATGGCCGATCGTTTCGGCGGAAAAAGAAACACAGTTTGTCACCTGTGGGATTGGACATAGCGATAATGTTTGATAACCAACTGAAAGAATAATCAGTTTCGCACAATTGTTCATATTCTGTTACACATCTATTGAGTAATCTTTCACCCATTTTTACCCCTATATATATATAATAATAAAATGTGGAGAGGAAGCACACGAGTTAGGATATATATATATATATATATATATATATATATATATATATATATATATATATATATATATATATGAAAAAGGGAGAAAGAGACGATTATTAGGAAGAAAAATTTTTTTTTTTCCTTTTTTTATTTATTTCTCTCTTTTTTCTGGGTTAGAAAATGATTAAAACGAAATGTTTTACTTTGTGTGAAGTGTTAAGGTATTAACAAAGTAAAACATTTCGTTTTAATCATTTACTAACCCAGAAAAAAAGAGAGAAATAAATAAAAAAAGGAAAAAAATATATTTTTCTTCCTAATAATCGTGTCTTTCTCCCTGTTTCATATATATATATATATGTATATATATATATATATCAAGGACTATTTTTATCATATGTAACCCATGTGCAACCACGCAGTATATATATATATATATATATATATATATATATATATATATATATATATATATATATACAGGGGGTCACCCAAAAATATATACACACTTCAACAGTATTCTAATATATATTTTTGGGATATATATATATTTTTATATATATATATATCAACTAGAAATTGATTGACATATATATATCTAAAATAAACATGTCTTTCGGACATAACACCCTTAATTTAATTTTGAATATATATATATATATATATATATCTGTGTGTATGAGTGTGAGAGAGAGAAAGAGAGAGTGTGTGTGTGTGTACAGACCTCTAATGTATTATGCTCGAGTAATTTGACTGTACCACACCTACTATATATATAAACGTGTGGTGTTGTACCTATGTTTATATATAACCAATATTTAACCCAATATTGTTATGTGTATACACAGACACGCCCATGCAAACACACACTGACACACATAGACACACACCACACACACACCACACACACACATATATATATACATATATATATATGTAAAAGGTAAACAGAAATAAGAACACAATCGGTAGAGTATATGGAAGGGATATATTAGGTTAACGTGTGAAATACCAGGAAGAAAGAATGAAAAATTAGGAAGATTCAGGGGACGGGATATATAAATGTGTGTGTGTGTGTGTGTGTAATTATATGTATATGTATATATGCTTATATATATATATGTATACTACATAATTCTTTCTACGTTAGGCACAAGGCCAGCCATTACTCAGTACATTACTGGTATTTTATATGTATACTACATAATTGTTTCTACTTTTGGTACAAGGCCAGCAATTACCCAGTAGATTACTGGTACTTTATTTTATCGACCCCATAAGGATGAAAGGCAAAGTTAACCTCGGCGGGATACTACATAATGGCATATATATACATACATTATTATACATACATGCATTATTGTTTACTAACCGGAGCCACTAGTTCTACCCATTGGTAAACAATCTAATATCGTATATGTGTGTGTGTGTGTGTGTGTGTGTGTGTGTGTGTGTGTGTGTGTGTGTGTGTGCGTGCGCGAGCGCGCGTGTGTGTGTGCGTGGGGGGGGGGGGGGGGTACACTATACGAAAGCCACCGAATTTATTTCACCAATCTCCGGACCTGACCCACTCACTCAATGAGGAACTGCACCTCATCATACAGAATAGACACAATTAGTGAGTATGATGGCACTGTTTGCCAAACCCAATAATAAAGTAACAGAATTCTCCTAAAATATACTAACGAAGCCTATCACTGTACGACTGCTGGGAGTGACGATAAGTTTACAGTTGTCTTTCGAAATTACACATTTTACTTACGGTACTCACATTTATAGTCTCAGTTCAAATCCTGATGTAGAGTTTGTGTTTCATCTCTTGGAGTGTTGCTATAATATAGTACAAGTTACATATCCACTATAGATTGAACTGATTACACTACTCAACATAAAGTATTGTGGCGTGTAGCTTGTGTTTCAAATCTGTATCAAATTCAACCGAAGCTGAATTTGCCTTCGATCTTACTCTGGCTAAGTAAAAATACGTACCGGTAACACACTACGCTCGAGTAATTTGACTCTGCACCACTTTTCCACACTAAAAAGACTTGCAGTTTTGTGTCTATGTTATAAACAGCATTTCTTTAACTGAAGGTTAATGGGGCCCACAAATATTTATTTATATTTAATTGTATTATGCATCACAGGAGGACATAAAACTCGCTTTTGACCACATGAACTTTGCTATGGACCATTTCTGAGCACACAGAGTACGCACTGCATCACATGTTTAACCCATTTATGTTTATGTTTACCTATTGCTAATTA
Organism: Eledone cirrhosa; assembly: GCA_964016885.1. Taxonomy (NCBI): domain Eukaryota; kingdom Metazoa; phylum Mollusca; class Cephalopoda; order Octopoda; family Eledonidae; genus Eledone; species Eledone cirrhosa. The sequence continues at coordinate 25,077,250 of OZ024743.1, read as the reverse complement.
CTACTAATTACTATATAATATCTATAAAATTGCTCCATTGAATTATTAAGAAGTCATAGCTGATTAAACGATTGCAGAATAGACATGTTAGCACACAGTTATATATTTTTGTTTATGTATTTTGGAAAGGATATAATTAATTAAATCAAAATCAGTAATTACTTGACAGGTAATTATTTTATCGGTGCCAAGATTTTAACTCAGGGCGTTCCTAAATACTGCAAGTCTTTTTTTTTTTTTCGGTGCTCTACTCATTCTACCATCCTCCATCATTCTTTAACACAAGTATTTATTGGATAGGATCAATTATATCGTCACAAGTAAAATAAAACAAAAACTAGCATTATATATTATTGATCAAGGAGAAATAGATGGCTAAGTCTAGCTTGTTCGATTTCTGATCTGGCGATGTAAAGAAATCAGTCTAAGGTTGAAGGGGGACAAAAATGGGCACATGAATATCTGACAATCCTCTTAAAACAACCTCTCAAACCCATGAATTTTGAGAGCCTCTTACATCACTCTGGGAGTGGGATGTTAAAAACAATCTTGTTCAAACCTTGCAAAATTTCTTTCGAAGAAACTGACACTAAATATTTTTGTCCGGTGCCATAACCTTTCTGCCTCATTTATTTCTATCATAATCTCAAGAAGACACATTTTTTGTGGGACAGGGATAGACATCAATGAAGTATTTAACTCCTATTTTCTTTTATCGATCCCAGAAAGATAAATGACAAAGTTAACCTAGACAGGATCTGAACGCAAAGGGACGTAACCATATCATAATAATGATTTCCTTTATTGGCATCATAATAACGGTGGTTAGCACAATGGATTGCAGAATCGGTTGAGCACCAGACAAAGATAATTTAAGTTACATCTCCTTACATTCTAACGTCAAATCTCGAAGGAGGTCAACTGTATTTTTCATTTCTCCTCATAAAAGAAGTACTAGTGAAATGCTGTAGTAGGTGTAATTGGTTGTGACTCACAACTTTCCCCCAAAACTGGACGGTTTGTCATGGTGAGAAATCAATAATGATAATTTCTTATATTAGCTCAAAGACAGAATTTGAGAGAGTAGCTTGATTTGTAGTTTATATTTTTATTAACTGGTACATTATTTTATCGATCCTTGAAGGATGTAATGCAAAGTTGACCTCGGCGGGATTTGAGGTCAGAACATGAATAGCCAGAAGAATACAACATTCTAAAAATCCTGCCATCTTTCGACCAAATATAAAACCACTTTTTTATAATTAAATTTTAAGTGGAACATGTTATCTGTGATTGGATCAACGCAATATATTACTGCTACTTCATCTATCGACCATAGAAAAGCATAGTCATATCAGAGTAGTTTGAAACTTAAATAAAGGTGTTTTTTTTTCACCAGTCCAAATCTCAGTGCACTATTGAATCATATTATCTATTTGATATCCTACAAGTTAGATACTAACAACGATAACATAACACATTCGGAAGATCCTCAACACAAACACGCATCCTACCACAAATAACTAACAAATCCGCTTTACATAACACTTTTCTATCTTAAAATATATAAAATAAACAAGAGAAGGATTGAGACCTAAATCAATTAATATTTGAATTTTTAAATACTGTTATTTTAAAAACACACACACACACACACACACATACACACACACACATATATATATATATATATATAATGTTTAATATAGAAATGGCTTCTACAGAACTAGAATTGTTTCATTCAAAAGAAATTATCAGTTCTAGTCCTGTAGAAGCCATTTCTATATTAAACATGTTTACACTCTACAAATTTATTGAGTAGTTTACTGTGGTTACCCCCGACTGAAGCCAGGACTCACATATCATATCATATAGGGGGTCTTCTGTGTATGCGTGTGTCCCACGTGTTATTTTTTACTGATGTGTATATGTCTGTGTGTATAGTGTGTGAAGAAAATTACTGGATAGTGTTATATATGTGGATGCATTACTATGACTGCAAGATCACAACTTGAACGTCTTTCATTTGATCATCATTTCTACTCAATGTGGATTGACCTGTATAGAGTTAACAATAACATCAACAAAAATGGCAACAGCAATAACAACTAGTAGAATTAAAACAACATTAACACAAGATTAAAGAAAATATCCCGGAAATAAAGAAAATTATGAAGAAGTAGAGAAAACGGATATATTTTTTTTCTCCGTTTTCTTTTCTTTTTTTTTTGTCAATCTTCACTCACCTTCTTTTTGGAACGATGCTAAGTGATCAATATGTGACATATCCGTATCATCCACTGGCAGCAATTTCCCAACCACTTTGCTCGTGTCCAGGGCGTCCCTGGCCGCAAATGCATGCTTAACCAGGACATTTTCAGGAGAAGATTGCTCTCCTCCAAAAACAACAGACGAATATTCTACAGGATGTTGATGCGTCGCTGTGAGATGTAAATGGTGTGCTAAGCTTGTGGCGTATTTGTCTATCCCGAGAGGGACATTGTCATTGCTGTTATTGTTAGTATTGTTGTTGTTACTATGACTACTATTACTACTACTACTACTACTATGGCTACTATTGCTGTTACTGTCATTGATATTACTAATACTACTACTGCTACTACTACTGTTATTATTGTTGTTATTAGTGTGATGGTGGTTGTTGTGATGGTGGTGATGGTGGTGATGGTGATGGTGGTGTGCTTTCGGTGTTCTGATTGTACTGTTGTTGATACTGTTGTTATTATTTCCGTTATTATTGTTGCCGTTGTTGTTGTTGTTCAACGAGGAACCACTAGTGTTCCCGGACAAAATGTCTGATATTAAGAAAGATGGTCGCGTGACGGCCGGGTAGCTGGTCACCATGGTAGCAGCCGGAGTGACAGCAGTGGCGGCGGCTGTGGTGGCGGATGGACCGACGAGAGATTGTGAGTGCAAGTGGGGCGGGGAGAGGGAGGAAGAGGAGACAGAAGAGGCTGTAGGGGTGGAATATGAGGAGAACGCGGAAAAAGCTGCAGAGGCACTTGCAGCCGCTGCGGCCACAACGGCAGTAGCGCTTGTTGTTGTTGTTGTGGTGGCGGTGGTAGTGGTGGTGGGAGATAAGGAAGAGAAAGGAGAAGAAGAAGGGGAAGGAGGAGTAGAAGAAGGAGGAGGAGGAGGAGGTGGAGGAGGTGGAGGAGGAGGAGAAAATGAGGTGCCGACTGTCGCCGATGTAGCTTTGTCGGCGCTCAGCGTGGTAGACGAAGCGAAAGGTATCGCGGTCGGCTTACTACTGGTGAAAGCCATACTACTGGTCACACTACCACTGCTTCCACTACCACCACCACTACTACTACTACTACTACTACTACTGACACTACTACTACTGCAACTACTGCTGCTTTTGTTGTTGCCGCTGCTTCTTTCGCTGCCACTACTAATACTGCCACCCCTATGGCTGCTGCTTGTGTTGCTGCTACTACCACAGTGTTCGATACAACTGTTACTACCATCATTACCACCACTACCACCACCAACAATAACAACCCCAACACTTCCTTCATCATGGCCGACACTCCTCCCAATGCCACCATCACTAACGCAGTCACCACTAACACCACCCCTACAACTATCAAAACTACCGCCCCATCCAGCATCACCAACAACACCAACAACACCAACACCAACACCAACACCAACAACACCAACACCGCCACCCCCACCATCAATGTTGTGGCTGCTGCTGTTACTACTACTACTGCTACTACTACTACAGCTACCACCGCCGCCGCCACCGCCGCCGCCGCCACCATAATCGTCCTCAATAGCACCACTACTCCCACCACTACCTTCACCACTACTGTTATTATCCATGTCGTCCGTGTCAGTACCTCCACCTCCGCCGCCGCTGCTGCTAATATTGTTGACGTTCATTAATAACGACGAGAATGACGAGGAGGAGGAGGAAGAGGAGGAGGAAGGGGTTGCGAGGCTGGAAGAAGGAGAGGGCATAAAAGAGGAAGCACAGGAGGGGGAGGAGGAGGAGGCTGGAAATGATAGAAAGGCGGAGCAAGAGGAGGAAGTCAAGGCGCAACTGTTTGGTGCTCTCTTATTTTTCATATTATGTTTAAAGTTATTATTATTACTGTTACTGTACTTGCTGTTGTTGTTGGTACTGCTAGTATTGTTCTCGTTGTTGTTCTTGCTCATGTGTTTGTTGTTGTTATTGTATCTATGTCCCTCGTCTGATATGATGGTCGTCGTATCCATGTTGGAAATCTCCTGTTGTTGATGTTTCTCGTTAACACCCGTCGTAATCATAACTATGTCGTCCTCATCGTTACTCCTTTCCTTAATATTAACATTATTTGCATTGTTGCTTGCTGTTGTTGTTGTCGATGTTGGTATTGCTATTGTTATTATTGCCGTTGTTGCTGTTGTTGTGGCTGAACCTCTTGCTGTTGCTGTTGCTGTTGTTGTAGTTGTTGTTTTTATTGCAGTTGAATCTGCAACACCGATACCGCCATATTTACTTCCCATGCCACTTGCAATAGTGACGGCGGCGGTGCTAACGACGGCAGTAGATTTACTACAAGTATTATTCCTGTTACTCTTGTTGTTGTAGTTATTGTTGCTCCTGCAGTTGATGTTGTTGTTGTTGTTGTTGTTGCAGTTGTTGCTACTTTTGTTTACTGGTGTAATATAACAACAACAACTACTTCGATTAATATTGATATTATTATTATTATTATTATTATTACTATTACTGCTGTGGCAGCCACAACTATCGTTGATGTTACTATTTGTACAACCACTGCAATCGTTGCTGCTATTGGTGTTGTTATTGCTGAATTTGCTGCTGCTATTGATGTTGCTGCTCGTGCTCGGAACTATGGGACTATCCTTGTCCAACCGAGACACCCTTCCCGAACGATGCTGCTGTATATGATGATGGTGATGAGGAAATTGTTGCTGCTTTAATTGGTGTTTGTTTTGTTGATGATAGAATTGTTGTTGTTGATGCAGTTTTTGTTTTTGTGCTTTGGGACGTAATAGTAATACTGGTTGTTGTTGCTGTTGTTGTTGTTGTTGTTGGTGGTGTTGTTGGAGTTGTTGTGGTGGCGATATCTGTTGCAGCTTCGGCTCCCGTAGTTGTTGTTGTTGTTGTTGTTGTTGCTGCTGGTATTGTTGGCGTTTTTGATAGGAATTTTCCTGGTGTTGGTGGCTGTGAGAATGATGGGACTGTTTATGGGACTGTTGCTGCTGATGGTGTTGGTAGTGCTGGTGGTAATTGTGCTGACGTGGATGTTGAGCAACTAATGCCGGAAATTCGACTCCGGGAGCAGCGACGGGAAGAATTTTATCATCAAGGCTTGTAGCAGAAGAATCCATTGCCACCATAACCTGAACCGACGTTTCGGAGCAACTGGAATCATTGGAGTGTGCGTAGACTCCCGAGCACAAACCTATGTCTTTAGAGCAAACACTCAACTCATCTTTATCAACAGCAACATCGTCCTCGCCTCCACCACTGCTTACGTTATCGACATCCACATCAACATCATCGCTGTTATCAACATCGTTATCATTATTAATTACAATATCACCATCATCATCAACATCATCATCTTTTTCATCGTTGTTGACTTTCTTGTGTTTGTTTTTGTTGCTGGTGTTGTTTTTATTAACGCCGATCTTAGAAGCAGAAGCTCTGCTTTCATAATTATCATGAAGATTACGGCGGTGACGACGAGGGCGGAAAAGATGATGAGTATCATCACTATTATTAGCATCATCACCATCATCAACATCCTTACGAACAACTACATCATCATCATCATCATGGGCATCATTATCACAATCACCATATTCATTATCATTATTATCATCATCATCATCATCATCGTAATCACCGTTGTCACCGTTATATATGTTATCCTCCATATCAATACGATTCACATCGCCTTTACTGCTGGAATGTGCCGTCAAAGATGTCCTACCATTATGGTTCTGTGTTGAAGCTGGCATTCCTGTTGGCATGGTTAGTTTCAAAGTCTTTTTCTTACTAATTTTTTTCTTCTTGCTGACACTGTTGTTGTCGTAGTAGTTATTGTTGTTATTATTATTTTTGTTGTTCTTATTATTCCTGGTGCTGTTGGTTTTATTAATAGTATGAGTAGTAGTAAGAGTAGGGGTAGAGTTGACCGTTGTTGGTGTTGCTGCTATTTCCATGTTACTTAGTTGTAAAAGAAACTAAGAGGAAAAAACAAGAGAATCGGGAAAAAATAATTAAATATAATTGAAAAAGGAAATATATATATACATATATATATATATATATATTATATTATATTATATTATATATATATATATATATATATATATATATATATATATATATATATATATATATATATATTATATTACATTATATTATATATATATATATATTATATTATATTAAATGTATATATATATATATATGTGTGTGTGTGTGTGTGTGTGTGTATATATATATATATATGTGTGTGTGTGTGTGTATGAGGGAGAAGGAGAGAGGCAAAGAGGAATTGCGTTTGGTTGGAAATATGTGCAAAGTTGTTTTTTCTTTGTTTTTTTGTTTTCTTTTTTTGTTGTTGTTTAGCTTTTTTTTTTTTTTTTTTTGTATTTTGTAAGTGTTCTTCAGTAATCAAACATTTATGTAACAAACCATGCCAGCCTCTACAAGATCCTGGTTAGGGCTTTCTTTTGCTTTATGATTAATATTTATCATTTACACTTCCCCTCTCTCCTTTGTTGTTGCTGTAATGGTGGGTTTATTTTTTTCCAAGGTTTATGTTATTGTTGCTATTGTTGTTTTCGGTTTACACGAAATACCAGCCAACCCGGCAAGGCCAGCCAAGTAGGTAACTAAATAACGAAAAATAAATCAGCCCAACACAAACTAACCATCAAACCAGCCAACTACTGCCAGCTGGTCAGGCACAGACCGACAGATTGATAGACAGACTAACAGATAACTAGTCAGTCAGCCAGCCGACACACACACACACTGATAACTTCGACCCACCGACCTTTCACTCAGGCCTACCTACCTGTTTAGTAACTGGTTTATCTAGAAAGGGGGCGGTCTGTTTACACCTTCGCCCGAGAACATCTAAAAACCCTTCCACCAACCCAACCACCGCCACCACCACCACTACTACTACTTATAATAATAACCACGTCATATAACTTCCTCTTTCTTTTTCCCTCAAACATACACGCATGCACAAATACGCATACACCTATACACATACGCATATTCGTAGTTAACATACATATTTACACATACATATACATTCACACTAAACATTAACATACATAGAAACACTCACATCTCACGCACATATAGAGAAACACATGTTCTTTGGCTGACATTTCTCTCACATTAAGGGTGGTGTGTTGGTAGAATAGTTCGAACGTCAGAGAAAATGGCTTACGATCATTTCTTACGGCTCTTTACATTCTCAGTTCAAATCCTACCGTGATTAACTTTGCCTTACACCTTTCCAAAGTCGTTATAATCGAC
>OZ024743.1:25057201-25059701 GCA_964016885.1 Eledone cirrhosa | reverse complement strand
ACATGGATAACAGTAGTGGCCGTACTCGAAAACGAGTTGGCAGCCACCATGTATGTATGTATGTATTTCTTTTTGGTAAATATCACCTTGGTTAAGAGAGTGGGACTGGCTTTGTGGGAGTTCCTTTGCTCACTATAAAAGCTTCACGACACAGGTATTGCTTTATATCTGGAGATCTCTCTGCACTTGTCGTCACATGGTACCATGGGCCCAGCACTATGTGTCAATAATTGTCACAAGTGTAGTGTTTGTAGCAGAGTTTTCAAGTCGCTGGCTGGACTAAAAAGTCACATTCGTTCAGCTCATCGGTAGGGGTTCTCCTACATGGATATAAGTAGTGGCCGTACTCGAAAACGAGTTGGCAGCCACCATGTATGTATGTATGTGTGTGTGTATTGTTTTACTTTGTTTATTTGTTTTTAGAAAGTTTCAGCATTCAAGATGGTCACGATCAAAATATTTGTCACGATTCAGAATATCTGAGTTAATACCTACCTATATGTCGTCGAATTGTAAATGTCCTCATATGTGTATATGTTTGTTTAATGTTAGGATGTGTGTGATTACCATTATGTGTGTATGACATATAGATACATATCATTGTGTATCTATGTTCATTCTAGGAAATTAAAATGGGGAATGCTAGGTGTGTTTCACAAATCTTCATTGTACAAATAATCAATTGAATTTAGAAGATATGAATCTGCTTGCTTTGCTCGTTCTTGGAAATCCCTATGATTTTCAGGCATTTGTGTAAATCTGTTGTGACATATCCCATGTTGTTACATATTCTATTATAGTTCCAATTGGGAATCTGTTGGCGGGATCCAAATGCTGTTCCATATTATTTCACCATATATGATCTCTTCTTCCACAGAGTTAGACGGTATGTTCACATCCACCGACCAGCTGATCTCTACAACTCTTCATGGTATTTGTTCCCTGTTGTTTGCACCGTATTGTTGTTTTTATTGGTATAATCCATCAATGTTCCTTAAGTGCAAATGAGTGGATGCATGGTAGTTCAGGAGTGCCTTTCATATATGCATAAATGACAAGCCATACTTAGACTAATGGCATTATAAATATTTTGGCAATGATATCATGAGTAATCGAAACATATTGCAGGTAGCCGATGATAATATGCGAGACATTTTCCACACAATTATGGCAGAATGACATTTTCTACCACAAGATGAATGTTTAGAGTCAATTGTCTGTCTCTAACTGATCAGGTCTGTAGTCTCCCGTCGATCATTAGCTATGGAGTTTACTCTAGGTGGGATGTGATGTGTATATGCCAAATCCAAAATGGGTTGTTCTTTGTATCCTGTAGCTTGTGTGATGTATACGCATACACACATTTTTGCTGACTTGATGAGAGTTTCCAAGCTTCGTCCAATGAGTTTCCCACTGCCTTTGGTACTTTGGAACAGATACGCTACAATAAACTATATATATATATGTGTGTGTGTGTGTAAGCGTGTGTGTGTGTGTATTACAGTTTCATATGCAAATGAGGCTAATCAGCGCACCTACACATGCGAAAAAACTACATATTTTCGCCTGTTTCAAGTTCCAGCAAAGAGCAGGGAACCCACTGTCCTGGCGAGGGCCAGAGATCGAAATGCATAGACAGTTGTCCCCCGCTGCTTCTGCCGAGATCCGCTACACGGATATTCATAGCTGAGCTTTCAAAATATATATCTATTAAACATATCTTTAGATATAGGAAATTTACATACATGTATGTATACACCTATGCTGAAGCTAAATCTTATATATATATATATATATATATATATATATATATATATATATATATATATATATATATATATATATATATATATATATATATATATATGTATATATATATATATATATATTACTCCTTTACCTGTTCCCGCCATGCGGCTGAGGCTATGCTGGGGCACCGACCTTGTTGATAAACGTTCTATCTCCAGCCTGTGTTGGCTGGCCATTGGTTGCTGCTGACCTAAGGTTAACTCCGTACCGTGTTGTGGGCTCATCTGGGATCCTGGATAGCAGAGTGTCAAGATCTTTCTTGAAAACATCCACGTCCATGCAGATCTCTGAAATTTCTTGGCAGCTTGTTGAAGAGTTGAACCCAGGCTATTGCAATATCTACTCCTTATCCTAGATGTGAAATACATATATATATATATATTTATACAGATATTAATATACATATTATGCCTATAAGTTTTGCATATATACATTCTACCTCTTGAACATCTAGAATGTTTTATATATTTTTATAGTTACTGCAATGGTTTGTACCAGTAATTTATTAACTATCCGTGTCCGTTAGGTTTTGCCAGTTTCTTAAGCTTGGTGCAGAGACAGTTAGTTATATAATTAAAAACCTGCAAACTTTTCACAAGGTACTTTCTTTTTCATAAATCCTTAACATTATATGAACTGCCAGGTAACTGATTTCTAAGATTGCATACATTTTCTATTCTTTGTCACGGTA
>OZ024743.1:25039701-25044701 GCA_964016885.1 Eledone cirrhosa | reverse complement strand
GATAGATGGCATGTCAGACCTTGACTACTGGGGTCGATTGGAAAACCTGAAACTTTACTCACTCCAACGTCGCCGTGAGCGTTATATTATCTGCATGATGTGGAAAATGTTCCATCATCACTGCCCAAATGATGTTGGCATCGCCTTCAAGATACACCCAAGGCTTGGGCCCCGTGCTATCCGTCCCATTCAAAAATCTAAATCGCAACTCATAACAACAATACGGCACAATTATTTCACCTCAATCGGCCCTGCTCTCTTCAACATCACACCAGGACACGTCAAAACAGAAACTGACCACACAAAATTCAAGAAGTCTTTGGACAAATTCCTCCAAGTAATCCCGGACAAACCACCCACACCCGGATATGTCTCCGCAAACAGTAATTCTCTTCTCGAATGGACCATGGTGCCCAAATCCTGAATTGAAAGACTTCGCCAGGTGGTGCTATTAAGTTAGACATGGCCTGGGCCAATACTGGCCAAAACATTTCAAAGTTATTCAAAGTTATATATATATATATATATATATATATATATATATATATATATATATATATATATATATATATATATATATATAATAAGTATATATATAATGTGTAAAGAGTGTGTATACCTCTAGCGTTGTATGTTGTAACTAGGACATGAAACACAGAGGTGGCTGTCATCATTCAAAGTGGGCTTTCATTTATTTATCTAATATTCAGTGAACATTATAATTACCCAAGCATGAGGCTTATAACCTGAAATAATCTGCGTGTGTGTGTGTGTGTGTTTGTGTGTGTGTGTTTGTGTGTGTGTGTGTGTGTGTGTGTGTTTGTGTGTGTGTGTGTGTGTGTTTGTGTGTGTGTGCGTGTGTGTGGGTGTGTGTGTGTGTGTGTGTGTGTGTGTGTGTGTGTGTGTGTTTGTGTGTGTGTGTTTGTGTGTGTGTGTTTGTGTGTGTGTGTGTGTTTGTGTGTGTGTGTGTGTGTGTGTATGTGTGTGTGTGTGAATAAAAATGTAAGAACCTATATACATATATGTATGCGTGTGTGAGGATATATATATATATATATATATATATATACATACATAAATACCTATATTTCTACATAGGTACACATATACACATATATTTACATACTGGTATGTGTGAGTTGAGTATGTGTGCGTGTGTAAGTCTGTGTGTGTGTGTGTGTGTGTGAATGTGAACAAATAATATATATTAACATTCAATGTAAGTATTTATACCTCATAAGGTGTATATGAATGAGCCTAATAACATGAAGACATGCTCATTCATGTTACTCTTTACAAGAGAGTACACGTTAATCAGTGCATACTTCAAATGTAAGTGTACCTATCTTTACATTTATACATATATGTTGTACATATGAGTTCAATAAACACACAGATATTTATGCATATATTTATGTGTGTGTGTGTGTGTGTGTGTGTGTGTGTGTGTGTGTGTGTGTGTGTGTGTGTGTGTGTGTGTGTGTGTGTGTGTTTAATTATAGAAATGTTTTTTTATGTCTCTCCTAAAATCAGTAACAAGCCACAACCTAACTGACCCTATCTATTTTTTCTGAAACCCTTAAAAATATATTTTTTATAACTAAGTGTTCACCCACAAATTTGTGAGTACGTATTTTAATTGCAAATCTTCAATTCCTGCATAAATTATTATTATTATTTCTTCTTCTTCTTCTTCGCCAAATAATTTCTGAGGGAGTCGTGGGGAAGAGTCCTCAAACACTCCTTCCAGTGGGCCCTTTCAGAAGCCACCGTGTCCAACTGATCCGGCTGGATCCCAAAGCGACACCAGCCAACCATCCTGCTCGGGGTCTACCTCTGTGTCTCCTGACGGTTTAGCCCGTCAAATCTGTCCAATGATTCTTCCCTGAGACATTCTAACCACGTGCCCATAGTATCGGAGCTGTGATCTCTCAATTCAGAGAAGTAGCGGCTCCACTTGAAGTGATTCTGTGATCTCCGAGCTACGTACTTTATCTAGTAACATTACTCCAAAAACACGTCGGAGGAACCCCATTTCGACCGCTTGTATTCGTTGTAGTATACTTTCGGTGATTACCCAATATTTATAACTATAGGTAAGGGTTACCATGAATACTGAATTGAAGATACCGAATGATGAAGCTGGCGCATTACTGCACAAGCTCCTGCAATTCATGCACTGATTTCAGCCTCCTTTCTTCCATCACACATGAACACAGCCCCAAGATACTTGAATTTCGCCTTCTTCTGTGGAACTCCATTCACATGATGTAGAATGTACTGCGCATGTTTCCTGGAGAGGACGAGTGTCTCAGTTTCCGCACCATTTAAATGAACACAAATATTCGGGTATTCGTATAGAGTCATCAAGGCATCAAGAAGCTGACCATCGATCCCATGCTCATGGAAAACCCTCCGCAGCAGTTGCCGGGGAAAGTGATCATACTCCTTATCGAGGTCTACAAAACAAGAATATACCTCATGGCAATACTCTCACGATTTTTCGAAGACCTGTCTCGGTATAAATATTTGGTCGGCTGTGCAGTGTCCGGGGTAAATACCGCACTGTTCACCAGCTAGCTTGGACTCGACAATCTCCCTGCATCACTTTGCCAGACACGTATTATAGATTTTACCGAGGAGGTTTAACAAGGAGATCCCTCAGTAATTGAAATAATCTTCCTTGTCTCCCTTTTTAAAAATTGGGATTATCACTCCCGATTGCCATTGCTTGGGTGCCTTTCCAGAGATCCAGACCAACCAGTACATCTAATCAGCCAGAGAATACCTAGTCTATCAACATCTCGGACCGGCTTTCATCTTCCCCAGTGGCCTTACCACATTTGAGCACTTTAACTGCTCTTGTGACCTCAACCTCCGAGAGATTAGTCACCGCTTTCACATGCACCTCATGTACATCAGAAGATGCTGTTTGGGATCGTGTTTAGGAGTTCAACAATGTATTCTCTCCACATCGCGAGGGTGCACCTCTTGGAAGATGGAAGAACCTCGGGTGCGTTCCTGGTAGCAGATGTGGAAGATGACTGCTTATTACAAAGTCGGCGGATGGTCAGCTAAAACACTTTATTAGCTGAAGTCGGATTCTAGCTTAACCTCAAAGGTTTCTCATGTCTTATATTTGGGTGCCTTTACTGTCTCTGCTACGATTCTTCGTTCCTGTTTGTACCGCAAGTGCAAGAAGGCGTACTTATTTCTATACCAAGCTTTGTAGGCCTCTTCTTTTTTTTGTTTGCTAGGATGGCATATTTGACCTCTTGATTGAGTCAAGGGGTGCTCCTGCCATACGGCGCCACACCAAGCCTCTTTCGCCCGCAGCATTTAACAGCGGAAACAGAAATTGTTAAGCTGAATAATCTCCACTCTGTCTCAACGACAGGGAGTTCTCTGCATTTGGATGCAATAGTATCTGCATACTACAACAACAACAGCCACAGCAGCAGCAAAAACAACAAAAACTACTCTTAAATTTCAGCACAATACAAGATTTACTGAATGAGATTGTGACCAGTCATTCACCTTCAGATTCCCATTCCCCACAGCGACCACCGCAATTATCACCATCATCTTCCTCATCATCATCATCATACTCTTCTCCTGCTGCTGCTATTAACATTTCTACCATATCGACTAATAGTAAACTACTGCTTTGTTCCTCTATATCCCCATCTCAATACTACAGTATTACTAAAAATGTATCCAAATCTATGAAGCAGCATGCATCTCGTCAAGCTGATCTGTGGAGGAACTCACAGGACGCTGGCTATATACCTAAACACCCTCTGTCTCAATCTGTTGTCCCAGTTTTCAAAACGGGAATCAAGTCCCTTGCAGTGAATTACCGTCCGATCTCATTCACCTCTCATATCATTTAAGGTGTTTGAGAAGATGGTTAGATCATAAATAACTCACTTTTTTTAAAGCAACAATCAGCTAAACTCCAGCCAGCATAGATTTCGTAATGGAAGGGGTTGCCTAACGCAGCTCCTGCATCACTTTAATGACATGTTTAGACCTTTGGGAGAGAGCTCCATCTCTTGTGTCACATACCTTGATTTCAGCAAGGCAGGGTTGATCACAACACCCTAATGAAAAAGCTATCCAAAATAGGTGTCTCTAGAAAGTTATTGTAATACAAGTGTCTCCTGACAAATAAATCTAGTCGAAGGAGTACAATCAAGCCCAACCAGAGTCAGTATTTACGTCCAAGGAACTGTGTTGGTCCGCTTCTTTTCATTATTTATATCAATGATATTATCAACGTCATCAAACACAGCAACAGATGATTCCAAGCTCCAGAATGCCATGAATGGAGTGGGAGATCTCAGGTATGCCTTCACTCAAACTACTTGCTGTTATCCAATAAGCGAGAAAAAACAAAAAGAAAATATGCTTCTGAACGAGAATAAGTTCGAACTAATCCACTTTGGAAACGAGAATGCACTGAAACTATCATATTCTCTTCCCTCGAGTGAAACCCTTGTGGTATCCAACAACATTAGATACCTGAGAGCAATTGTTGATAACGACCTAAGCTGGGCTAACTCATATAGATTTAAAAAAATTGACATGGCCCGCAGAATATGTTCCTGGATTCACAGAACTTTCCAGTCGAGACATATCCACACCATCAACCTTCTCTTCTCAACATTTACCCGGCCCCACCTTGAACACTGTTGTCCATTGAGATCTCCCCATAAAATTCAAAAATATTATAAAAATTGAGGCACCTCAAAGGTCAATAACAAAGAAGATAGACAGCATGACAGGCCTTTACTAGAAAAGCATAAACTCTATTCTCTCCAATAGCGCCGTGAGAGCTAAATTATCTGCAAGATGTGGACAATATTAAATCAGCATTACCCAAATCATGTTGGCATCATCTTTAAAATACACGTAGGACTTGTGCCTCATGCTATCCGCTCACAACAAAAATCAAATTCGCATCTCAACAACATTATGGCACAAGTATTTCACCTCAA
>OZ024743.1:25032201-25034701 GCA_964016885.1 Eledone cirrhosa | reverse complement strand
AATGCCTATTAATACAATTCAATGTCTATAAATGCAATTCAACACTCATAAATATATTTCAATACCTATAAATGTATTTCAATGTCCATAAATATATTTAAAAGCCTTATAAATGTATTTTAATGTCTATAAATATATTTCAATGCTTTTACATTTCTAATATTCAATACTTACAAATTTTAACACATATAAATGTATTTCAGTATTTATAAATGTATTTCAGAGCTTATAAATCAACTTCAAAGCCTATAAATGTATTGGAATGTCTATTACTATATTTCAAATGTTTAAATCTATTTCTATGTCGGAACATTCTACCCCTATACGAATTACAGTATAGGATCGATACAGTAAATATCCGCCGAAAACGTTTGTCGATAAAATCGACTATAGCCTTCTTACTCTATACATACGCCCACAAAAATGACATTTGAAGAGATTAAACAAGAAATATTTGTTTTTGTTATTCATTATTATTACATGGCAGAATCATAACGGCGACGGATAAAATGTTCAGAGGTATTTAGTTACGACGTTCTACGTTCAAATTCTGCCGAAGTCGAATTTTCCCTTCATCCTTCCGGAGTCGAAAAAATAAAGTACCAGAAAAGTCAGTGTAATCAACTTTCCCATTCACCCAAATTACTGGCCTCGTGCCAGTATTAGACAAACATTTTATTACATTAGTATGAAAGCGCGGCAGATTAGCAGAATCGATAGAGCATCAGATATGTTTCTGGATCACAGCAGGATTTGTTCTGGTTCTTTACTTTCTGAGTTCAAATTTCACAGAGTTTCACTTTGCCTTTCACTCTTCCGAGGTCGATAAAATAAAGTACCAGTCAAGTACTGAGTTCCGACTTTCCCATCCCTTCAAAATTCCAGGCCCTTTGCCCAAATTAGAAACTATAATCATTATATGAGTATGAAAGGGCGGTGGATTGGCAGAATCGGTAGAGGGTCGGACGCCATGCTTTGCAGCATAGAGTTACGGTCCTTTACAGTCTGAGTTCAAATCCCGCCGAGGTTAACTTTGCCTTTCATCCTTACGGGAGTCGATAAAATAAAGCACCAGTAACGTACTGGGGTCGATTTAATCGACTTTCCCCCTCCCCCCAAATTACTGGCCTTCTGCCTCTACTAGAAATCATTATGTGGATTGGCAGTATCGGTAGAGGGTCGGACGCCATGCTTTGACGTATAGAGTTACGGCCCTTGCCATTCTGAGTTCAAATCCCGCCGAGGTTAACTTTGCCATTCATCCTTACGGGGTCGATAAAATAAAGTACCAGTAATGCACTGAATAATTGCTGTCCTTGTGCCAAACGTAGAAACAATTATATGAGTATGAAAGAGCGGTGGATTAGCAGAATCTAGAAAGCCTCGGACAAAATGCTTTATAGCATTTAGTTAAAGCTTTTAACGTTCTCAGTTCAAATCACGCTGAGATCAGTTTTAGCTTTCAACTTTCCCGGATTGATAAAATTAAATAACAGTAAAATATTAGTTCGATTTAATCAACTTTATTAATATGTAGCCTTCCGCCAAATTATGGTCTTTTTTTCTTATGTTAGATACAATTATTACATGAGTACGACTTTATCAGAATCGGTAGAGAAGCGAACAGAATACCTTCTGGTACTTTAGTCACATTATAAGATTAAATATCACCGTGGTCAACTTTGCTATCCATCCTTACTGGGACGATAAAATAAAACAACGCCAAGTCCAAGTTTATATACATTATTTATTTATATATATATATATATACATACGATATTAATAAATGGAAACTATATTTATAAAACCATATTTATTTCATTATACATATTTCAGGGATACCAAATTAAATTATGGTATGCCTTCATCAGACAAAATACAATATATAATAGTTTTACAAATAAACTTTGACGTACCCTTTTAAAATGCAGCCATTATTTTTGGAAGCCATCATGGTTGCATTTTAAAAGGGTACGTCAAAGCTTATTTGTAAAATTGTTATATATTGTATTTTGTCTGATGAAGGCATACCATAATTTAATTTGGTATCCCTAAAATATGTATAATGAAATAAATATGGTTTTATAAATATAGTTTCCATTTATTAATATCGTATATCTACTCCAAATACTTGTCGAGTGCTTTATATCAGTTATAAAAATATTTACTTGTTGTATCCCAACAATTTTAAATAGAACTTTTGCATATATATATACATATATATTTTTTTTATATATGAATTCTTTTAAGAGGGTGGAATTTTTGAGCGCCGGAGAAATGATTTGCGTTATCTGCCCCGGCTCTTTACGTTATAAATTAAAATCCAATTGCGATTAATTTTGCTTCACATCTTTCCAAGGTCATTAAAATAAAGTGCCAGTCAAGGAAGACTGGTTGCCAAAATTGTTAGAGAGTGGGATAAATTACCTTGTGGTATTAAATCCAGAATTTTTATGTTCTGAGTTCCACTACAGATAATACTGGTGCCAAACTGCATCCA
>OZ024743.1:25017201-25027201 GCA_964016885.1 Eledone cirrhosa | reverse complement strand
ACAAAAAGAACATATTTAAAACTCATTTCTTTATTGTTAACATTTATATGTTGTCGGGAGAAAAAAACATTAGACTTGCATTTCAGAAATTTATAGTAAATGAATTCATTTGATTTTTCAATGACTTCTTTTAACAACAATTCAGAATTGGGGTTGTTAGTTAACTGAGACAGTTGATAATTTTCAATATCTGCGAGAAGCTCTAACATTGAAGATGGTGCCCCAGTATAGTCTCAGTCAAATGACTAGAACCTGTACATTAATAAAAGAATTATAAAAAAAATTCAATATTTGGTAGATAATTATCAGACGTCGTTGTTACAAATGAGAAAAATATATGCAAAACCTGAGCATCATGCAGCTGATAATATTGCAGAATAAAATAATTGTTTCTACTTTTGGCACAAGGCCAGCAATTATCCCTGTGCATTACTTGGTGTTTTATTTTATCGACCCCCGTAAGGATGAAAGGCAAAGTTAACTTCGGCGGGATAATAATGATACATTGGCTTAAGGTCACAAACGATGAAGAGGTTGTGGAGTGGGAAACGTGGATGATATTGACATATGAACTTCTATGTCATGGCCTTGGCCTTGTGTTGGAAAAGTAGGGCTGCCGTCGTGACATACGACGTTTCATGAGCATGTAAACCTAGTGGAAACCATACCTCTACAGGTTTGATCATAGCCGATTTCTACCATCTCACTTTCTTTCTCTCTCTCTCTATATATATATATATATATATATATATATATATATATGTATATATATATATATAATTGTAATACGTGACGTATTCTATTCTATAGCGATTAGGTCTTCAAAATGTTTATTATAAACATACAGAATATTTTCGAATATTCTATGTCTATATGCACATATATATCGCTATTTCAGAGCATTTATTCCAATTTCTAATTTCTGCCGGACCGGCAACCGCTCTTTCAAACCAGTTCCTGTACACAGCTAAGTATTCTATAAGTCTCTAGCTGTGTCATTCTCGATAAAAGCACTGGATATGTAGTCCTGATGATTTCTAACGAGAATGAAACGCGTAGATTACTTCCCTTGCTTTTATCGAGAATCTAATTGTAATACGTGACGTATTCTATTCTATAGCGATTAGGTCTTCAAAATGTTTATTATAAACATACAGAATATTTTCGAATATTCTATGTCTATATTCACATATATATCGCTATTTCAGAGCATTTATTCCAATTTCTAATTTCTGCCGGACCGGCAACCGCTCTTTCAAACCAGTTCCTGTACACAGCTAAGTATTCTATAAGTCTCTAGCTGTGTCATTCTCGATAAAAGCACTGGATATGTAGTCCTGATGATTTCTAACGAGAATGAAACGCGTAGATTACTTCCCTTGCTTTTATCGAGAATCTAATTGTAATACGTGACGTATTCTATTCTATAGCGATTAGGTCTTCAAAATGTTTATTATAAACATACAGAATATTTTCGAATATTCTATGTCTATATTCACATATATATCGCTATTTCAGAGCATTTATTCCAATTTCTAATTTCTGCCGGACCGGCAACCGCTCTTTCAAACCAGTTCCTGTACACAGCTAAGTATTCTATAAGTCTCTAGCTGTGTCATTCTCGATAAAAGCACTGGATATGTAGTCCTGATGATTTCTAACGAGAATGAAACGCGTAGATTACTTCCCTTGCTTTTATCGAGAATCTAATTGTAATACGTGACGTATTCTATTCTATAGCGATTAGGTCTTCAAAATGTTTATTATAAACATACAGAATATTTTCGAATATTCTATGTCTATATTCATATATATATATATATATATATATATATATATATATATATATATAGAGAGAGAGAGAGAGAGAGAGAGAGAGAGAGAGAGAGAGAGAGAGAGAGAGAGAGAGAGAGAGAGAGAGAGATGGAATTTAAAAAAAAAAAAGATATATAGAGGAGGAAACAAGTCTAGTACTGGAATAGTAATTTATTTATCGACCCTGAAAGAATACAAAGTAAATTTCAAGCCATCAGGATTTGAATGTTCTATTGACTGCCAATTTGCTGCATCCACACCTGAACTTAAATGATAATTATATGAACGGCCTTCAAAGGCTGGAAAACATAGAATATATTGGTAGGATTTAAAACCAGAATGAAACAGAATGTTATGAAATACCATATGATATTTTGTTAACACTATATTCAACTGGAAAGGTAGTGAATTGGCGGTCGTTAGAGCGTCGGATAGAATGCTTCTGTTCTGCGTTCGAGTTCTATCGAGATTGACTAGCCATTACCTCTTCTTCTTCTTCTTCTTCTTCTTCTTCTTCTTCTTCTTCTATACTCTGCTCTATGAAAAGGATCGCGAGAGACAACGTAAAGTGTCCCTTTCTCCTAAGAAACCGAGAGAGTTGAGCGAAACCCTAACAACCACATTTGCTACTGAGATTGGTTCCTTGTTTTTTGTTAAATGATTAATACAGGCCTGTCTATCAGTTTGCAAATAAAACTTTCTAATTTAGATATGTAAGAAGTGTTGATACTATATTTGAATGACCCCGAAAGGGTGAAATGCAAAGTTAATCAAGGCGGAATTCGAAACCAGAAGGTAATGAGATGAAATAAATCCCATGAAGCATATCATTTTCTGATGTTCTAACGATTCTTCTCATTTGTCACCCTCAAAATAATGGTTTCTGATATAGGGACAAAGCCTGCAATTTTGGGGAGGGGAAAGTCAATTACTGGTACTTTATTTTACCGACCCTGTAAGAATGAAAGGCAAAGGTAACCTCGGCGGGATTTGAACTCAGAAGATAAAGGGTCGTAATTCTATGTTAGTCACAATCGAAATAATTGTTTCTACTTTAGGCACAAGGCCAGCAATTACCCAGTGTATTACTGGTACCTTATTTTATCGACCACGTAAGGATGAAAGGCAAAGTCAACCTCGGCGGGATTTGAACTCAGATCGTAAAGGGACGTAACTATGCTGGAAAGCATGGCGTCCGACCCTCTACCGATACTGCCAAATCGAAATAATGGTTTCTAATTTAAACAAAGTCAGCATTTTTTGGGGGGGGGGGGGTTAAATCGACCCTAGTACTTTACTAGTATTCTATTTATTGACACCGAAAGGATTAAAGTTGAAATAAATTTTGGAGAAATTTGAAACTAGAACGTAACAGAAAATATCTAAACCATTTTCTCTACTTGTTATTTCGTTGAACAAATTATAATATAAAAAACCAACAACATCAGTTATGTTTAAGTTTGTTATTTTTGTTTTGTTTTGTTTTTTTCTGACAGATTATGAAGAAGACGTTGCAAATGAGAGGTGTCAAGTGTCGAATGTCTTGAACAAACCGTGGAAGGAGTTGACAAGCAATAAAAAGTGGTGGTGTTGTTGAAGCTGATAATCCGTGCACGGAGTGCGTGTTTGGAAGTATGTGTGCATGTGTGACTGTACGTGTATGTGGTTTGTATGCCTCTATGTATGAGTACACGTGTGTGTGTGTGTGAGCCTGTGTTTTCATCACACGTGCGTGTGTTTATATGTATGTTTGTGTTTGCATGCGTGCGTTTGAACGTGTGTTATGAAAACGTTGTTAAAACGCCTCATCAAGGTGGTAGTAAGAAAAATAATGAAAGACAATGGAAGGAGAACATGAGTAGGAAGTTAGAGGACGTAACTATATATATATATATATATATATATATATATATATATGATAGAGAAGACTAGAAGATGAAGATTGGAGGAGGAGGAGGAGGGGGTGGGGAGGGGGGGGGGAGGGGGAGGAAGAGGAAGGAAGGAAATGTGACGGTGTGAGAAAATGGGAGGAGTTATTCAGTCGAAAGTATGTTTTTCTTTTCTTTTTCTCTCTCTCCTTTCGTAAACAGCAAAAGGCTGGGGTTATCTCGGTGTATGTAATATTATGATAATGAGGCCATGAAGTAGGCGTGGTTAACATGGGCGTCATTGTAGTGGGAGAGAGGTGGAAGGAAGAATACAACGCTGAGTATGTGTTACTGCTGCTGCTGCTGCTGTGGTGGTTGTTTAACGCCAGACTATGGAAGGAGGTCGAGAATATCGGAGAGGAGAGATGAGATACAGAGTGAGGGGAGAGAAGGAGAAAGCAAAACAGGGGGATGCAGTGGGAGCTGATAAAAGTGATAGAGAAATCGAAGAAGAGTATAATATGATTGAAGGGGAAGAAGGGAATGACTGACAAGAGTTTGATTGATGTGACGTTGATGAGTGTGGGTGTGGTTGAGGGTAGAAATGAAGAGAAGGTGTGATAGGTGTGAGAGAAAAGGGGGAGGGGACAAGAAGAAGAAGAAGAAGAAGAAGAAGAAGAAGAAGAAGAAGAAGAAGAGTAAAAATAAGGATTTACGGCAATGTGTGTGTGTGTGTGTGGATGTGTGCGTAGTGTATGCCTGTACGTGTGTGTCTGTGTGTGTGTGCGGATGTGTGCGTATTGAATGCCTGTACGTGTCTGTGTGGATGTGTGCGTATTGTATGCCTGTACGTGTCTGTGTGTGTGTGGATGTGTGCGTATTGTATGCCTGTACGTGTGTGTGTGTGTGTGGATTGAGCTAATCTTCTTCGATGACTAGACTGCTTGATTTAGGTGTGTGTGTGTGTGTATTTGCATCTGTATGTATGTGTGTGTATGTGTGTATTTGCATCTGTATGTATGTGTGTGTGTGTATATGTGTGTAGAATAAAATTAATTAAAATAATTGAATAATTAAATAAACAAAATCTTCTGACAAATTGGCTATACCCAGAGCCACGTCACTTCCGGGGATGGTACATGATTCTGTTGATTGCTGATGTATATAAATGAAGACATAATTGTGGCGGTATAAAGGCGTATACAGATGTCCTCCGGTATTCGCGGGGGGTTACGTTCCTAGCGCACTTGCGAAGAGTGGAAAACCGCGAATATTCGATGAAGTCCATAAAAGTGCCCGTAAACGTCAAAACATAACGTAAAATATAGGCCGGCAAATACGATATATTGTAATTAATAATTTGGCGTTAAAAAGCGTGAAAAAATATATATTGCCACGAAAAAAGCCATTAAAAAATCGTGGAAGATATTTACGATTCCGCGAATATATGGTGGTTTCCACGAACAAGGTTCTAAAGAAAATTCCGCGAATAACCGGGACCGCGAATGCCGGGGGTACACTGTATATAGACAAATGAAGAGATGGATAAGTTGATAGGTGTTGTAGTAGCCTAGGGCAAACGTAATCGGTCAAATGGCATCCCAGTCGTGACCATCACAATTTTTTCAGGAAT
Source organism: Eledone cirrhosa (assembly GCA_964016885.1). Classification (NCBI taxonomy): domain Eukaryota; kingdom Metazoa; phylum Mollusca; class Cephalopoda; order Octopoda; family Eledonidae; genus Eledone; species Eledone cirrhosa. The sequence goes on along the minus strand of OZ024743.1, from coordinate 25,021,885 downwards.
ATCTAGGACTAAACCTTCCCGGTTTATTAATTTATTTATTAATTAATTTATTTATTTATTTATTTATCAGGAAATGGTGCAGTGACAGTGACAGTAACCTGGAGCAACGAATTTTGAATTTGTTCAATGTTATTGAGGTGGCATTTATATGACTAGACATATTTTAGTTTTAGGTAAATGTTTATAGGTAAGGTTTTTATACACGGATGCCATTGGTTTGCTATCATTGGCATAAGGTATGATTTCAGGAAGATTTCGCCGCTATTTTAATGTTTCCCTAGTTGGCTTCAATAATAGATATTTAAATAGGCAGGAAGGTAGAGAGAAAGGAGTAGGAATGTAACTCGAGATTAGATCATTATATGTAAAAATTAGATATCCAATATAATTTAATTGTTTCTACTTTAGGCACAAGGCCAGCAATTACCCAGTGCATTACTGGTACTTTATTTTATCGACCCCGTAAGGATGAAAGGCAAAGTCAACCTCGGCGGGATTTGAACTCAGATCGTAAAGGGACGTAACTATGCTGGAAAGCATGGCGTCCGACCCTCTACCGATACTGCCAATCCAATATAATTTAATGAATTGAAATTAGTTCAGTATATGTATAATATATTCAATAAGTTGGCACACACATACACACAATATATATAAATATATATATATATATATAGGAAAATGTTCAAGACCCCGACGGCAGAGCTCAAGCCGTTTCGACGGCTGCCCACTCTATTACCCACTCTACTACCCTAAGTATTGAGTACTCTGATGCGTTATGGTCCATCTGGTTCTTACCACACCTCCTTCATTATATATATATATTTATTAATAATAATAAATATATATATATATATATATATATATATATATATATATATACATATATATATTTATTATTATCACTATATATATATATATATATATATATATATAATGAAAATATTCAGGACCCCGACGGCTGAGCTCTGGCCGTTTCGACAGCTAGACACAAACACAAACTCACATACATGTATATATATATATATATATATATATATATATATATATATATATATATATATATATATATATATATATATATATATATATATATATATATATATATATATTTATATGTATGTATGTATATATACATGTATGTGAGTATGTGTACACACAAATACAAGCATTATATATATATATATGTGTGTGTGTGTGTGTGTGTGTGTGTGTGTGTGTGTGTGTGTGTGTGTGTGTGTGTGTGTGTGTGTGTGTGTGTGTGTGTGTGTGTGTGTGTGTGTGTGTGTGTGTAAAGAAGTGCATTAGTAGCCGAAGTGTTCATGCTGGTGACACACTTTTTAAAAATAAATAATTCTGAACATGAAGTTTCGTTGCACACAAACCACATATCACCAGCAACGTTTCTAGTTGTGCGTACAAGTTGTCAAATTTCACAGCAAAAAGTATCCGTAAAAGTTAATACAAAAAGTTTTACCTAAATTTGCCGCATAACTAAAGAATATCGGTGACACTTAAAATGTCGTGACACAGCTCCAACATGGAATTTACTTGAATCTCATAAATATGAGTTTATTTTGATTAGGAAAACTTTGTTTCAGAAAAGTGAAATTGTGAATTTCTGTCGCTCGTATTTTTTCACAAGGAATTTGGTTTTAACTAAATTAAGAAGGGAAACTATTTTGCGAAACTATTATTGATTAGTCACATGTCATCTCTGATCGATCAGACCTGTGAAAAATAGCGTTTCAAACGGAACGATCTTGTCTTTTTATACACAAGGGAGTACATTGTCCAATGAATTCTTCTTTATTTAAAATAGTAAGATAACATTTCTGAGTGGTTTGGTTCCCACTTCTAGAAGAACGAATACTCAAGCAGTGGTGCCTGGCTCCATGCCTTACCCTCATTCTCCACTGGCACGCAGCTGGACAACGATACCCTGCGTATCGGCGTTTCCCTGATGGCCTCCGGATCTGCGAGATCCACCGTGGACTCTTTCGGCCTCCACTCGCTTTCCTGTCGCTACAGTGCCGGTCGCCTTTCACGCCATGCCGCCCTCAACGAGGTCAGTAGTGGATCCCGCGTTGTTTCATTGTGAAACTGTGTTCAGCTGAATGCTGGAAGTTGTATATTTTGCTTTACGCCCCTCGCGATAATCTCCGACAAAATCCTGTACCTAGTCACTCGACCTGCTGAAAATAGAAACCTAACTTCTCTCAAATCATACCCTACCACCCTAAGACACAATAAAGAAATATTGGACAATGTAGTTCCTAATATACGAAAAGACTGGAATGCTTTTGTTAACAGACTTTTTTGTTCAAAGTTGACTTAAGTCTAAATACCACCAACATCAACCACATCTCAGGAATACTGATTTTTAACCACAATATACAGGAGCTTCTACATATTCGCCCGATCCAATAAAAATAGCAGCCAAATCTCTGTAACATAACATTTTCACTTTTTATAAGTACAGAACATATTAGATAATATAGACCTAAAAGATCATAATTGGAATGATTTTGATCATATGTCTGTCCAGATACATAATAAAGATGTGGAGTGGTTAGAGAATGAGTGCAGTGAATATTCATGTTTTCTATGCAATTATTTACAACATTATAAGAAGGAACTACGCGGTCGATAAAATAAAGTACCAGTAATGCACTGGGTAATTGCTGGCCTTGTGCCTAAAGTAGAAACAATTATAAGAAGGAACTATGGCTATATTTGATATTAGAGAATGGGTCGCAGCGTCAGTTTGCCATGATACGTTATTATACTCGCTCTATCGAAGTAACTCGGATAACTTAGGGATAATGTAATATGAGGTAAAAAATATCTTTAAAAAATGAATCAAACAAACTGGATGGTCATAGCTTGCATACTTTTGGTCGGGGCTGACCTGGGGTTAAACATCAACAAACGTCAACCACAACTGATTCCTTTGACAAACTGCCGAGAATTACCCTTATTGCAATTTATCCGTTCAACAATTTCAACCAAATTAATTTTGAATTATAATGTAAAAGTACGTAAAACCTCAAACGTATCGAAACTAAAAATATGAATAATATTTGAAATATATATTGTATTTGAAATATATATAATATTTGAAATATATATATAATATTTGAAATATATATATTTGAAATATATATTGTATTTGAAATATATATAATATTTGAAATATATATAGTATTTCAAATATATATAGTATTTGAACCGGTATATCTTTTCGAAATTTGTGAAATTTTTTTAATAAACGATACAAAAACCGATGACAATCTGGATTGGGTTTAGGGTAAAAGTGTAGGTACGGATTTATAGTTAAGAAGTACGCCACGCAATCATGAGACTTTACCATAGCCTCGGGTGGACCCAAGCTTTGTGGGTGGTATTGGGTAGACGTAAACTCTGTAGAAGCCCATTAGATGGATTGTATCTGTAATTCAAAGGTCCAGCCTTGTCACATTTTGTATCATGCTAATTCGTTAAAGATATAATCGTGTCTCTAGAATTTTCAACCACTTGCAGGTCATTTCATGCGTTGAACGTTTAATTGATCGGACAACTGTGAGCTCATCGTCGACACTGATGGAGATTCTATCACTATAATTGTCTCAGGTTAACCTATTTCTATTTTCTTTATCTAGACGTTTATTTATTTAAATTTTTATACATTTGTTCTTCGTTTGATTTGACAAGCAGTTGGATATTGAATAATATCTTTAGTTAACTTCCATGGTTACGGAATGTGAATCTACGACCCATATCTTAGATTTTCACCATGATTAATGATTATTACTATTGTTTTTTAAATTGTTTTAATATAGTTTTTTGTGATCTCTCAATTCGGAGAAGTAGCGGCTCTACTTGGAGTGACTTTCTGATCTCCGAGCTACACACTTTATCGAGTAACATTACCCAGAAACCCTTCGCAAGAACCCCATTTCGGCCGCTTGTATTCGCGATCGTATACTTTCGGTTATTACCCAAGATTTATGGCTGATCTCGCTTGGGGATACAGCCGGATCAGTTGGTGTTGGAGATGGTTTTTCTGACAGGACCTGCTGGAAGGTGTGTTTGAGGACTCTACCCCCACGACCCTCTCAAGAAGAAGAAGAAGAAGAAGAAGAAGAAGAAGAAGAAGAAGAAGAAGAAAAGGGACATAGAAAATAAACGAAAACGAAGGCAACGCGAAAACATTAAACATATCGAGAGTAGAAGGAACGGAGAAACACAAACGGAAAAACAATGTAAATTACAAAGACAGTAAGGCGAACAGAAACAAGGAATCACAAACCGTTTTAGAATTGGCCTCACTCGTCAGACGCAAGGATAACATTTAAGGAAAATACATTTCTTCCCGATATATGGTCATATTTCGTGGAGAGTTCTTAAGAACAAGGGGTGTAATTCCCAAAATAAACCCTAAATTATAATGATGCAGCACTATATGCTTTGGATCTGTGTGCGTATAATACGTGAGTGACTTAAGTTGTAAGTTAATCGATGTGTGTGTATAGTATGCACGGGACTTAAGTTGTAATTTATTTTTTAAAAGACGTTAAAGGATGTTAACTGAGCTCGTTACAATACGGAAAAGGTCGTATATTGTAAACTGATAGTCCTTAAAAACCAATCAAGGGGGATAATTCTCTCAGGGAAATTTGGG
>OZ024743.1:24999701-25004701 GCA_964016885.1 Eledone cirrhosa | reverse complement strand
GTCAAGTTAATTGAAAATGGTAACACTGTATCCAACTTTAGGCCAATAATCTGCCTTCCGCTAATGTAGAAACTACTGACAGGTGTTTGGGCCGATAAGTTGTATGGATATCTAGAAAAATGTGGGCTGCTACCAATTGAACAGAAAATGTGGAAAGAGGAGCCGGGAATAAAAGATCAGCTATTAATTGACAAACTAATTATCAGAATCTGCAATAGGAGGCACTCACATTTGCGCATAGCATGGCTTAATTATCATAAAGCAGATATGATACTACACTCATAGATGACAAGAACCATGAAAATGTATAGAGTAGCAGAAAACATGAGAAGCCTTATATGGAACTGTATGAAATGTTAGAGCAATGAATTGACAGTAGGAAATCAGGTGTTAGGAGAAAGGAAAATTAGGAGAGGAATTTCCAGGGAAACAGTGTATCTCCACTGATTCAATTGGGTGATATATTGCAGAAGACAAAGTTGGGTTATCAACTGGGAAATGGTAAAACAAAAGCTGAATCGCCTTCTAGTTATGGATGATTTGAAATTGTTCGCAAAACATGAGGCAGAATTAGACAGCCTAGTTCATTCTGTGCGGATTTTCTCAGATGATAACACGATGGAGTTTGGACTGTCAAAGTGACTTACAGCACTATGCTTGTAGCGCAAGACCAAGCTTTGGCCACACATTGGCTGATCAGTCTTAGAAATAAGCAAGTGTCTCTGTTGTGCCGAGCATGTAGAGAATTTTACGAGACTATTGCCAAAATAATGTCCTAGACTTACCCAAAACTAGTATAGGTTATCTGCTGGAGACTGTGTGAAAAGTGAGGGTTAGAGAGAGTTAAGACAAGGTAGGAGCACAAACCATAGAGAGTGACTGAGTCGGAAACTTGCAAAATCATGTAGAATTTCCCAATTCAAACGGACCAGGAGCTTGAGCGCAACAAACCAGATTTAGTGGTGGGAGACAAAGTAAAATCATGTGTGTGTTTTACTCGTTGTTGCATGCTCACAGATATTTAAGAAGGAATTGAGAGAGTAGAGTTGTACAATCTTTAAATATTAGATAGCTCGATTTTGGAAATGAGGCAGGTAAAGACAGTGTTGATTGTTATTGGAACAAATAGAATGGTACAGTAGACTGCAGGTAGCAAGCCCACTAGTCATGTAAGAATCCAGAAGTTCCAACAAAACCTGTGATAAAATAAAATTGTTTCTACTTTTGGCACAAGGCCAGCAATTATCCAGTACATTACTGGTACTTTATTTTATCGACCCCGTAAGAATGAAAAGCAAAGTTAACCTCGACGGGATTTGAACTCAGACCGTAAAGGGACATAACTATGCTGGAAAGCATGGCGTCCGACCCTCTACCGATACTGCCAATCCAACAAAATAATAATAATAATTGTTTCTACTTTAGGCGCAAGGCCAGAAATTTGAAGGGGAGGGGGAAGTCCATAAAATCGTACACACTGTATTACTGGTATCTTATTTTATCGACCCCATAAGGATGAAAAGCAAAGGGACTCTGAGTGATGAAACAAACAAATGGATGAAGTAAAATGGAATGGTGTGTCCTGTGGAGTTTCTACAGGTTTGCCTCTTGAGAACAGGAAAGATCATTGAGAATGGTTTCCTCAACAAAGTTCCGTGGCTCTGATACTGTAGATTTGGATAGACGATGGAAATTCCACTATTCATATGCAGTGCTAGAGATTCCTTAACGTGTAGGGGGGGGGGGGGATACTCACATGTCCTCGGCTATCGGAATGTGCTATGGACTAGATCCTATTGGGGTGGAGAATTTGCCACTTGAAGCTTAGGCTGAAAGAAATGTCTTTGTGGATGATGCAAGTACATGCGCCAAACAAAAAGTCAAAAGGCAGACATTTCCTTGATGAAGTGACTACAAGGTTTAATGTAGTTAAGATAGAGTCATATATCGTGATGTCATAAGAGACATTGATGCACTTGTTGAGTGATTGGAGGTAAGTTAATCCCAATTTAAATGCGAACAGCGAAGCCTAATTCTATTAGACCTCTATTCTAATAACGGGCTTTCTATTATGAATACCTTCTTCCAATACAAAGACATTCATAACTATTCATGGTTTAAGAGAAATCGAAGGCAGAGATTATTGATTGATATCTTCAACCTCGCTATTCTCTTCGATTCTGTGCAGGATGTTCATCTTATTCAGTATGTCTTTCCTATGTAATTCAGTAAGGTGATGCAACATGAGACTACCCTAAATCAAGGAAACTTCAGGCAGATCCAGCTCCACCTACAGGATAAAGGGGAAGCTCATTATCATGGGGAGGTCAGGACCAGGTATGCAGATGCTATTAAATCCGAATTTAGAGAACTCTCTGGACAAAATGAGGACGTTGAAACGGAGTGGAAGTGGTTCCGTTCGTTAGCTTCTACTTCAGCTGTTAAATTCTGCGGGCAAAAGCAGATCTGTGTGGGGTCGGGTGGCAAGAGAGCACCCTGGTTCAACCATGAGGTTAAAAAGGTGATTCAAAGAAAGATGCTGACAGTGAAATTTGCAACAGAATCAGTAAAGGCGGCCAAGGTTAAGACACGAAAGCTGGAATCCAAATTTAGATCGGTATATATATCATTCAGGCAGACCATCCGCTGACTTCATAATAAGAGGCCCCCCCTCTACACCTGTTGTCAGCAATTCCTCTAAGGTTCTTTTCTCAGAAGAGAGGTGCATCCTGTAGATGAGCTGCCTCTAGGGGCAAAGAATAGCGTCTAGGAGGCTGATTTCATCAGAGCAATTAAAAAGTTCAAATATGGCAAGGCCTATGGGGAGGATGAAATTCGGTCCAAGATGTTAAGAGCCTTATATAGAGAAGGAATTCCCCGGTTGAATCGTATGTGCCGGCTGGCCCTGCATCTCTAGAAAAGTACAAAAGCAATGGCAATCGAGAAGGATAACCCCAATTTTCAAAAGCGGAGACAAGTTAGATTACACTTATTATAGAAGGATCCCCTTGTTAAGCCTCCCCTGTAAAATTTATGCTAAATGTTTGGCAAAGTGATGTAGGGATATTGTCAACTCCAAGCTAACTCACGAACAGTGTTGTTTTCGCCCAGAACCCAGCACAGCCGATGAAATATTTACACTGGGAAAGGTCTTCGAGAAATCGTGGGAGTATTGCCAAGAGGTGTATGCTTATTTTGTAAACCTCGAAAAGGCATTTGACCGCGTTCCACGGGACTTGTTATGGGAGGTTCTGCAGGAGTGTGAGATCTATTGATAGCTACGTGTTGCCTTGAACTCCTTATAGGAATGCTTTAGTGCTTGTGTTCCTATAAATGGTGCTAAGTCGAAACCATTTAATGTGGGTATCAGACTTTGCCAAGGTTGCCTACTGTCACCTCTCTTGTTCATATTCTTCACAAACAGTATTGACATGTGTAGCCGGGTTGGAAGTAACATCAAAACTGGAATGTGTAGGATCTGTCGGTTGGAATTTGAAGATGATATAATACAACATAACTAGTTGAAGATGTTTTTCGACATGCATTAGATAGGTTTGATGTCGTCTTCTATGCGAGAGGAATGAAAATCAGTGCTGTGAAGATTGAGACATGTCTCTTCTCAAGAAGCCTGTGCAGTAAAGACTGAAAAAATACGATTACGATTAAAAGCAGCAGAAATGGGGTTCCTCCGAAGAGTATTTTAAGAAAGGTTATTAATAGAGTGCGTAGCTCGAAGATTATGGAGTCACTCTAGGTAGAGATGCTACTCCTCCAAATCGAAAGATCATAAATGCGACAGTACGGACATGAGGCTAGAATGTCTAAAGAAAGAATCGCTGGATAGAATTTTCTGGCAAAGCAGACGACCTAGATTTTTACAAAGAATTACACAGGAATTAAGGCAGAGACAGGAGATTATATTTCCATATTTTATTAATACTTAGAGCGTCAGACAACATGCATTACCACATATAATTTTGACCCTTTACGTTATCAGTTCAAATCCCATCGATGTTAGCTTTGCCTTTCATCCTCGCAAGATCAATAAAATAAAGTAACAGTAATGCTCTGGGGTTGGTTTAATCGAGTTTTCCCTACTTCAAATGACTTACCTAGTGCCAAAATAAAAACAATTATATACTACCTGATGTATATTTCTGTAACTTCTTTAGTTTAATTATGTTTACGTAGTTATTTATTCCTGGATATATGGAAAGTACGTCTTCAGATGTAAACCCTAACATAAAGTTATTCCAACAGATGCTATGATGTCATTGTAACAACATATTTTACGTGCTTTCAATATACCCAGGTTTACGTAACTCAACTAAAATATAGAAATATTATCACCTGTCTGTGTCTCAACTCCTGTATATTTATATATGTTACATATGTTTTTTTTAGAACTCAGAACAGAAGAGTCAAGTATTTGCTGCAATTCGTTCATTGGAACTGCAGATTCAAATAGCTAAGGAAAGGTTAAAGGATTTCAAGTCTGAAATGAAATCAGTGTACAAAGATATTAATGGCTTTGTAATATGAAAAAAGCCAAGAGGCAGTGTTATTTACTGGAAATTTGCAGAATTAACCCCAGAATATTGTCTAATGGTGGTGCCCCAGCATTGCCTGTAAAAGGTAAATAGTAAAAAAATAAAAGACTCCGACGCTTCAGAAAAAATTCAATTTCGAATTCAATTTCGAACTTCTAACAATCACATAGTTTTCAAAATAGTTCAAGTTTTGGTTCGATTTATTGTTGTCTGGACAGAATGAAAACATTTTTATTCTTACTTAGTGACCGGATTATATTCTGATAAATGAATTCTGATGAAACAATGAAAACAAACATGGTGGAAAGTAAGGACAAAGATACGTATTACATTAAAACGTTATTACACACATACAGGTATGTTTATAGATATGTATACACATACATATGCACGCATACTCATTCACGCACACATTCATATATATATATATATATATAACTACATATATAA
>OZ024743.1:24972201-24994701 GCA_964016885.1 Eledone cirrhosa | reverse complement strand
TATATACATATATATATGCACATATATATGTATATATGTGTGTGTGTGCGAGTGTGAGTGTGTACGTGTGTGTAGGTATGTATGTGTTGCTATACCTAATATTTATACTAATTGTTAAATCATATATTCAAATTTATGCATAGCAAAATCAACTGCGTCAGTTAAATCATAAAAAAACATATTTTCGCACACATACAAATATAAACACATATATATACTTATATAAATATAAACATATATATATATACATATATACACAAACATATATATATATATATATATATATATATATATATATGTATGTATGTATGTATATATATATATATGTGTGTGTGTATATATGTATATATATATATATATATATATATATATATATATATATATATATATATATATATATATATATATATATATATATATATATAAAGACATACTTATACATAATTATATATATATTTATATGTATCTATATAGATAAATAGATACATATAATTATATGATTGTGTGTATATGTGTATATGTTTATATACACACATATATATATATATATATATGTTTGTGTATACTTACTCTCGCATGCATACAAACAAGTGTATGCAAAATTACAATGAACTAAAGAAAACTACAGCTCACACTCGATGAAAAATTGCAACACATCTTGTGTGAAATTTCAAATAAATATATAAGAAATAAAGATTTCTTCCAGTTATCTATAATTTGATACATGTATATTCGTGTTTCTCTTGCTACATTCTAATTCAATATGATAGACTTTAAAATTCTATAAAAGAGAAAAAAACAACTCTAGATTCATCAATAAGTTAATATATATGTTCACATCCACACATAAATTCAGACACACATACATTCTCACGCACACATATACTTATATATTTTGCGTGTTTTTGTGTATGTGCATATGTATGTGTATATGCACACACACAAACACACACATACACACACAGCGCACACACATATATTTATATATATATGTATCAATAAGTTGATACACTTATTTACATCCACACATAAATTCAAACACACATTCTCACGCACAGTCATATATACGTACATATGTGTGTGTATGTTAATGTATGTGCATATGTAAGTGTATATACATAATACAGACACACACACACACACACACACACATATATATATATAGTGAGGGAGAGAGAGAGACATTTGTTCGTGTGTGATTGCGTATGTTTTATCTTCTATGTATTTTATATAAATATTTATACATACATACATACATACATACATACATACATACATACATACATACATACATACATACATACATACATACATTAAACTTATAAATATATATTGAATATTTATTTATTTATAAGCGTAAAATATCATGGAATTTTATTCCTTCTGTATTACTGCAGGCCAGTTTCCTAAATGGATTCCATCTATCATGACAACTTTATACATTTTCACACCTCTTTTGTTTTATATGCTTCAAGAGACCTCCAGTTTTATCCATGCATTCTATAAATGGTTTTGGACATGTATGCCCATCTCATGTCAGTTTTCAAGTACGAACTAGCAAGGAGCCATTACGTGGTCGCTTGATCTGATATATAAGAACAATATCCCCCTCAACTGCCACACTATATGAGGGTCACATTACTTACATTATATAAAGAGTCATTGATATATTATGTCAGACAAAAAATGGCAGGATGGTCATAACTAGAATGCCTTTAATTATACGTTTATCTGTGCAACACTGAACTGGAGCCAAACAAGATCAAAGTTATAAATATCTAGAAGCTAAAGGGTCTTTCATGGCTGGAACGTCTTTTATTATAGATCAGGCTTGACAGGGGAATACATAATAGCAGCAACAGTAATTCTATTCAAGACTGCAAGCTAACCAAACACTACTTGTAGTGGTTAACTGCATATCCCCTATATTTACCTCTCGGTGGGTGAAAAGAGCAAACTGGAGTTCTGGGTGCAATGGCTGAAATAAGACACGAACTATAGATTTCTGCACCAAACATTTATCAGACATCGTCTTAGATTTATTAATGTTATTTTGTAATTCTTTTATCATCTGTTTTCATACCTCAAATCTCATTTCACTAAAGTCGTGAAAATATATCCCAGCAATATACGTAAAATTTTTTCATACAAAATCTCCACCCTATGCACACTAAATAAATTGATATTTGTTATTATTAGGGCGGTGGATTGGCAGTATCGGTTAAGCGCGGACAACATGCTTTTGTAGCAGAGAGTTACGACCCTTTACGTTCTGCGTTCAAATCCCGCCGAGGTTAGCTTTGCCTTTCATCCTTACGGGGTCGATAAAATAAAGCACCAGTAACACACTGGGGTCAATTTAATCGACTTTCCCTTCCCCAAAAATTTGTTGGCCTTGTACCTAAATCAGAAACCATCATTAGTTATATTTAGCATTATACTAAACCTATTCCTTGTTTTTGCATTTCAAAAATGATTTTGAGCACAGATAGACATCTCAAATGCTTCACTAACTGTTTACATTGAACAGTACCAATTGTCTACTTTATCCGACATGCACTATACAAAAGCCTTCAGGTTCAGATATTGGTCAGCCGAACTGTTAGGGTTAAATTACATTTATAGCTAAATGGAGAAATAACAGCTTTTGCTCGATAATTTACAGATCAGTAGCAACATTTTGCTAAAGGCTCATTTTCAGCACTTCAGTATCAATAATACTTTAGAGGCTAGTAGACTTCGAAAAGTAAAAACAATATTGGTATTTTAAATCCGATTGGCTACTTGTAAGCCATCCTTCTCTTCGATGGGAGCTCGTTTAAATAAATCGCCAAGATCAACATCAACAATGGCAACAGGAAAACTATCATGAAACCCGTTCTTGGATACATTCAAAGCCATATAAATTCTCAACCTCCAAGAACAGAAGAAAAAAATAACATCCTAAACCAGGCTAGAGATCACTTCTGTCTTTGACATGTCCATATCGCTTCTTTGGAATTAGACTTTTTCCCGTTAAATAATATATTCAATAAGAATAAATGCGAATTTCTGTACGCGTATCCGCATAGATTTCTAGCCTCACTAAATACAACTATTATAATTATGTATTACATTAAATAAATCACAAAGTCAAATATGTCGTTGTAAGTTCGTATCAGTTTCCAAATGAAATTGTGCTTCTTAATTATATGTGAATCGCTAAACGACAGATAGAAAACTGTTTTAATTCAATGTTCGGAACGAATTCGAATCACACAGAAGGTGTATGTCTAGGCTGTTTCAGTCACGCTACTAGTTATTATTGGTTCATATCCTGTCTAGGCTGTTTCAGTCACGCCACTAGTTATTATTGGTTCATATCCCATCTTTCCTTGTGTTTTGTCGAGAATAATTAAATTAAATAAACCGTAAGACGAAATATGTCGGTGTGAATACCAAAAATGTACTTTTCCCTTTTCATACATTTGTACACATTGATAGATGCATTACGAAACAAACACACATATGTGGTAAATAATCGTTCTGTTTTCTTGCTGAGTGAAATTTGGTCCATATTTTAAATTCTACGTTTGTTAATTTCCGTTAAAATCTTGATTTATAACATTGGTAAAAACCTTAAATTTCGAAGGAGTGATATAGTCGACCATGTTAACCTAAGTTACATATTTGGTCGACTTCAGAAGAATGGTAAGTAAAATCTACGTCGGCAGGAATAGTTTTTGCGAGGGTTTTCAATAAAGTTAAAGCTGATATTGAATATATCAAACTATAACTTATTGTCAAAGGTAAAATCAAATCAAATATATAGAATACTATAACAATGTTGCTTGTGCAATTTATTTTATTGTTGCGTATCATATGTTACATCTTACCACCATCTAATACTAGTTACAGCACCTATAACCTCACAACTACCACCAATACTATAGTTACAACACCCTAACCTCACAACTACCACCAATACTATAGTTACAACACCCTAACCTCACAACTACCACCAATACTATAGTTACAACACCTATAACCTCACAACTAATACTAATACTATAGTTCCAACAATCCTAATCACACAACTACCACCAATACTATAGTTACAGCATCTATAACCTCACAACTACCACCAATACTATAGTTACAACACCTATAACATCACGAACTACCACCAATACTATAGTTACAGCACCTATAACATTACAACTACCACCAATACTATAGTTACAACACCTATAACCTCACAACTACCATCAATACTATAGTTACAACACCTATAACATCACAACTACCACTAATACTATAGTTACAACACCTATAACCTCACAACTACCACCAATACTATAGTTACAACACCTATAACCTCACAACTACCACTAATACTATAGTTACAACACCCTAATCACACAACTACCACCAATACTATAGTTACAACACCTATAACCTCACAACTACCACCAATACTATAGTTACAACACCTATAACCTCACAACTACCACCAATACTATAGTTACAACATCCTAATCACACAACTACCACCAATACTATAGTTACAACACCTATAACCTCACAACTACCACCAATACCATAGTTACAACAGCTATAACCTCACAACTACCACCAATACTATAGTTACAACACCTATAACCTCACAACTACCACCAATACTATAGTTACAACACCTATAACCTCAGAACTACCACTAATACTATAGTTACAACACCCTAATCACACAACTACCACCAATACTATAGTTACAACACCTATAACCTCACAACTACCACCAATACTATAGTTACAACACCTATAACCTCACAACTACTACCAATACTATAGTTACAACACCCTAATCACACAACTACCACCAATACTATAGTTACAGCACCTATAACCTCACAACTAACACTAATACTATAGTTACAACACCCTAATCACACAACTACCACCAATACTATAGTTACAACACCTATAACCTCACAACTACCACTAATACTATAGTTACAACATCTATAACCTCACAACTACGACTAATACTATAGTTACAACATCTATAACCTCACAACTACGACTAATACTATAGTTACAGCACCTATAACCTCACAACTACTACCAATACTATAGTTACAACACCCTAATCACACAACTACCACCAATACTATAGTTACAACACCTATAACCTCACAACTACTACCAATACTATAGTCACAACACCCCTAATCACACAACTACCACCAATACTATAGTTACAACACCTATAACCTCACAACTACCACCAATACTATAGTTACAACACCTATAACCTCACAACTACCACCAATACTAGAGTTACAACACCTATAACCTCACAACTACCACCAATACTAGTTACAACACCTACAATCACACCACTACCACCAATACTATAGTTACAACACCTACAAACACACAACTACCACCAATACTATAGTTACAACACCTATAATCACACAACTACCACCAATACTATAGTTACAACACCTATAACCTCACAACTACCACTAATACTATAGTTACAACCCCTATAACCTCACAACTACCACCAATACTATAGTTACAACACCTATAACCTCACAACTGCCACCAATACTAGAGTTACAACACCTATAACCTCACAACTACCACCAATACTAGAGTTACAACACCTATAACCTCACAACTACCACCAATACTATAGTTACAACACCTATAACCTCACAACTACCACCAATACTAGAGTTACAATACCTACAATCACACAACTACCACCAATACTATAGTTACAACACCTATAACCTCACAACTGCCACCAATACTAGAGTTACAACACCTACAATCACACAACTACCACCAATACTATAGTTACAACACCTATAACCTCACAACAACCCCAATACTAGAGTTACAACACCTATAACCTCACAACTACCACCAATACTAGAGTTACAACACCTATAACCTCACAACTACCACCAATACTATAGTTACAACACCTACAATCACACCACTACCACCAATACTATAGTTACAACACCTACAAACACACAACTACCACCAATACTATAGTTACAACACCTATAATCACACAACTACCACCAATACTATAGTTACAACACCTATAACCTCACAACTACCACTAATACTATAGTTACAACCCCTATAACCTCACAACTACCACCAATACTATAGTTACAACACCTATAACCTCACAACTGCCACCAATACTAGAGTTACAACACCTACAATCACACAACTACCACCAATACTATAGTTACAACACCTATAACCTCACAACTACCACCAATACTAGAGTTACAACACCTATAACCTCACAACTACCACCAATACTATAGTTACAACACCTACAATCACACAACTACCACCAATACTATAGTTACAACACCTATAACCTCACAACTGCCACCAATACTAGAGTTACAACACCTACAATCACACAACTACCACCAATACTATAGTTACAACACCTATAACTTCACAACTAACACCAATACTAGAGTTACAACACCTATAACCTCACAACTACCACCAATACTAGAGTTACAACACCTACAATCACACAACTACCACCAATACTAGAGTTACAACACCTATAACCTCAGAACTACCACCAATACTATAGTTACAACACCTATAACCTCACAACTACCACCAATACTATAGTTACAACACCTATAACCTCACAACTACCACCAATACTAGAGTTACAACACCTATAACCTCACAACTACCACCAATACTAGAGTTACAACACCTATAACCTCACAACTACCACCAATACTATAGTTACAACACCTACAATCACACAACTACCACCAATACTAGAGTTACAACACCTATAACCTCACAACTACCACTAATACTATAGTTGCAACACCTACAATCACACAACTACCACCAATACTAGAGTTACAACACCTATAACCTCACAACTACCACCAATACTATAGTTACAACACCTACAATCACACAACTACCACCAATACTAGAGTTACAACACCTACAATCACACAACTACCACCAATACTAGAGTTACAACACCTATAACCTCACAACTACCACTAATACTAGAGTTACAACACCTACAATCACACAACTACCACCAATACTAGAGTTACAACACCTATAACCTCACAACTACCACCAATACTATAGTTACAACACCTATAACCTCACAACTACCACCAATACTAGAGTTACAACACCTATAACCTCACAACTCCCACCAATACTATAGTTACAACACCTATAACCTCACAACTACCACCAATACTATAGTTACAACACCTATAACCTCACAACTACCACCAATACTATAGTTACAACACCTATAACCTCACAACTACCACCAATACTATAGTTACAACACCTATAACCTCACAACTACCACCAATACTATAGTTACAACACCTATAACCTCACAACTACCACTAATACTATAGTTACAACCCCTATAACCTCACAACTACCACCAATACCATAGTTACAACACCTACGATCACACAACTACCACCAATACCATAGTTACAACACCTACAATCACACAACTACCACCAATACTAGAGTTACAACACCTACAATCACACAACTACCACCAATACTAGAGTTACAACACCTACAACCACACAACTACCACCAATACTAGAGTTACAACACCTACAATCACACAACTACCACCAATACTATAGTTACAACACCTATAACCACACAACTACCACCAATACTATAGTTACAACATCCTAATCACACAACTACCACCAATACTATAGTTACAACACCTATAACCTCACAACTACCACCAATACCATAGTTACAACAGCTATAACCTCACAACTACCACCAATACTATAGTTACAACACCTATAACCTCACAACTACCACCAATACTATAGTTACAACACCTATAACCTCAGAACTACCACTAATACTATAGTTACAACACCCTAATCACACAACTACCACCAATACTATAGTTACAACACCTATAACCTCACAACTACCACCAATACTATAGTTACAACACCTATAACCTCACAACTACTACCAATACTATAGTTACAACACCCTAATCACACAACTACCACCAATACTATAGTTACAGCACCTATAACCTCACAACTAACACTAATACTATAGTTACAACACCCTAATCACACAACTACCACCAATACTATAGTTACAACACCTATAACCTCACAACTACCACTAATACTATAGTTACAACATCTATAACCTCACAACTACGACTAATACTATAGTTACAACATCTATAACCTCACAACTACGACTAATACTATAGTTACAGCACCTATAACCTCACAACTACTACCAATACTATAGTTACAACACCCTAATCACACAACTACCACCAATACTATAGTTACAACACCTATAACCTCACAACTACTACCAATACTATAGTCACAACACCCCTAATCACACAACTACCACCAATACTATAGTTACAACACCTATAACCTCACAACTACCACCAATACTATAGTTACAACACCTATAACCTCACAACTACCACCAATACTAGAGTTACAACACCTATAACCTCACAACTACCACCAATACTAGTTACAACACCTACAATCACACCACTACCACCAATACTATAGTTACAACACCTACAAACACACAACTACCACCAATACTATAGTTACAACACCTATAATCACACAACTACCACCAATACTATAGTTACAACACCTATAACCTCACAACTACCACTAATACTATAGTTACAACCCCTATAACCTCACAACTACCACCAATACTATAGTTACAACACCTATAACCTCACAACTGCCACCAATACTAGAGTTACAACACCTATAACCTCACAACTACCACCAATACTAGAGTTACAACACCTATAACCTCACAACTACCACCAATACTATAGTTACAACACCTATAACCTCACAACTACCACCAATACTAGAGTTACAACACCTACAATCACACAACTACCACCAATACTATAGTTACAACACCTATAACCTCACAACTGCCACCAATACTAGAGTTACAACACCTACAATCACACAACTACCACCAATACTATAGTTACAACACCTATAACCTCACAACAACCCCAATACTAGAGTTACAACACCTATAACCTCACAACTACCACCAATACTAGAGTTACAACACCTATAACCTCACAACTACCACCAATACTATAGTTACAACACCTACAATCACACCACTACCACCAATACTATAGTTACAACACCTACAAACACACAACTACCACCAATACTATAGTTACAACACCTATAATCACACAACTACCACCAATACTATAGTTACAACACCTATAACCTCACAACTACCACTAATACTATAGTTACAACCCCTATAACCTCACAACTACCACCAATACTATAGTTACAACACCTATAACCTCACAACTGCCACCAATACTAGAGTTACAACACCTACAATCACACAACTACCACCAATACTATAGTTACAACACCTATAACCTCACAACTACCACCAATACTAGAGTTACAACACCTATAACCTCACAACTACCACCAATACTAGAGTTACAACACCTACAATCACACAACTACCACCAATACTATAGTTACAACACCTATAACCTCACAACTGCCACCAATACTAGAGTTACAACACCTACAATCACACAACTACCACCAATACTATAGTTACAACACCTATAACCTCACAACTACCACCAATACTAGAGTTACAACACCTATAACCTCACAACTACCACCAATACTAGAGTTACAACACCTACAATCACACAACTACCACCAATACTAGAGTTACAACACCTATAACCTCACAACTACCACCAATACTATAGTTACAACACCTATAACCTCACAACTACCACCAATACTATAGTTACAACACCTATAACCTCACAACTACCACCAATACTAGAGTTACAACACCTATAACCTCACAACTACCACCAATACTAGAGTTACAACACCTATAACCTCACAACTACCACCAATACTATAGTTACAACACCTACAATCACACAACTACCACCAATACTAGAGTTACAACACCTATAACCTCACAACTACCACTAATACTATAGTTGCAACACCTACAATCACACAACTACCACCAATACTAGAGTTACAACACCTATAACCTCACAACTACCACCAATACTATAGTTACAACACCTACAATCACACAACTACCACCAATACTAGAGTTACAACACCTACAATCACACAACTACCACCAATACTAGAGTTACAACACCTATAACCTCACAACTACCACTAATACTAGAGTTACAACACCTACAATCACACAACTACCACCAATACTAGAGTTACAACACCTATAACCTCACAACTACCACCAATACTATAGTTACAACACCTATAACCTCACAACTACCACCAATACTAGAGTTACAACACCTATAACCTCACAACTCCCACCAATACTATAGTTACAACACCTATAACCTCACAACTACCACCAATACTATAGTTACAACACCTATAACCTCACAACTACCACCAATACTATAGTTACAACACCTATAACCTCACAACTACCACCAATACTATAGTTACAACACCTATAACCTCACAACTACCACCAATACTATAGTTACAACACCTATAACCTCACAACTACCACTAATACTATAGTTACAACCCCTATAACCTCACAACTACCATCAATACCATAGTTACAACACCTACAATCACACAACTACCACCAATACCATAGTTACAACACCTACAATCACACAACTACCACCAATACTAGAGTTACAACACCTACAATCACACAACTACCACCAATACTAGAGTTACAACACCTACAACCACACAACTACCACCAATACTAGAGTTACAACACCTACAATCACACAACTACCACCAATACTATAGTTACAACACCTATAACCACACAACTACCACCAATACTATAGTTACAACACCTACAATCACACAACTACCACCAATACTATAGTTACAACACCTACAATCACACAACTACCACCAATACCATAGTTACAACACCTACAACCACACAACTACCACCAATACTAGAGTTACAACACCTACAATCACACAACTACCACCAATACTAGAGTTACAACACCTATAACCTCACAACTACCACCAATACTATAGTTACAACACCTATAACCTCACAACTACCACCAATACTAGAGTTACAACACCTACAATCACACAACTACCACCAATACTATAGTTACAACACCTATAACCACACAACTACCACCAATACTATAGTTACAGCCCCTACAATCACACCACCGCCACAAAAGCTGTCTCCACCAACAGCCCCTTAACTACCAACACAATAACCATCAATACCATCAACAACCCAAATCATTATCAGTAACATCCTAAATCACCAGTGTAATAGATAGACAGTTTCAGTAGAGCGTCGAACAAGATGTTTTGTTGCATAGAGTTACGGCTCTTTACATTCTGAGTTCAAATCCCACCGAGGCCAGTTTTGCTTTTTTATCCTTACGGGGCTGATAACATAACATAGCAGTAACGCACAGGGGTCGATTTAATCGGCTTTTGCATCCCCCAAAATTGCTGGCCTTGTGCATAAATCAGAACCCATTATTTGTAGCTTCACCTGCACTACCAATACGACAACCATACCACTAAAACTAACACAACCAATAACAATTTCCCATTACAACAGTCACCACCACCACTCAGACCTCTATCTGTGTTAACAACGCCAATAACTGCCACCACCACTAAGGTTACTACCCAACTCCCACCCCAGGATTTGAAACAAATGCACGCCTATACGTTTTGACTATACCTTTTCATTATTTTCAATTTCTTACTGGATTATCAAGGACAATTACAGTATAACATAAATAGTTATACTTCTTTCCAGTCATGATATAAACAGCGAGGAAGTACAATATATATATATATATATATATATATATATACATATATATATATATAATATATATACATATGTATATGTACACGCGCGCATATTTATATGTATATATTGGGATGGAACGGAATCATGAGGTATATAGATGATATAGAATAAAACATAATTGTATTGAATTCAATCGAATAAAATATAATAGAACACAAATTTATTTGACAACTGACAAAAGATTAATATAGATACATACACATATATACACACACACACACACACACACACATTCACACACACCCACACATTTTCCCTTCAATAATATTAGCTTCTAACCTGATCACATTTATAACTGCAATGTTCAGTGCTGTAGTATTTACTGAAGAACCAATGAAATTTTAGTCAAGTTCGAGTTCAACAAAATGATAATGGTGTCTAATTTTGGCACAAGGCCAGCAATTTGTGGGGAGGGGAATGTCTATTATAACGACCAGAGTTCTTAACTGGTACTATGTTTTATTAACCCCGGAAACATGAAAGGCAGATTTGACATTGGTGGGATTTGAACTCATAGTGGTTAGAAACTATCAGGACAGCAGAAGGTGGGATTTGCACTCATAGGGTTAAGAAACTCTCAGGACAGCAGAAGGTCTGTCTTCAGAGGCAACTCCTCAAGCAAATGTGTTTCAGCATATTCCCAATTTACAACTTAAGTAATAATTTTCTTTTTAGACTACTACGGCCGAAACATAGCGGACAATAGAACAGTGAGGTTTTACATAGAAACGTGTAAAAAGAAACATAAACCTTAACAATAAATAAATATCAACAGAATTACGCAATAGCGGGAAGTGCCACCCAGGAGTAGTTTAGGATACCCACATATCAGAAACACTCTACACTCCAACAGCCCCCTAAGAAGGTGACCCTCCTCTCTGAATAATCCAGCCAACAGGGTCATGCTTAGATTAGGCGGGGCCATCCTCGTTATATTCACCCATCTTTTAGCAAATGGGCTAGGAGTAGCACTTCCCTCTCCGCCTTTACCTTCCTTTGTAACTGGAATTTGAAATATTTGGACATTGAAGTGGAAAGTGTATGTCTTCAGTCTTTTCAGTCTCGTCTTCACACAACCTCTTTTGACACCTGACAAAAGAAAAATGCTTGTTATTCCCAGCCAAAAAAAGATACCGAAGTGATCTTCACAATGGAGTCAACGGATAGCCAGATCCGTGCCACACACCAAAACAACTGTTCGACAAACTCCACAACTCAGCAATAGCCGGTCACAGAACGAATGTGAGCAAAACGGTTTCGCCACTCTGTCTGTATAACAACACTTCCGTGTCTATAGAGTATGTCTCCAACCTGTAGTGTGTCCCTGGCCGCATTGTCCGATTTATAGAGGGCTGTGAACGCCTGACAACATGCCAGATGCCAGGCATCCAGTCCCAGTATTGCTTGATCAGCGACTGCAGCTCAACCAAAGAGTCGAGCTGTAGATAGACGTGGCCCCAAAATGGTGACTTCACCTGTTTGCAGATATCTGCAAATACTCTAGCCTCAGCACATGTTTACGTATCATGAGCCACGGCATGCCCAACCAAGGGTGTTGGCAGCAGGGGATGACCTAACCAGTGTAATCTGTTCCTTTCACAAGAAGTAAAAGTGCAGGCCCTATAATCTAGTGAGACGTGAGCTGAGGTGGGACACGACAGTCAGGCGGTAATAGATGGCAGAAGAATGTATGCGTTTCCCACCTCCACCAGACTTTTCAGGGATAGCTTCCACCCGGCCCTTTCTGGGTAAGAGTTGCCACCCTGCTCGTTACTTCGTCTCAGTTACTATCCACCTGACCACGAGAAACTTCATCGGTCAGCCCATCCAGTGTCCTACAATACAGTTGAATGATATGGATTTGCCTTTTCAGGTGCCAAACTGAAAACCTACCGACTATCCGGGTTGAATTTTGCTCTCGTCAACGTTTCATATTGCTCTAAGAAGGTTGGCGTACTGTCAGCTGCACTGCTCCATTGGTAGGGTACATTGTACGACTGAAAATATTCAATGAATGTAACCCCGCTAAATATATGATCTGTAGCAAAACGCCTGTCGTATTCTTTCCCCTCTTATCTTTCGTGCCAACCTGTTAGCTACCCTGAAAATTATCCTGGCTACAGCCTTTTCTCATGATTAAAAGATAAAAAATAGTACTGATAACCTTTTTAATAGCTAAACAAACATGATTGATCCAGTACCAAAGATTTTAAAATATATAAAACAAAATATAACTAAACCAGCACCTTCAATCAATTTGAATGACGGCCATAACTGGAGAAATGTTTAATCAGATTGAAGCAATGAGATCCTGTTAAAATTTAAAGTCATTTATATTTAAAACTTCACTTTTCAGTTAAAGCCACGGATGCTGTCATAGACGTGGACATTCAAACTTAGATTATCATTCTGATAAACTCTGATGCAGATACATTGATATATCAGGGACACAAAGGAATTGGTATTTCAGATAATCAACAAGGAAATTAAAATGGAAATAATAGAATATTATAATAAAATACCTAAAACCTGAACATTCAATTTACTACACGTAGAAAATACGTGCGCGCATGTACACACACACACACACACGCACACTCACACACACGCACGCACACACACACACACGCACGCACACACATACACACATACACACACATACACACAGCCAAACACACGAAAACACATTCGCGCACGAACATATAAATATGTATAAATGTGCATCTGTGTGTCTGTATGTGTATATGTATGTATGAGATAGTGTGTATGCTTTAGTACTTCCATATCTATGCGTGTGTATGGGGAAAAACAGAGTGAGAAAGTGTGCGTGAAAAACAGACTACTTGATACATATTCATGAGAATTATCATTTAACAGTTGTAACGTTGATACCTATAGGTCTTTCTGTCGTATTTTATTACCATTTAATGTAGATCAAGACAAACAACACAGTCGGCTCTAGGGACGTATAGTTAAACTATAAACTATACGAAAATGATATTCCGATAAGATTGAATAACTTGCAAAGCGTCTCGTGAGGAACAAATTCTCTGCAGCTAAAATTTCTATTTGATGTCTTCAATGTTAAATCGTCTACAAAATACTTTAAAAAGTTCTACTGATAAATTTTATTGAATATTTTCGACCTATTGGGATGACCTCCATTCTATAATCTAAGTTTTATTGAATTTCATTCATCGTATTTATCTAACTCCCCTCCCATTCCCACAGCGTAGTTGGTTTTATTTTACAAACACAAATCAGTTAACCATTTAAAGCCATAAATTGGAAGAATGAATGCTATACTGTGCTTCTCAATTGAAATATACTGTTTGATTTAATTGGTAAATATCACAACAACCAGCTCATAAGATATATACACACTCGTATTAAACGCACTTAAAATTTTACAAGGATTTGTTTTAGGATGAAAATCAATAGAGAAGAGAAAAATTCTAATACAATCATTATTGATATTTCACTAAATAGAAATTGTAATACAAAAGTTATATTCTTTACCCTAACAAAGCCTGAAATGCTATCATCCAAACAAAATTGGTTTCTATTATAATTATGTTGACAATAATTTTGCTTTTAAAATACATATCTCTTTAGAATGTGATAAATAATATAACTGGCTGAAGCCAATTCAGTTCACTTTTTATTTTGATTCTATTTAATAATATTTTATTTATGTCTGTTAAACACGGTAAGTGTAGACAAGTCAATTGTTTAGAGAAAAGACTGCTGCACAGTATCAACGATGTTGAATTGAAACGTCGCAGACAACAGTACGTTATGGTAAACTAAAATCAGCTATTTAATTTATCATTATGTCTAAACAAATGAAGAGACCTCCTCACGGACGCTTAACTTGCTGGAAATAGCAGCCACATTTCGCTCAAGTAAGGCATTGCGATCTTAGAAAACTGTGAATATATTGGATATTGCAGTCTCGAATACCACTTCAAAGACGAGGCTTCCATTAGTGTTGGTCACGTTAATATAGTCTACTATAGTGTTGGAAGAAAGTGAAACTTGGCTATATCATAAATAGAGTACCAACACTATCTAAACACACTCACATACATGCATACACACACACAAGTGCACACAACCTCACACACACTCAGCCTCTCGCATATATACACACAAACACATATTCTATTTCTCTCTATCACAGACTCTCTCTCTCAAACCCACACAAACACACACACACACACACATTATTATACGCACACACTCATATATACACACACACATACACTCATACATACACAGACGCATACACACCCACACTTTGCCCCTCACACACACACACACACATACACACTCACTTTCTCTCTCTCTCTCTCTTACAGACTCATACATGCGCCCGTAAACCCTTCTAACTCATTCACTCTTTAAACTGGTCCTGGAAACATGTTGTTTTGAAAAAAGAATTTACATGACTGGGAAATAATTGTTTCTACTTTTGGCACAAGGCCATCAATTATCCAGTACATTACTGGTACTTTATTTTATCGACCCCGTAAGGATGAAAAGCAAAGTTAACTTCGGCGGGATTTGAACTCAGACCGCAAAGGGACGTAACTATGCTGGAAAGCATGGCATCCGACCCTCTACCGATACTGCCAATCCACCTAATGATCAACACTATAATCAGAACTGATGACATCAGGAAACTACTGCGCTGTCATTTGGACTTTTAGATATAGCAAAATGTCAAATCTCCCTTGAATTAAACCCTACCATATTAAGAGGGTATAGAGTAATGACTTTCGGACTACATAGTGACATATATAAAAAAGATGTGATCGATATGGCTAAATCACCTTTGATCATAGTCTGTTCATTTAGAACTGACGTGCGGATAAGCAACACCACATTATGTCTATATAACTAGGTAATTTGTTAAAGTTCTGAACATGTTAAAGATAAAAATATTCCTCATAAATATAGAAGGTAGAGGTTTTACTACGTTGGAATAGGTGCAGGCAGGAGAATTTTAGTTTGTTTAACTCCGACTCAATCCTGCTCAAATAGACATCAAAGATGTTCACTTCAGAACCATTGTGACCTTTTAGCTGTATAAAAGCCTACATTATCCAACATGACCTCTCCGCTTTCAAAACCGTAGACTGTGATTAATGATGGATTTGACCGTTATTTCAAGTAGATCAAGCGATCACGTAACTGTTGGTACTGGTATTATTTACCTCCAAGCCAGCCCTGATCAAACAGATGTATAATCGAGGTTGTTCCATCTTGTCCATCCCGCCTTATTTTCAAACATAGTATATCTTATAGCTATATTATCCGATGCCCCATATCACATTTAAGAGCACAGTGCATGATTTTCCTATGATTTTGCTGCAACTGGTTGCAGACCTGCCAACCTCTAAAAACCCAAATGAGGAGTACCATGAAAAAAAGTGTCCCAAAATGTGAAGAAATGAGGCAAAATACGGAGATTTTACATAATGAAAGCTATAACCATTTTCACAAAAGAAGACATCTCTCACCCACCCCAAAGAATATTGCAAATCTCCCCATCGGACTGGGAGAGTTGACAGGTCTGTGGTTGTGTGACCACGTAGAAACACTCTCGCAAGCTCAATTTCGTTCATACGATTTTGGTCAACCAAACGTTATGGTAGAAGTTGCTTTCTCAGTGTGATTCCGTGTAGTGGAATCGAACCAGAAACTGTGACTGCAAAGCGAGCTTATTAACTACATGGTTCATTTACTACAATTATCTATGTGCGTATGTGGTGTCTGCACCATTGTGTTATACATATTCCATATATAGTGACACACATTTAGGGAGAGAAGACGAGGAGGCGAAGAGAGATGAAGTTGAGAAAAGAGAGAGAGAGAGTGAATGAGAGGATCGTTAAGAATAAGTGAATATGTTAGATGCTCCTCAAATGGGAAAGAGAGGAAGGAGGAGGAGGGGCTGGAGGATGAGAAGGAGGGGGAGAAGAGATAAAATTGTAAAATAAATACAGTATTATGTGAAGATCGCATGGAATTAGGATAAAAAGGTAGACTAAATCTAGAAAGGATTGTGTGTTTGTGTGTGTGTGATAGAGAGAGAGAGATAGAGAGATAGAGAGATAGACAGAATAAAACAGAGGGAAATATGGAAGAAGAAGAAGAAGCAGAAGAAGAAGAAGAAGAAGAAGAAGAAGAAGAAGAAGAAGAAGAAGAAGAAGAAGAAGAAATCAGAGAAATCCCTAGACAGAACAAAATATACATACACATATATATATATATATATATATATATATATATGTGTGTGTGTGTGTGTGTGTGTGTGTGTGTGTGTGTGTGTGTGTGTGTACATAAATATATATACAAACATATATATATATACATATATATATATACATACATACATAATACATACACACGCAAATATATATATATATATATATATATATATATATATATATATATATACAGAGAGAGGGAGAGAGAGAAAGAGAATAGTAAAGTTATTTTGATCTAAAGTAAGAGAATGCATCTATGCCTTTATGTACAAAGGAAATGAAAGGGGTTAAGAGAGACAGGAGAGAAAAGAGAGAGACAGGAGAGAAAAGAGAGAGACAGGAGAAAAAAGAGAGAGAAAAGTGGAAGAAGGTGTAAAACAAAAAAACAACAATATAGAAAAATGGTGACAAAGAGAGGAAAAAGAAAGAGAGTATATGAGTAATGTATATGGATATAGAGGAGAGAATGGCGGATACAAATAGAATAGGAGAAAGAATGAAGAGAAAGGAAGAGAAATGAAGTGGGAGAGAGAACGGGAGTGATAAAGAGAGTGAGAGGATGATGATGAGAGAGAGAGAGAGAGAGAGAGAGAGAGAGAGAGAGAGAGAGAGAGAGAGAGAGAGAGAACGAAATTAGAGGTTCGAAGTGATTTAGAAAGAAAGAAGAGGTGGGGGCCAATGCATTATAGAAATTGCACGAAGATCAAACGTTAGGAAAGCGATAGATTTTCGGAAAACCAATGTGCAACATCTCGTCATTGAATCTCGTTCAGATAAGGTAATCTCGTATTAATGGCAAACTATGTAATCTCGCCCTCACACACATATATATACATTTTCCTTGCCGCCATGGGATAATCTGACAGTCATCCATCTTCACAATTATTGCTATAGATTCTAAATCCTTTTTATTCTACTTTTTTCACATAAAAAATATTATCTGGAGGCGCAAGAGTGGGAACATAGAGAGACGAACGAGATTTAGTTAGTAGTAAGTTAGAGCGGGCTTGTGATAATGATAGTAGTGGTAGTGATCACTTCCTCGTCGTGTTGATACTGATGATTATGATGATAATGAGACTTGAACAAGGAGGACGACAACGAAAACGATGGCACAGATGATGATGATGGTGATGATGATAATGATGATGATGATGGTGACGACAATAATAACGATGATGATGGTGATGATGATGATTATAGGGAAAAGGAGGGGAAGAAGAGGCGGGATGGGGGGGGGGAGGATTACGATGATTTTGATGATGAACGATAATGACGATGACAACAACGGATGACGATGAGGATAAAAAAAATAAACGCACGCTTGTCTTCAAAAGACGCTTCTGAAAAGAAAGGTTGATAGCCGCCATAGTAAGCTCTTCATTAGCAAGCTTCTTGGTTCTCTTTGTGTGGGGGAATCTCCTTCTGACGTAGAAATATCAGTTGTGTAATAATAGTATAAGAGGCTATAAGGTGTCTATACAGAGATATGATAGCCTTGTCGTAATGGCGGTGTGGTGGTGTTGTTGATAGTTGTGGTGATGGTGGTGGTGGTGGTGGTGGTGTATTGGTAAATTTCGTGGTCGTAGTGATGTGGTTGTTGTTGTTGTTGGTGGTGGTGGTGGTGGTGGTGATGTTGATAGTGGTGGAAGTAGAGATAGTGGTGGTTGTGGTGGTGTTGATAGTGGTGGAAGTAGAGATAGTGGTGGTGGTGGTGGTGTTGGTGGAGGTAGTGATAGTGTGGAAGTAGAGATGGTGGTGGTGGTGGTGGTGTTGGTGGAGGTAGTGATAGTGTGGAAGTAGAGATGGTGGTGGTGGTGGAGGTAGTCAATAGTGTGGAAGTAGAGATTGTGGAGATGGTGGGTAGGTGTTGGTGTTGGTGGGGCAGTATGATGGTTATGGTGATGGTGGTGATGGA
Organism: Eledone cirrhosa; assembly: GCA_964016885.1. NCBI lineage: Eukaryota > Metazoa > Mollusca > Cephalopoda > Octopoda > Eledonidae > Eledone > Eledone cirrhosa. The sequence goes on along the minus strand of OZ024743.1, from coordinate 24,974,523 downwards.
GGTAGTGATGGTGATGTAAGTAGAGACAGTGGTGGCGGTAATAATTCTTGGTAGTGGTTGTAGTGGCAGTATGAGTTCTACTCAGCTTGTTCAGGGTTTTAAGAGACGATAATAATTGTTTCTACTTTTGGCACAAGGCCAGCAATTATCCCAGTGTATTACTGGTACTTTATTTTATCGACCCCGTAAGGATGAAAGGCAAAGTTAACCTGGGCGGGATTTGAACTCAGTCCATAAAGGGCCGAAACTCTATGCTGCAAGGCATGGCGTCCTACCCTCTACCGATACTGCCACTCCACCAATAATGTTCTTCAAATGGTGCCAGGTTTATATTTTAATTCCTATGTACTTAATAGGGGTTTTGATGGGGGTTAGTTTAAATAAGGGATTCTTAATTATAATACTGTTTTTGTTGTTCTTGATGTCATTATTCTCTCCTTCCTTATCATTCCGTTATTTGTTTTTGTTGTTTTTTTGTTGTTGTTTGTTTTTGTTTTGTGTTATAGCTATCGGTCTAGCCGTTATTGCCAGGATTTTCGTAGCTATTTTTGTAGTTATTGTTGTTGTAATTATTGTTGTTGCAGATATTGTTGCTGTTTCTATTTCTCCCGTTCCCTTGTTGCTGTTGTTGCAACTAGTTTTATAGAAGCTGATAAATATTTAGTTATTTTCCTTTCATTGTTACAGCTGCAGTTATTGTTGTCGTTACTGTTGTTGTCCTCGCTGAATATATTGGATATTCTCTGGATAGTCTATCCAGAGACTATCCAGAGAATATCCAACTGATAAGGTATGATTTTCCTGTGTATGTCTCTATTTATAAAACAAACTTTTATCTGAAGAAAGCGTACCAAAGTCTTTTGGTACCCTTGAAATATATAATATATATTTGTGAAATGGGTAGTGGTTGAAATTCAGTTGTGCACGGTTAAATGGCAGTAGACGTGGTCGGACGGACATGAAAATTTACACACCTATGTAAAAAGTGCCAAGGAAGCAAATAGACGAAGCAAATCTCGTGTTCTAAATAGCTTGCCAAATCATGACAACAGCATGACTTGGCAAGCTATTTAGAACACTGGTTTAACCGCTTTACTTCCCTCCGAAGAAGAGATATTATCTCGAAAATTAAGGACATTTAAATAAATCTAAGGTAAAAGACTAATTGTCAACAATATCTTTTGCATTTGCATTCTTTATTCTATGTCTATACCTGCATTGTTTTGGCTTTATTATACATATACAAACGTTTATACCTCATTACGCAATGCTTCAAGTGAACTATAACTTCCTCCTATATATATATACATATATATATTTATATTTATATTTATATTTATATATATATACTTCAAGATATGTGTTGCGTTCAACACTTAAGGTACATTATCACACAATTGTGATATATATATATATATATATATATATATATATATATATATATATATATATATATATATATATAGAGAGAGAGAGAGAGAGAGAGAGAGAGAGAGAGAGAGAGAGAGAGAGTCAATCAAGTAATACAGAGGGTTGTCGTACCCTTATTCCCCATGATTGGCCAAAGGTAAGTCACTAGACTCTAGTGAGTAGAGAGATGTCACTTCAAAGACATCAAATTGCTGGAACAGTTTAAGAACGTTGCGGAAAAACCTGTTACAGAATTGATCAATGTAGAGCTAAGGCAGAGATGAGATTCTGTTTCACTTTGTCCCAGAAAGAGGTACTACAGATGTCATCTTTACAGTGACAACCCTGGGAGAAACATTTAACTAGGAATACTACCCTATACTGAGCATTCCTCGCCCTGGAGGACTTTGACTAAGTAGCTCTTTGACATCTATACAAAGGTCTGCCGTATGGATCATAATATTCCTGTGCACATATTGTGATTTGCATCCCCTTTCCAGTTTGTTTAATATATCCATATATTTATTGATAGAACGAGCCAATTAAAATAACATAGAAGCCATATATTGCCCATATCATACTTAATGCCTTAAAAAAGTACAAATTAGATAAATTAATTCCAGTAGTGTTGACTGTGTCGGTTCCGCTGTTGGTGACGATGTAACTGTGTATGTTGGTGTTGTTTTGCCCCAGATAAGAACTGATTGAAGATACCTATAATCAAAAGCATTCCCGTTGTTATCCTAATTTTAAACGTTGATGTCTTAATTCTAGATGCACTATGCATATATCGTTCCTTTGTAAAGATGTTTGAGTGTGATCTGAAGTAGATTTCGCTACTATTTCTAGCAGGCCTAGAGACTATACAAAGGCTCTCATACTGGATTGTGAATGCAGTTTGATATAGATGAT
>OZ024743.1:24959701-24962201 GCA_964016885.1 Eledone cirrhosa | reverse complement strand
GGTGCCTTTCCAGAGAAGCAAGCACCCCGGCACGCACGAGTCAGCCCGATATATCTACTACATGGAACTCTCTTCCAATCTCCCTCTCTATATCAATTAACACCAAACTCTTCCCCCTCTCAATATCTACTAACAAAACTTTCTTCCAATACCCCTCACTATATCAATTAACACCAAACTCTACCCCTCTCTATATCTACTTCACGGAAACCTCTTCCAATCACCCTCCCTATATCAATTAACACCAAACTCCCCCCCCCCCCCTCTGTATTTCTACTACATGGAACTCTTTTCAAATCCCCTATCTATATCTACCTCATAGAACTTTCTTCTAATCCTCCTCTCTCTATATCAATAAACATCAATCTCTCCTCTTCTCTATATCTAATATACAACACACTCTCCTAACCTTCCTCTCTATATCAATTGCCACGAAACTCTCCACTAAATATATATGTATCTATCTTGAGATAACATGTACATAAATTGTAGTGCATATACAAATAGATGTGTGTTTTGGTAGTTTGGGGAGAAAAATATAATTATGTGGGGGGGTAAGGCCCTCCCGCCTCTAGTTCTATTGCTCATATATATATATGGGGGAGGAGGAGAAGAAGAAAGAATAGAGAAAAACGAATTGAAAGAGAGAAAATTAAATGTATTTCGGTCTATTTCGACAATAAATATTTTAATTGTTTGATCAAAGAACCTGCCTAGCTATTGAATCTGGTAGAGTACCGTTAACGTTACTCTCAGTTAGAATTAGTATGATGCTGTGTGTGACAAGAGTAGCCCTTGAAATAAAGTTACAGATAATTTGGTGGGTCTTTGGAATAGTTTCCGTCCACCGATTCCAAGCAAAAGACATGGGATAGCTCAAGGCTATGGAAAACTACTTGGCCAAGGTTCTTCAAAGTGGAATCGAAACAGCTATCTCAGCAAAGCGGCCATCTTAATCGTTCTAGCATCCATCCACTCAGCCATATATGTATTATATGTATATATGCATATATGTATGCATAAATATATACATACATACACGCATACCTACCTACCTACCTACCGACCTACCTACCTACCTACATACATACATACAAACATACATACATGCATACATACATACATGCATACTTACATATATACATACATACATGCATACATACATGCATACTTACATACATACATAGCGATGTGGGTATATATATATATATATATATATATATGTGTGTGTGTGTGTGTGTGTGTGTGTGTGTGTGTGTGTGTGTGTGTGTAGATATATAGAAAGATAGTGATTTCAACACGTCAATATGTAAATATGTTTCACCGTGTTACGTTACCAAAATAGAAAATTGAATAAATAGATTCGTGTATGAAATTTATCAATAAGATTCCGACATAATTTTGATACTTCTATTAAATTTCTCATTTATTTATATAATGAAATATATACGTGTTTGTACTGCTTATATGACATATACTGTCTGTGTGTATATATATATATATATATATATATATATATATGTGTGTGTGTGTGTGTGTGTGTGTGTGTGTGTGTGTGTGTGTGTGTGTGTGTGTGTGTGTGTGTATATGTATATATGTGTATATGTATGTATGTATGTATGTATGTATGTATGTATGTATGTATGTATGTATGTGTGTATATACATGGGTGCATGTGTATGTATATGCGCGGGGACATAGAAATAGTCGGGCTGGACACCCGATCGCGCGGTTAAACCACTGGGAGTGAAGGACCCCTAGTCTTTGTCAGGGCATTCTTCTAGGAGAAGGCAACTCAGGAAACTGGGATAACTCCGATATAAAACCTGCGGCTCAGTAGTTACCGATGATGCTGATCTTTTCTTCTTTTCGGGTTATAGCTACTGTCGCTCAGACAATGGGATTGGCTCAGTGCACAGTCTTTCCTTACTTTAAAAAATATCTTCACGCACAGGCATTGCACAATAGAATTAATTAATAATTCTTAATAACGGTATATCGTGCAATGGCCATACTCGATAACGAGGGGGCAGCCATCATGTATGTATGTATTGATGCTGGGAAGAGGGATGATATTAACGAGCAAACACTGGGCCAACTTGCTACTCTGTTCTATTCGAACCGGGAATTGTAGATAAGTTCCAGAAAACTTACAGAACTAAGGAGATGGGGGTATTAACAGCTGGAGACAAACTCTTTAGATACGGAGGTGACACCAACCAGGCTTATCTTTCGTCATATATCGACGAAACTGTTCTTTACGCACTTGTTCAGTATCAGAAAATTGTTTCCTCATCTCGCTCTGAAGAGGAGGGGGGACCCTCCAAATCACCATAAAATGATATAATAGTTGTTCAGAGAAGCATTTTGCCTCACCTAAACACAAACTCAAAAAATATACGGAGAACACACTCGCCCCAAATACAGACACATCTGCAACCCCTCACAAACACTGAAAAGGCTACGAATATATCTACAATTTTATAAAATCTCGAGGGAG
>OZ024743.1:24944701-24947201 GCA_964016885.1 Eledone cirrhosa | reverse complement strand
CGCCATAGCTATCACACAAAGGAAAACCGCCTCTCCTTCGTTTTTGAAGGAGGGTGGCGGTTTGATCATGACAATGGACTCGGTGGTCAACTGGATTGGTCCCACCCGCGACAATAGTCGTTCTACATAGCCCCCACAGGTCAGTGACGCCCGGGCAGTGTATGAATGCGTGCGCGACGGTTTCTTCGTCTCGCACGCACCTCGGGACAGATAGATAGATAGATAGATAGATAGATAGATAGATAGATAGATAGATAGATAGATAGATAGATAGATAGATAGATAGATAAATAGATAGAAATATCCACACGGGCACTTTTCTTTTAGAAATTGGAACAACTTTTCCGCAAGAGTGTCTACATTACTCAATATGATGCGCAATAAAAGCATGACAAATGTCTATTTATTGCTAAATTTTGATAAATATCGGAAAGAATATTCAGTAGAATGCAATCTTTATTTTGGAATCTATACATCCCTAGAGTATTGAAAGATTTACCTCTTAACATCCTCTAACGATTTAGTTGGGGATATTTTTCAAAAAAATCTTTATTGATTCCCAATTTTTAGAGGAAACGGTATTTTTGTGCAAATTTCTAATTGTTAAAGTGATGTCAAAGTGCTGTGTTATAGTTTTCAACAATGTTTTACTAATACGGCTTCCTGTGATACATGGCTTTAAGAATTATTTTTAAAACTTGGTCCCCTTCCATGGTAGATCGACTGTGAAGAAAAGCAGAATATAACATATAAACCTCTCTACGGTCATAAAATATTCGTTTCTGTCAAAGGCAAAGAACACAGGTTTCGGTAAACGGGTTAATTGATGGAATGGACCCCCACTACTTCACAGGTATTTTATTTTATCGACTCCGAGTGGAATATGAGTCAATTGGAGCAACGTTATTCGATAAAGTACGTAGCTCGGAGATCAGAGAGTCACGCCAGGTAGAGCCGCTACTTCTCCGAATTGAGTGATCACAGCTCCAATATTATGGGCATGTGGTTCGAATGTCTTAGGAAAGAATCGCTGGGCAGATTTTACGGGTAAAACCAACCGACAGAAGATCCAGGAGTAGACCCCGCGCAAGATGGTTGGATAACACCCATGATCCTGGCTGGTCACGCTTGGGGATCCAGCCGGATCAGTTGGAAATGGTTGCTTCTGACAGGACCCCATTGGAGGGAGTGTTTGAGGACTCTGTCCCCACAACCCTCTCAAGAATAAGTGGGCGAAGAAGAAGAGAAGACACCGAGAGGATGGGAGGGCAGCTGTAACCTTGTTGGGATTTGAACGTAGAAGGTAAACACCCGGAACGAAAACACAACTATTTTATCTGACGAGCTAACACTATATACAATTTGTTCGGAGGAAAGAAATATGGAATGGTAACAGCTGGAGGACATTGAATGTGAAATCTACTCAATCAGGGTTTACCTACACCTTACCAACAACACCCACTTACGGATTGCATCTCACTAGCTATCATATAGATGAGTGCAGTGGCGGACTGGGTGTAAAAATATTGGTTGCCAGGAGATGAAGGGGCCCCAATTACATATAGAATGCTATCATTTAATTTTTATAATGAATAAATAACATTTTCAAAAACTACATAAGTGGAAAACAAAACAGTGCAATCAAATTTTTGCGGAAAAAATATCTTCCCTTCTCCAATAAAAAATATTATGTATTTTGTGAAATCCAGAGGACTTTCAATAATGACCAGAAGTCGACGCTAAATATTACTAATAGCTCTAGGAAAGCCATGAACGAAACCACATCTGTTTAACTTTGATTTTGAAAGTAAGTTTATAATTATCAATTTTTTATTATGCATTTGTAGCTGTCTCGTTGGCCTAGTTGGTGGAATCATAGCCGGCGGTGATCCTGGTCGGGAGTAGGGTTCCCAGTAAACCTTTTCAGTTTTTTTTTCTATGGGTTGTAAAATAATAACTGAAAAATGTTACATGTACTTCTTGACCAGGATTGAACCCAAGATCAGGATCTCCGCCGTCTCTAGTACCTACCACTCGGCCACAGAGACAACTACGAAGTTCTTATGAAAATTCATACTTATAAACCTACTTTCAAAATTTTCAAAGTGTTGTGGTTTCCTTCATGTCTTTCTTAATGTTATTGCTCCTACTTAAGGTCGACTTCTAAATCATCTGGGTGTTCTATAAACTACATCCTCGATGTGTTTCTCATCTATCTAGACTATATTTGAACCTGTAATCCATGTTTCATTTCTGTTGCACCTTATTTCTACCCCCCAGCCCCCTTATAAGGATTAAATAGCATTTTCCAAAAATACACATAAGTGGAAACAAAACAGTGCGATCAAATTTTTGCGGGAAAATATCTTATCTTCTCCACTAAAAAAATATTATGTATTTTGCGAAATCCAGAGACTTTCAATAATGACCGTTGGTCTTTCACACTCACTCAATATATATAGGTGTGTGTGTGTGTGTGTGTGTGTGTGTGTGTGTGTGT
>OZ024743.1:24935832-24938332 GCA_964016885.1 Eledone cirrhosa | reverse complement strand
TACAAACATTGTTGGATTGCTGTTAATCTCCCTCAATTAATCCTCCCAGTAATACAATAATATAATTGTTTCTACTTTTGGCACAAGGCCAGCAATTACCCAGTGCATTACTGGTACTTTATTTTATCGACCCCGTAAGGATGAAAGGCAAAGTTAACCTCGGCGGGATTTGAACTCAGTCCGTAAAGGGACGTAACTGTGCTGAATGTTCATGAATTTCAGCTTAGACCTCGCTGTGTTCCTTCCTAGCCGTAACTGTTTAAATCTGTAAACGGCAAGCAGACGAATCATTATGTTAATGTTTTCATAATTTTACAGTAATTATTAAGTACCCATGCTGGGGTATGGTAGCTGTTGAGAAGTAAATGTATATAGTTTAGCTTATGTAAGAACTGATGAGTGTTATACTTTGTATCGCACTAATTATAGAGCTTGTTCAATAATGAACTTTAAGAAATATGTAATCTAACGTTAATGTGAATTGTACATATTGATAATAAGCTAATGGAAACAAAATCATTTCGCACATCATCATGGGATTAATGTTTTGACTCATAAATGTTGCTCTGGTATCAGTGGAGAATTCTGGATATTTTGTTGAAAATCAAGGAGTTGACTTTTACATGAGATCAACTCTTACACGAGTATATACTTTATATATAGTATAAATAAATATATATATATTTGAAATACACACACACACATATATATATGTATATTTGAAATATATATATATATATATATATATATATATATTTGAAATGTATATATATATTATATATATGTATACTTATATATAAACAAAGTTTTCTCGAAGATCGAGTTGAGGCGCGAGTGTATAAGAATTTATAGAATAATAACCCCAACGCAAGGATAGTTGCCAAAACACACACACACACACACACACACACATATATATATATATATATGAAATGTGTGCGTCCCAAACGCAGAAAATAATTGTAACAACAGTCGACCACACTAGATAATAGTTGAGGAAATTGGGTAAATATCGTTTAGAGACGGAAAACAGTGTACGTGTGTTTTGTTGAACAAGATGAGTGTAGATATGTTGTACTGTAATTTAAATATACACAAAAGCACCACATTCTATCATTTACACAAAATATATTAGAATCACACATTCACACCTCTACCCCAATTTTCACACACCATTATCGACACATCTATTCTTATTTACTAAGTAACAAGTAGATAAAACTATGAAATGGACACTCTACAGTTATTTCTAGTTATTTTCAATTACCCATATATTTATTTCTCTTTCTATTTTCATTCGTATGCCTATACATGTATTCAATCATCTATTTAACCAAAGGACGAACCAATTAACGTCGACCACTTAAAGTCTTCTCCAGTCACTATACTGCCATTCATTGTCGTCTCATTACTCGGTTAAAGCTATCTTTTCAATAATTGCTCCTGTTTATTCAACCGCATTATTTCTATTTATAACTGTAGACAAAAGGAAAAACACTGAAAAAATAAAGAGAACATTAAAAAAAGGTGGGGAGCGCAAATTCTTCGACTTTGACTGGACGGTAACCCGTGTGAACAAGATAGTGAAAGTGAGGTTTCAGAAAATAGCCAGCGATACCCGTTGTATCGGTTGTACCACCTCACAGGGCTCCTTCGGAGAAATTATAGCCAAAAGCTCACAAAATATTCTGCAGTCTGAAGAATCGTGATAAATGGCTCGCGGTACCTTGGCCAGGTGTCTTCTACTAGAAACTCGAGTTGACCAAAGCCTTGTAAGTGAACTTTTGAAATTCCAGAAGCCAGTTGTATATACATACAGCAACAGACACCTACAAACAAATACACACACAGATGAATGTACGTGTGTATGCATGTATACATATATACAATGACTTTTTTGTTTATGTTTTTTCCTGTACCAGTTATACTGTTGTTGCCCCAGTCGTAAGAACTTTTGTGTATATTTGTATATTCAATCGAAATTTTGTTGTACAATCTCTTATGCACCTTTCCCAGTAGCTTGTCATTCAAACCATCGACATATTGGATTGAATAATGACAGTGCTTTTAGTGATCGAAATAGCAATGATACACATCTATGGGTAGCTGATGAAAGTGTCAATGCTTTGTGTCTGTTCTGATTCGTTTATATATATATATATATATATATATATATATATATATATATATATATATATATATATATATATATATATATATATATATATATACTTAAGCAGCAGTAACAACAACTATAACAAAGAAGCAAGCATACTAATATCAGTAGAATGTCGAAAAAAGTAAAAAAGTAAACTACATTTTAGACTATGCAGCATAGTTCTTCAGAGAATATGGCAAAGTTTCATATTATACAACACTAACAGTATTTTGATTCTAAAGCTATATCCCTCCTATTGGCAACATTAGACTTCCATCCTCATCATCATTATTATTATTATTATTATTATTATTATTATTATTGTTATTATTAATCTTTCTT
>OZ024743.1:24910832-24925832 GCA_964016885.1 Eledone cirrhosa | reverse complement strand
GTCTTTGCTTGACCCAGGATTGCAGCTCGGTGAGTGAGACGAGTCTCGGAAAGGCTCGCCTCACAAACAGGGCCCACACCGGCTCACCGGTGAGGAATATCTGGAGGTTCCGTAGTCTGAATGCGTGTCTACGCATCGTCAGCCACGGCATCCCCAGCCCTCCGTTCGAAGAGTGTTGACAGCAGATGGATCTTCTCACCAAAGGAGCCCGCTTCTTCCAAAGAAATCGGAAGAGCGCGCGCTCCATTTTGGCGAGTGTTTTCTCTGGGCAAGGCACGACGGTCAAGCGGTAGTAGATGACGGACGCTATATAAGCGTTCGCCACCTCCGCTCGACCTGTCAGGGATAGTTTGCACTCGGCCCACTTCTGGGCGAGTACAAACATCTTGCCCGTTACCTCGTCCCAGTTTTTCTCCACCTGGAGGTCCGGTTCGAACCAGATCCTGAGCAGCTTCACCGGTCCCTCCGTCCAGCTTCCGACGATGCCGTCGGAGGGCATCGTTTTGCCCCTCCACGTCCCGAGTTGCAAACCGACGGACTTGTCCCGGTTCAGCTTGGCTCCTGTGAATCTTTCATATTCCTCCAGTAAGGTGCCGATCTGCCCGATTTCCGAGGCGCACGACACCATTACTGTCACGTCATCGGCGTAGGCCGACATCGCTTTCCGCATTCCCGGTTCCAAGGGGATGCCCTGCAACAGCTCCAGCTTCCGAAGTAGTGGCTCGAGAGCCAGCACATACAGGAGGGAGGAGAGAGGGCATCCCTGTCGAATGGATCGCGTGATTTGGAACGGCTCCGAGAGGTAGCCGTTCACCTTGACCCTCGAGCAGGTGTTGCTGCTGTACATTGCAGCAATCCAGCCCCTGAAAACGGGTCCGAAGCCTGCCGCCGCGAGCACCGCATCCAGGTACCGATGGTCGACCCTATCGAACGCCTTAGATTGATCCAAGTTGATCAGGGCCCCACCAAAGCCGGGTTCGTTCCCTACCCTCTCTACGATGTATCGCATGAGGTGGAGGTTGTCGTGTATGGACCTGGACGGGATTGCGCATGTCTGCGCTTCTCCCACCAGGTTCCCGACGACAAGCGCCAACCTCTTCGCTAACACCTTGGCCAAAATCTTTAACTCTGTGTTTAGCAGAGTTATGGGCCTGAAGTTATCTATGTCATCCCCCTTGTTCTCGTCCTTCCTCACCAGCATGACTACTCCCTTGGTCACAGAACTGGGAATTCTCCCGTTCTGTTGCCAGTTGCAGTAGACCGCCTCGAGGAGACCGGAGAACAAGCCCGGCATCGCTACATAAAGTTCGTATGGTAGACCATCGAAACCCGGAGATTTGCGTTTGCCGCATTGGCACAGCGCTTCCCCTATTTCAGCGGCTGAAATCGGCCTCTCGCAGGACTTCGCCTCCCCGTCCGAGAGCCGCGCCAGAGCGTCGAGGTATGGACCGAAATCCATGGCCCCACCCGGCCCGCCGCCCCTCCCGAACAGTCGTGCAAAGAGCCGTTGAAAGGCCGCGCTCATCCGCTCAGGTTCAAGGATCACGCGTCCATCCTGGTCCTTCAAAGACCGAATCGAGGACTTGTTTCCACTTTTTGCCTCTGTCACTCGGGCCCAGCTAACAGCTGTGGCTCCCTCGTTACCCAGAGCACGTATTTTACTCCTGACAACGCAGCCCTCGTGCTTCGCATCAAAGAACTGGTCTAGGGCCGTTCTTGATGCCAGCACGCCGGCCACGTTGCCACTCCTAATCGCCTCTTCTACTCTATTTGTTAATTCCCTTTCAGTTCTATTCCTATCTGATGCTAATTCCCGACTAAAACCTATCGATTCTATTCTAATTTCTCTCTTGAGAGAGCCCCACCACCTGTTGTTGACAATTGACCCCGTCAAACGCTTCTTAACTAGTGTACTAATCCGCTTACTGTAAGCTTTGTTTGTCGGTAAAGACAAGTTTAGCTTTCAGTAACCGGGTCCCTGTCTATGAGTTCTATCAAGGTTGACCACTCCGGTCACCAACTTGTGATCCGAATAGTCAACCATGAACATTCGCGGACAGCTTAATATGTCCCTATCCTTATTTCTAACTAGGAACCTATCTAGGTACGACCTAGATGTTCCGCTGCGATTACTCCACGTCCACCGTGGTACAGTCGGAAAATCTAGTCGATATCTATCGGCCAGATCAAATCGGCCGATTAATCGTTTGAGGCTGTTACACCCCCCTCTATCGGGACATGTCCCTACATAGTCCCAACGTGCATCCATGATACCATTCCAGTCCCCCACTAAAAGCAAGGAGCGAGACGTTCCCAGGAAATTCTCCAGGCGTCGGAAGAAGTCCGGTCGCAGTGTCCCAGATGGGGCATACGCTGCCACCAGCCTGAAAGCTCCACCTTCACCACTACCGACGTCTAAAACCACCTTCGACCCTCCGGGTCCAGGTGCACCTTCTGTGTGGCAAGACCCAGGTATTTTCGCAGCAGAACAACAACCCCACCCCCACCCCTCGGCTGACAGAGAGATGCGTAGATCTCAAAGTCGTCGAAGATGGGGGCCAGTTGGCGCTCGCTGCTGATCTTGGACTTGCAAATAACCATTACATCCACTCTGTGCGACCTGAGGTCATTTAAGAGTTTGCCCTGTTTCCAGGACATCCCCAAGCCGCGTGAATTCACACATCCAACTCTTATATTGGCCATGTTGGTGCTGAAGAGGTAAAAAGGAAGAGGAAAGGAAATTACTCACCTCTTCGTCTCCTGGGGACCAGGCTGCACAATTTCCATGGGGGTGTTGGAAGGGTTGTTTGGTGGGGTGGTGGTTTGTGGTGGGGTGAGGACATCAGTGTGTGGTGGGATTAGGGTGTTTGGTTGGGTGTGGGTGTCTGGTGTGAGGGTGGGGAAACATCTCAATAGGACGTGGTTAAGTGGTTTGGTGCAGTTGGTCCTCACATGCATTGGATGGTTCTTTTTCAAAGTTACATAGGTTTCCGTTGGGACCCTAATCATCATTCGCTGCGTAGGTGAAAGTGATCCCTTCGGTTTCCACCGAAGGGTTATTTTCTATTGCTTTCATCAACGTTTTATTGTTCTTGTTAATGTATGTATAGAGTTTTTGTTGTGTTGTGTTTGTTTTTGTTTGTTGTTCTTGTGCGTGTTTGCGTTTTGTAGTATGTGTTATGTTTTGGGGAGGGGTGGGTTTTTTTGTTTGTGATGTTTGTTCTGTTTGTGCTGGTGGTTGTGTGTTTTTTTGTTAATGTGGTGCCTTTTTTTTTTTCACCTGTTGAAAGGGTTCTCCCTCGTCGTCACTGGGTGACGTTGATACGGAGTCCTCTTCCGTGTTGTTGGGGAGGGGTATATTTTGGGGTTTTGTTGTGGTTGCTTTTGTATTTGTTTTAGGTGGGGAGGGGTTGGGTGGAACAGTGTTTTGTGTTGTTATTTTTCCGTGTTGCCGTGGTTGTTGTTGTTGTTGTTGTGGCGGTGGTGGTGGTGGTGGTTGTGTTGTTGTGTTCGGGGTTGGCAGAAGAGCCTCTTTTTTTTTACTCGTTAATTGAGGACAGGCAGCCCTCAGGTGACCCCTGCTTAAGCAGTGGTAACATGACAGCCACTTTCCCTCCACTGAAATGTTTATATAAGTTAGCCCGTCCAGAGGCACGCGTTGTGGGATATTCGCTATTCGTTCTGGGCTCATTTGCACCAGAACTTCTACGCTGGTCCCACCAAATACACCTCCGGAGGACTTTCCTATTAAAATTGTCCTGTCTTCATCAAAGTCAATGATTCCACATAGTATCCACCAAATATTTACATTTGGTGTGATACTCATTATTTTTATTCTTTGTGTCCCTTTTCCCCTGTATGTGGGGAAAAAGGTGAAGCGGGGGGGACACAATGGGTGATACCGAGTACTTTTGTGCTGTTGACTGGTTGTTCATTAGCACCGAAATGCTACCAAACAGTTTACCTTTTTGTATGAAGGTTATGTCCTGCATTGCATCTTTTAGAACCATCTCAATTTCATTTTGTGATAATTGAGCTGGTTTTCTTGTTTCGTTCGATATTGTCCAGGACAGCGTCTCTACGTAATTCCTGTGGAGAATTGATGCTAAAAGCACCGTTTTCGCCAAAAGTCACGAATTGTTTTGCGTCTTGTAATAGTTGTTTAGCATTTGTTATGTCTATTGGCGTGTATAGTTCTTTTTTTTTTACAGTCTGTGCGAATGTTGTTTTGGTGTTGTTGTCTTTTTTGTTGCTGGTGTTGTTGTCACTGTTGGTAATATTGTTCATGTTTTCCTTGGTGTTGCTATTGTTGCAGTTGTTGGTTGTGGTGTTATTGTCATTGTTCTTGTTGTTGATGCTGGTATTATTTACCGGGTTTGGTTTCGTGGTTTCAATATTTTCAACGTTTTTCGATAATGCGAGGGGGGAAGGCTGCAAGCTTTGTACTCCTACCTTCCCTGCACCACTTTTCTTAGTGGGCGTGGCACTCACGACAGTGTGCGAGGTGGAAATGGCATCCATTGCTGACTACCAAGTCTACACAGTTTTGAGATGAAAATGAAAATTTCGCCCCAGAAAGGGGCGAAAATTAGTTTACTCAACGTCTGAAGGCCCAGGCAAGGGGTTAAACTAAACAATGCTATTAAATTGAGCAATGAACTCTCAGTTTTTTTTACAATAATCCGTAAAAATCCGGAGCGAAGTAATTCACGTCTATATCAAGTGGTAATTGATATAGAGAGGGTGATTAGAAGAGAGTGTTGTATGGTAGATATAGAGAGGGGGGGGGAGAGTTTGGTGATAATTGATATAGAGAGGAGGATTGGGAGAGCATGTTTTATGGTAGATATAGAGAAGGGGAGAGATTGATGTTTATTAATATAGAGAGGTGTGTTGGAAGAGAGTTCCGTGTAGTAGATATAGAAAGGGGGAAAATTTGCTTGTAGATATACAGAGAGGGATATATATATATATATATATATATATATATATATATATATATAACAAAGGAATTGTGGTAAGGAACCAGATCGACCATAACGCACCAGAGCACTCCTCAATACTTAGGGTAGTAGAGTGGGAAATAGAAAAAAGTATGACCCCGACGGCAGAGCTCAAGCCGTTTCGACGGCTATTTCTGGACTAAAATTCTTTATAACGAGATCGACCGAAACAATCGAGCGTAACTCGGGGATTAAACAAATTCTGAAACATTCTTTAAAGGTATTCATTATAACGGAATTTTATCTGTATGTATCTGTATATATATATATATATATATATATATATATATATATATATATATATATATATAAGTGTGTGTGTCCAGAAATAGCCGTCGAAACGGCTTGAGCTCTGCCGTCGGGGTCATACATTTTCATATATATATATATATTTAATGTACTATATATATATATATATTATATTAAATATATATATATATGTAATGTAATATCTCTCTCTCTCTCTCTCTCTCTCTCTCTCTCTCTATATATATATATATATATGTAATGGTATATATATATATATATATATATATATATATATATATATATATATATATATATATTACATTAAATGTAATTAAGAAAATCAATCATATCTTTTTTGATTTATTACTCTTCTTGTTGAAATACATACATAGACACACATTTATGCACAAATACATATATATATATATATATATATATATATATATATATATATATATATATATATATATATATATATATATATATAATTTTTGCATGCAAGTGTATACATATGCACACACACACTTATATATATATATATATATATATATATATATATATATATATATAGATACATCCAGATAAAATTACATTATAATGAATACCTTTAAAGAATGTTTCAGAATTTTTTTAATTCCCGAGATACGCTCGATTGTTTCGGTCGATCTCGTTATAAAGAATTTTTCGTTAAACGAACTTTTTTCATACCTTATGAATTTCGTTATAATGGAATTTCACTGTTTATCTTATATATATTATTTATATATATGTATATACATCTATGTAAAAAATATATATGCATATATATATATTTATATATATATATATATATATATATATATATATATATATATATATATATATATATATATATATATATATATATATATATATATATATATATATATATATATAATAATGAAATGACAGGAGGCTGGATTTGTGTAAATCCTTGAAAGGTTTATTATACTATGATCATTTCAATGACCGGGTTCCGTATGAATCCGGTGATATCATCAGGTATTCGAAATATAATACGTGAATGTAATAGGTAAAATCCATGGGGCTGAAAATCGAGACCCGAGGGCGACCGCTATTCTGTTCCTTCAACCTCAGCCGGTCGCCCTGGAGTCCGGCTGAGGTTGAAGGAACAGAATAGCGGTCGCCCTCGGGTCTCGATTTTCAGCCCCATGGATTTTACCTATTACATTCACGTATTATATTTCGAATACCTGATGATATCACCGGATTCATACGGAACCCGGTCATTGAAATGATCATAGTATAATAAACCTTTCAAGGATTTACACAAATCCAGCCTCCTGTCATTTCATTATAATATTTAACTCCGTAATAGCACCACCAACTACAAAAACAAAGACGGTTGAACTGCTTTACGTTGAGTACTCTCTATATTATTGCATTACGATTGACCATACGGAATAGACCAGCTCTATACAGTGGTGAACCTCAAATCTGAATATATATATATATATATATATATATATATATTTATATATATATATATATATATATATATATATATATATATATTTATATATATATATATATATATATATATATATATATATATATATATATATATATATATATATATATATATATATATATATATATATATATATATATATATGTATGCATGTTTGTATGTCTTTATATATATATATATATATATATATACAAACACACGCACTCACATATATATATATATACATACATGTATATATGTTTGTGTGTATATATATATATATATATATATATAAGTATCGAGTACTCTGGTGCGTTATGGTCCACCTGGTATCTTACCACACCCGCTTTGTTATATATATATATATATTTATATATATATGTATGTATATATATATATGTATACACACACACATATATATATGTATTCTAGCAGTGGTACCCGGCGTTGCACGGGATAAGGTATTTTGGAACGCGAGCCGCCAACAGACCTAATCGTGGAAAAACTGCATGCCTGGACAATATGTAAAGAAAATAAACCGAATACTCTGATGGCCGGATAATCTTTAAGATTTTCCTCGATGAAGCAGGAAAAATGCAGGTGTTCACCTAATGCAAGCCCTAGGGAATCAAGAAAATAATTTTTTTTATGTGCATAATATGCCTTGAAATTTCTGGAAAATCGGCTAGACGTAACGCCTCCAAAAAGCCCTAAAAAGCTGAAAAAAAATGAAGTTTTTCACCTAATCAAAAAGTTATGTGCATAACACTCCCTGAAACATGTAATACACATGTAAAGTTTGAAAAAAATCGGTTGGGTACTTCTCGAGTTTTAGGGATTGAAACTCACAGAGACAGACATCCTCAGGGAACTGACGTAATGCAGACAGCCAGACATACAGACAGATATTATAAGGGCGCGACGTTATATGTATGTATCTATCTAAAAAGAGAAAGAGTAAGAATTATAGAGAGAGATCGCTAAAACGCCTAATGCGGTCCCTAGGGCATTGAAAATTTGAAATTTTATTTGCTCAGAACACTCCCTGAAACATAAGTATTACATATATAAAGTTTGAAAACAGTCGGTTGGGTGTTTCTCGAGTTTAGGGATTCAAACTCACACAGACACAGACAGACATGCTCAGTTTTATATATATAAACTAGCAGAAAACCACGCGGTGGGCGGTTTTCTGCTAGCAAATCTAGTGTATATACTGATATTGTTGAGATTTGGATGAGAAATGTTTTCGGCACCACTTGTTCACTGTCTCTCGGTGTGTCTTTTATGCATGTATAAATATATATGTTATCTATACGGTGAAATCTTTGAAATAAATATATGTTAAAACGAAAAAGGAGAAAAAGAGATTAGTGACGGAAATATAAACGTTATGATACATAAACGTTATGATATAACGATGGAAATATATAAACCTTTACGATAAAACGATGGAAATAGAAACGTTTATATATAATGATAAGCCGAAACACTCGTAAGCCGAAACACTCGTAAGTCGAAACACTCGTAAAGCGAAACCTATAAATAAAGATTAATGTAATGAATTTGAAAAGCATAGAGATTTGAAACCGAGTCTATTTGTTTCCTTGGCATTTTTTACAGACGGACAGACAGACAAACAAACAGAGAAATGCCCATTATATATTATAAGTAGATGTAATATATATATATATATATATATATATATATTGGTAAACGGAATAGAAAATGCTGACAAATTGTTCACAGTTGAAAAATGGTTTAATTAGGAATAAAAGAGTATTAGTGATTGTATGGGTTAGTATTCAGTTGTGGTTTTAAGTTTTTAAGTTTTTACCGGTTGCGCATTTCTAAATGCTTTTCAAAAATAATTTTGAGATAGAGTGTCCGTGCTGTTTGCTCTGATCTGATTAGTTTTGGGAATTCTACCTGTTTTTATGTAAAAAAGTGGCTCCAGCGTTATTTTTGTGTTAACACAAAAATAACGCTGGAGCCACTTTTTTAACATAAAAACAGGTAGAATTCCCAAAACTAATCAGATCAGAGCAAACAGCACGGACACTCTATCTCAAAATTATTTTTGAAAAGCATTTAGAAATGCGCAACCGGTAAAAACTTAAAAACTTAAAACCACAACTGAATACTAACCCATACAATCACTAATACTCTTTTATTCCTAATTAAACCATTTTTCAACTGTGAACAATTTGTCAGCATTTTCTATTCCGTTTACCAATATATAATAACTTGTGTGTTACACCTCTATTCTTTTAACTATATATATATATATATACACACACACACGGAAATATATATATATTTCTGTGTGTATATATATATATATATATATATATATATATATTACACACAGAGAAATGTATATATATTTCTGTGTGTGTATATATATATATATATATATATATTACACACACAGAAATGTATATATATATCTGTGTGTGTATATATATATTACACACACACAGAAATGTATATATGTTTCTGTAGCACTCCTCAATTCCCCCCTCTCTCCCTCCCTCTATCCCCCTCTTGTAGTCTGTCTCTTTCTTTCACTCTCACTCTCTCTCTACGCGTGCACAAAAAACATTCGCACGCGCGCACGTGTTTTAGCGTCTATTCACTCTCTCTCTCTCTCTCCCCCTCTCTCCCTCCCGCTATCCCCCTCTCGTAGTCTGTCTCTTTCTTTCACTCTCACTCTCTCTCTACGCGTGCGCAAAAAACATTCGCACGCGCGCACGTGTTTCCACTGTCGGACAGACAGACAGAGAAATTGCTGGTTATATATTATAAGGAGATATATACACATACATATGAGTGTGTGTTGAGTGCAGCATAATTAGACACTGCTACGTCTCCGCCCAGTATATGTGTGTTTGTACGTGTGTGTGTAAATGTATGTGTGTAAATGTATGTGTGTAATAGTGTGTGTGTAAATGTATGTGTGTAAATGTATGTGTGTAAATGTATGTGTGTAAATGTATGTGTGTAATAGTGTGTGTGTAAATGTATGTGTGCAAATGTATGTGTAAATGTATGTGTGTAAATGTATGTGTGTAAATCTATGTGTGTAATAGTGTGTGTGTAAATGTATGTGTGTAAATGTATGTGTGTATAGTGTGTAATTGTATGTGTGTATAGTGTGTAAATGTATGTGTGTATAGTGTGTAAATGTATGTGTAAATGTATGTGTAAATGTATGTGTGTATAGTGTGTAAATGTATGTGTGTAAATGTATGTGTGTAAATGTGTGTGTAAATGTATGTGTGTAAATGTATGTGTGTATAGTATGTAAATGTATGTGTGTAAATGTATGTGTGTAAATGTTTGTGTGTAATTGTATGTGTGTATAGTGTGTAAATGTATGTGTGTAAATATATGTGTGTATAGTGTGTAAATGTATGCGTGTAAATGTATGTCTGTAAATGTATGTGTGTAAATGTATGTCTGTAAATGTATGTGTGTAAATGTATGTGTGTAAATGTATGTGTGTAAATGTATGTGTATATAGTGTGTAACCGTGTATAACATTGTGTGCCTGTTTGTCTTTTGTATAATATTTTAGCATGTCGAGAAATTATTAAAGCTGCTATTGTAGACAACAGCCTTACTCACGCCGTGGCGACACAACAGCAATCGGATGGAGATTAATTAGGCTAAAAACCAATCCCTAATTAAAAACTCATCAATAATGTTTTGTTGATTTTTCATGCCTTTTTCCACCCTTTGTATCTTTTGAAATTGTTAAATAGAATTGGTGTGTTAAATATGATGATGATGATGATGGGTAGAGTAACAATGATGAGGTTCATGATGATGATGGTGTTGATGGTGGTGACGGTGGTGTTGATGGTGTTGGTGGTAGTGTTGGTGGTGTTGGTGGTGGTGATGATGGTGGTGGTGTTGGTGTTGGTGATGTTGGTGTTGATGGTGTTGGTGGTGTTGTTGGTGGTGTTGATGGTGGTGATGGTGGTGTTGATGGTGTTGGTGGTGGTGGTAATGGTGGTGTTGGTGGTGGTGATGGTGGTGTTGGTGTTGGTGATGGTGGTGTTGATGGTGTTGGTGGTGTTGTTGGTGGTGTTGATGGTGGTGATGGTGGTGTTGATGGTGTTGGTGGTAGTGTTGGTGGTGTTGGTGGTGGTGATGGTGGTGTTGGTGTTGGTGATGGTGGTGTTGATGGTGTTGGTGGTAGTGTTGGTGGTGTTGGTGGTGGTGATGATGGTGGTGGTGTTAGTGTTGGTGATGTTGGTGTTGATGGTGTTGGTGGTGTTGTTGGTGGTGTTGATGGTGGTGATGGTGGTGTTGATGGTGTTGGTGGTGGTGGTAATGGTGGTGTTGGTGGTGTTGGTGATGGTGGTGTTGGTGGTGGTGTTGGTGGTGTTGGTGTTGGTGGTGTTGGTGGTGTTGGTGATGGTGGTAATGGTGGTGTTGGTGGTGTTGGTGGTGTTGGTGTTGTTGGTGGTGTTGGTGGTGTTGGTGGTGTTGGTGATGGTGGTAATGGTGATGTTGGTGGTGTTGGTGGTGTTGGTGGTGTTGGTGGTGTTGGTGGTGTTGGTGGTGTTGGTGATGTTGGTGATGGTGGTGGTGTTGGTGGTGTTGGTGATGATGGTGGTGTTGGTGGTGTTGGTGTTGGTGATGTTGGTGGTGTTGGTGGTGTTGGTGGTATTGGTGGTGTTGGTGGTGTTAGTGTTGGTGTTGGTGGTGTTGATGGTGTTGGTGGTGTTGTTGGTGGTGTTGGTGTTGGTGATGTTGGTGGTGTTGGTGGTGTTGGTGGTGTTGGTGGTGTTGGTGGTGTTGGTGTTGTTGGTGATGATGGTGGTTTGGTGGTGTTGGTGTTGGTGATGTTGGTGATGTTGGTGGTGTTGGTGATGATGGTGGTGTTGGTGGTGTTGGTGTTGGTGATGTTGGTGGTGTTGGTGGTGTTGGTGGTGTTGGTGGTGTTGGTGATAATGGTGGTGTTGGTGGTGTTGGTGTTGGTGATGTTGGTGGTGTTGGTGGTGTTGGTGGTGTTGGTGGTGTTGGTGGTGTTGGTGGTGTTGGTGGTGTTGTTGGTGGTGTTGGGGGTTGGTGATGTTGGTGGTGTTAGTGTTGGTGTTGGTGGTGTTGATGGTGTTGGTGGTATTGATGGTGTTGGTGGTGTTGTTGGTGGTGTTGGTGGTGTTGGTGGTGTTGGTGGTGTTGGTGGTGTTGGTGTTGTTGGTGATGATGGTGGTTTGGTGGTGTTGGTGTTGGTGATGTTGGTGGTGTTGGTGGTGTTGGTGGTGTTGGTGGTGTTGGTGTTGTTGGTGATGATGGTGGTGTTGGTGGTGTTGGTGTTGGTGATGTTGGTGGTGTTGGTGGTGTTGGTGGTGTTGGTGGTGTTGGTGGTGTTGTTGGTGGTGTTGGGGGTTGGTGATGTTGGTGGTGTTGGTGGTGTTGGTGTTGGTGATGTTGGTGGTTTGGTGGTGTTGGTGGTGTTGGTGGTGTTGGTGGTGTTGTTGGTGGTGTTGGGGGTTGGTGATGTTGGTGGTGTTGGTGGTGTTGGTGGTGTTGGTGGTGTTGGTGATGGTGGTAATGGTGGTGTTGGTGGTGTTGGTGGTGTTGGTGGTGTTGGTGTTGTTGGTGGTGTTGGTGTTGGTGGTGTTGGTGATGGTGGTAATGGTGGTATTGGTGATATTGGTGGTGTTGGTGATGGTGGTAATGGTGGTGTTGGTGTTGGTGGTGTTAGTGATGGTGGTAATGGTGGTGTTGGTGATGTTGGTGGTGTTGGTGTTGTTGGTGATGACGGTGGTGTTGGTGGTGTTGGTGTTGGTGATGTTGGTGGTGTTGGTGGTGTTGGTGGTGTTGGTGGTGTTGGTGATGGTGGTAATGGTGATGTTGGTGGTGTTGGTGGTGTTGGTGGTGTTGGTGTTGGTGGTGTTGGTGGTGTTGGTGGTGTTGGTGGTGTTGGTGGTGTTGGTGATGTTGGTGATGGTGGTAATGGTAGTGTTGGTGGTGTTGGTGGTGTTGGTGGTGTTGGTGGTGTTGGTGGTGTTGGTGGTGTTTGTGGTGTTGGTGGTGTTGGTGGTGTTGGTGGTGTTTGTGGTGTTGGTGGTGTTGGTGGTGTTGGTGGTGTTGGTGAGGTTGGTGGTGTTGGTGGTGTTGGTGGTGTTGGTGGTGTTGGTGATGGTGGTAATGGTGATGTTGGTGGTGTTGGTGGTGTTGGTGGTGTTGGTGTTGGTGGTGTTGGTGGTGTTGTTGGTGGTGTTGGTGGTGTTGGTGATGTTGGTGATGGTGGTAATGGTAGTGTTGGTGGTGTTGGTGGTGTTGGTGGTGTTGGTGGTGTTGGTGGTGTTTGTGGTGTTGGTGGTGTTGGTGGTGTTGGTGGTGTTTGTGGTGTGGTGGTGTTGGTGGTGTTGGTGGTGTTGGTGGTGTTGGTGGTGTTGGTGAGGTTGGTGGTGTTGGTGGTGTTGTTGGTGGTGTATGGTGGTGTTGGTGTTGGTGATGATGGTGGTGCTGGTGGTGTTGGTGGTGTTGGTGTTGGTGATGTTGGTGATGGTGGTAATGGTGGTGTTGGTGGTGTTGGTGGTGTTGGTGGTGTTGGTGGTGTTGGTGGTGTTGGTGGTTGTGTTGGTGGTGTTGGTGTTGGTGTTGGTGATGGTGGTGTTGGTGATGGTGGTGATGGTGGTGTGGTGGTGTTGGTGGTGTTGGTGGTGTTGGTGGTGTTGGTGGTGTTGATGGTGTTGGTGATGGTGGTGTTGGTGGTGTTGGTGGTGTTAGTGGTGTTGGTGATGGTGGTGATGGTGGTGTTGGTGGTGTTGGTGGTGATGGTGGTGTTGGTGGTGTTGGTGGTGTTGGTGGTGTTGGTGGTGTTGGTGATGGCGGTGATGGTGGTGTTTATGGTATTGGTTGTGGTGGTGTTGATGATGATGATGATGGGTAGAGTAACAATGATGAGGTTCATGATGATGGTGATGGTGATGGTGGTGTTGATGGTGTTCATGTATAGATAAGAAATGTATAACCTGTAAAATAAGCCCCCATATTAACTGTAAAACTAGAAATGTAGTGTATAGCATAAGATGTACTGAAGGACAATGTAGAGACAAAAATATAGTGTACATAGGTGAGACAGCTCGTAGTGTAGGGGAACGGATAAATGAACACTGGCGAGACCTTCAAGATAGTAAAGAATCATCTGTACTCTACCAACATGCTAAGATAGAACACAAGGGTAAATTAGAGAACATAGAAATAAAAATAGAATCTACACACAGAAAAGACGCAATGTTTAGAAAATTACAGAGGCAATAAACATAAAAGAATTACAACCAAAATTAAACAGAAAATATGAGTGGAACAGCAACATCACAACTTACAATTAAGGACAACATGAAAACACACACACACATAGAACAAACAACCAACCAGTAACATGTAAATAAACAAATAAATAAATGAACATAAACACACACAGACACCCGGATGTGGCGCATGCGCAGACTGAGCACACAACACACACACAGAAACAAAATGGCGTAGGACAGAACAAAGGAGAGGCGCAGAAACAAAGAAAGGAATCCCCAGTCACTGAAGAGGTCACATACTGTGTGACGAAAGAACTATGACAATATATAAACAACTATCTGGTTGTGGAACCAACCAACTAACCAGAAATTTATAAATTTATAAATTTATTATAAATTTATTATAATAAATTGAAGTGAAAGCTACTGGTGCGTGTGTTTCTTATTGGCAACATGACCCTCCCAAAGTATAACAATATATATATATATATTTATATATATATATATGTATATATATATGTATATATATATATATGTATATATATATTTATATATATATATATATATATATATATATATATATATATATATATATATATATATATATATATATATATATATATATACATATATATACATATATATATATATATACATACATATATATATATATATATATATATCTGTATATATATATATCTGTATATATATATATATATATATATATATATATATATTTATATATATATATATGTATATATATATATATATATATGTATATATATATATATATCTGTATATATATATATATATATATATATATATATATATATATATATATATATATATATATATATATATATATATATATATATATATATATACAGATATATATATATACAGATATATATATATATATATATGTATGTATGTATATATATACATATATATATATGTATATATATATATGTATATATAT
>OZ024743.1:24885832-24905832 GCA_964016885.1 Eledone cirrhosa | reverse complement strand
GAGGCGAAAGTCGAGTAAATCGACCCCAGTGTGTGACTGGTATTTTATTTTATCGACCCCGTAAGGATGAAAGGCAAAACTAACCTCGGCGGGATTTGAACTCAGAACGTAAAGGGCCGCTCAAATCAAGTTATCCGATGGTCCACCAATGCTGCCAATTATAATAATTGTTTCTACTTTTGTCACAAGGCCAGCAATTATCCCAATGCATTACTGATACTTTATTTTATCGACCCCGTAAGGATGAAAGGCAAAGTTAATCTCGGCGGGATTTGAACTCATGATATACAAAGAGATATTACCAAAAGCACGGACGATGTAAAGGATCAAATAGCGAAGATGACAAACTGTAAAGGCCCCGGACCAAATGGGGTCCACGGCTTTTGGTTGAAGAGATGCAGTGCAATGCATGAAAGACTGACAACACAGTTGAATGAATGTGTCCAGAGAGGTGCAGTCCCCACCTGGATGGTTACAGGGAGGACAGCGCTTATGATAAAAGATAGAAGGGGAATGCTGTGGGAAACTATCTCCCTATTGCATGCCTAAACAAACAAATAATATGGAAGGTTTTCACTGGGATATTTGCGGAGAAGTTATATGCTTTTCTGTCACAAGAAGGAATATTACCAAGAAAACAAAAAGGATGCAAGATGAAGACCCAGGGTACCAAGGATCACGTGGTTATTGATAATACAGTTTTGAGGCATTGTAAGAAACATCATCCAAGCATGTATGAAAGGCAAAGTATAGACTTTAAGAAGGAGCATGTTTTTGTTGTCCCATTTTTGGATTAGTGAATGCCTGCGGATGTCTGGTATTGATGACAACATCACAATCACAAAGTTTCTGCTGAATACTATGCCGGAGTGGAAAACTATACTCAAGCAATATCTTTCTGGGGGAAGTAGAAATTAAAAGAGGTATCTTCCGAGAGGTCTCATTCTCACCGTTACTATATGTTATAGTACTGATACCTATAACACTCACATTCAGAGAAATAAAAAAACGAACTATCAATGAGGAAAGCTTATAGATGACCTGAAAATGTTTCTCTCCGGTATATTTTGTGTCAGCTGGGAGAAAGTGTGGTAAAATTGGCGAGGCTAAATGAGACTACTGAAACTATGCATTGGTAGGTTGGTGGCAAGAACTAGGAGAAACTATTCTGATTTTGGTATGACAAAATAATCCAGAAGTTTTTGTGGGGTGCCCCGAATCATCGCAATGTTGCGACCCTTCCTTCATATATGTTCTTTATTGCTACTTTTTTTTTATTTTGAGCGAGTGTCGATTAGTGTGCGAATTAGTGTGTTTCGCGAAGGCTTTAATGGTGGGCATTAAGGAGGAGGTGAGATTCAAGTTGGCGGAGAAGGTTGTGATTTATGGCTGCCTTCCATCTCCTTTAACATATCAAAAGTCGGTTGGATTGTACCTGTAATTAAAAGGCCAACCTTTTCACGTCTGAGAATTATGTCAATGTTACATGTGTCTTTAGAATAAAATACATAGCCACTTACGCTATAATTGAATGAATAATTAGTTCTGTTGATCAAACAACTGAAACACTCATCACCGCCACTGACGGAAGATCCATTATAATTTTGAATACGTATATGTATATACAACATTTTGAAGCAAGAACAAGGAAGTTGGAGAATGAGATGATACTGAAAGGATTAAAGAGACGGAAGTTACGCAACAAAAAACGGAAATGATTATCTCTTATCGAAACGTGACAACTCGATATCCTAAAAGGGTTCAATGGCTGCCAATGTATAGACATTTAAACTGCAGTGCAAATATATCTAGGCTATAGTAGCTAGCTAATCGATAGAAAATGGCGTACTCAACAATGACAGGAAAAATGGCTAATACACAAATTAGATGCAATGGATGTCGCATCAGTGATGTATTTATTTGATATTTGGTGTCTGAAATGACAGATGTGGTCGGTTAGCTGCTCTTCGTTAAATGCTAAAAGAAATTCACTGATGACGTCATTCAATCCTTTTCTCTTTTCATAGAGACTTCGATCGCGATCATCATGACCACCACCATTGGCAGTGTCGGTAAAGCGCCGGACAACATGCTTTGCAGCATTGAACTACGGCCTTTTAAGGTCTGGGTTCAAATCCCGCCGAGGTTAACTTTGTCATTTATCCTTACGGGGTCAGTAAAATAATGTACCAGTCACGCACTGGCATCTATTTAATCGACTTTCCCCTCCCCCAAAATTACTGCCCTTGAGCCTATATAAGAATAATGATTGGATTGGCAGTATCGGTGGAGAGTTGGACGCCATGCTTTCCAGCATAGTTACGTCCCTTTACGATCTGAGTTCAAATCCCGCCGAGGTTGACTTTGCCTTTCATCCTTACGGGGTCGATAAAATAAAGTACCAGTAATGCACTGGTTAATTCTTGGCTTTGTGCCAAAAGTAGAAGCAATTATGTTAGTGATGATAATTACAGGCAGTTCGTAAATGTTTTACAATATTTAGCTTCATTACTTTAAGCTTTGAATCCAAATTCCGCGAAAATCAATTGTACCATTCATCCTTCAGGGCAAATTGTCGATAA
Organism: Eledone cirrhosa; assembly: GCA_964016885.1. NCBI lineage: Eukaryota > Metazoa > Mollusca > Cephalopoda > Octopoda > Eledonidae > Eledone > Eledone cirrhosa. The sequence goes on along the minus strand of OZ024743.1, from coordinate 24,903,250 downwards.
AATAAACATCAGTTCAGCATTTTGCTTGATCTAATCGATTACACGCTCCTGCCAAATCAAGAGAAATGGTTTTCATTATATTTATTGGCAGAATCGTTAGAGGGTCTGATGCCATGCTTTGCAGTATAGAGTTACGGCCCTTTCCATTCTGAGTTCAAATCCCGCCGAGGTTAACTTTGCCTTTCATCCTTATAATACCAGTGTATTACTGGTATTATAAAATACCAGGAATACACTGGGATAATTGCTGGCCTTGAGCCAAAAGTAGAAACAATTATATTTATTTGTTTCCAGTCCTAAATTCTCGAAGGTAGATTTTAAACGCCATCCTTCTGTTGGCCCACGAAGTAGGAACTAGTGAAATACCGAAGTCGATTAAATATGAACTATGTTTGTCTCAAGAAAACGCGCTGTAAACTATACTAATAGACTTTCATTTTCTCTCTTTAATTCCTCTCTTTCATACTATTCTCTAATCCATTCTATCTTTTTACTCATTTCTTCCTCTAAATCTTTATTTTACCCCTTTCTCTCACCCACTCTCTCAGTTTCTGCCTTTTAATCCCCCCCCTCTCTCTGTAACTCAAGTTTTTCTTACGGTAACTTACTCACAATATATCTCTAGTTGCCCTCTTTAACTCTCTCTAGCTTTTTCCACACTTTTCTCCCTAACACACACATTCACCCCTCTCTCTCTCTATATATATATAATATACATATATATACACACATACATATATATACATATACATATATACATATATACATATATACATATATATATATATATATATATATATATATATATATATATATATATATATATATATATAAATACATTCATAGATGTATTCATGCCCCTCTGCAACTCTCATTCTCTCATACTATTTCTATCTCTGCTTCTAGCCGCAACTTCTTCACCCCTCACTCATTTCTGTTAGAGACAGTTTAAACTCACTTTTATTTCTGCAAAAGAACGTTCGTGAACGGCAATTGAAACGATGAATGTGTCACAAGAGAACAAGACACTTAGTAAAAGAAAGCGCCTACCGGAAATTGAATCCTTCGCCAAAAGTCAGGCTAGATATCCGGTTTTTCAGCCATCTTGTCTGAACAGAGCAAACCACACAAATTATGGTTAACAAATCTCACTTCAGTTCGGCTTTTTTTTTTTCTTAATTTTCTATTTTGTCACTTTTGTTATTGTTGTTGTAATTGATGTTGTTAATGTTGTTATTGTAATTGTTGTCATTATTATAGCTGTTAAATCTTTCATATTCCTTTTTTATTTTAGGTTCGAATTTTCATTTTATTTACTTTTTATTTTGTCCTTGTTTTTGTTGTTGATGCAAACATTTTAATATATTTTCTTGTTTCTGCTCTTCCTCCTATAATTTAAATTATAATTATTGCTTGTTTGCTTGTTCTACTGTGTTTTGAATATCGTGCATCATAGTTCATATAAGACAGGTTGACTCGATTTGTCTTGTTGACTTGACGGGCCCGTCTGGTAACTAAGAAAATAATGCTTCGGATGCCGTCAGTTGACGCCGAGAAACTAATCTTTCTAACATACGAACGATGAAACAGTTTATAAATCTTTGTGAAGGAAACATATTTCAATAAAAAAAACACCCACATTTGTGTACGCGTGTATGTGTTTGTGTGGATCATTGTGTGTCTGTATAGTTGTGATACTTGTGTCTGTCTATGCGTGCATGTGTGTATATGTACGTGTACATGATCGTGTGTGTTGTGTTTACTTTTAATGTGTTCTAATATAACACACGCCATCTTGTCGTGTGCAGTAGAGTAGAACGTAAAAGTTCCGCTGAACTCAGTTTGTGATCCGGTTACGTTTTCTGTCCAAAGTTATTTTCACTTTGCTTACGTCACTGATAGCATGAAGGTATGAACGCCACGACAAGTCTTTTCTTTGTTTTAAAACTTCATCTTAGTTAGTTTCATGCTTACTCAGAGACGTGTAATAGAGATTTAGTTCCACCATGATCAGCAAAGTCAGGAAAACAAAGAAATATAGAGCAACAAAACCATTCGTTAATTCATCAGTTCAATCTTTTATTCTTTTATTCATTCCTTCCATTATTCATATATTTAATCCTCAATTCCTCTATTCCTTTAATTATTCGTTCATTCATTATTCGTTTATTCGTTCGTTCCTTACTTTTTGGTGTTATGATCCGATCAAGAAACAACTAATTCTACATTTACTTTGTACAGGCCCTTAATTTCTTGAGGTGATAGGCTGTGATTTGAGGGACATTTTGGTGTTATTTCTAGTAGAATGAGTAACTATGTAAATATATCTTAATCAGCTCCAAGATCCCTCGCTGGTTCAAAGTTTATATTCAGTCGTAGCCCATCGAGTCATTAACGTGCTCGATATTTAGCTTGAAGCGTTGATCTTTCCTATTGTACCATTGACGCCAAAGGCAAAGAAACTCTCATTACATAGATGTGGCTAAGTGATTATCTGTGTAATGGGAGTAATGTCTACTTTAGCCCTGTTTCCTTAGATTAGAGGTGCGTGCAGATAGAAGTAATATAGATTGCCTCTCGTACATGGTAAGAATCCGGTTATTTTCTTTATGTAGTATATTCGATATCTATTCTTCCAGTTTGTTTAATTCGTATATATACGAAGCAATAACACCGACAAGTTGCTGAGTCTCTGTGCACTTACAGTAATTAAATAATGCGCTTAGTTGAAATACGATTATAGAAAAGATATGCAACGTCAGGTTTGACGACTTTGGAGGGCAACAGGTTACCTTACCCGTTAGAAACGGTGGCCTTGCTCTCCGGTCTCCCCATCAACAGGGCTCTCCCCAACACAACGGAATCCACTGTGATCAAAGAACGTGACGTCGCCTGCGAGACTTGGAACCGGCTCGAACTACGCCCTGCAAACGTCCCTCTTCCACTTCCTCTTCCTCCTCTAAACGTCAAGCATATGGGATATCATCCAGTGCGACATGGCCTCGGATAGGCTAGCGCACATGCTCAACCAGCACCGCCTCGCATGTTTTCGCTCGGCCTCGCAACCCGATAATGGTGCCTGGCTCAATGCCTTACCCTCTCCTTCGACTGGCATGGAGCTGGATAACGATAAGCTACGAATCGCGGTTTCTCTGAGGCTCGGCCTCCAGATCTGCGAGCCACACAATGTCGCTGCGGTTCTACCGTAGACACTTTCGGCCTCAACTCGCAGTCCTGACGCTAGAGTGCCGGCCGCCTTCCGCGCCAGGCTGTTAACAACGAGATCATAAAGCATAACTTGGATGCTGAAGGCTTCCCCTCTCAGCTCGAGCCAGCGGCACTGGACCGAGGGGATGGTAAAAGGCCAGAAGGCATCTTCCCGTTCCGCGGCAGTAAACTTTTCATCTTGGATGCCACACGGAGCGACACTTTCTCCAGCGGCAACTTGGTGCACTCTGCGACTAATCCAGGCTCTGCAGCACTTTGGGCCGAGGAGAGTAAACTCTCTAAATATCGGTTGCTTTCCGACAAGTTTGCGGTCGAGCCCGTGTTCTTGGCTCTAGGACCAACTCCCTACTCGCCACCATCGGTACGGAGTTGCCTACTCGCAAGTGTGAGCCTCGTAAGTTGGAATGGCTCTTCCAACGCGTCTCCCTTACTACCCTCCGGGGAAACGACCTCTCTATGCTGTCCGCCAGGACCGATGGGCGGCCGGCGCGTTGGCTCCCATTTATATATAATAGTTAGAGAGGGGGAAAGAGAGAGAGAGAGAGAGAGAGAGAGAGAGAGAGAGAGAGAGAGAGAGAGAGAGAGAGAGAGACGGAGGTAGTGAGTGAAAGAGAGAGAACATCAACGCACACAGACATTTTTCAGTTCGAGTATTTGGGTTATATCAAGGTTAATGTGTATCTGTTTATTATAAAGCTCCCTGTATGTATTTAAACATCCTAATTTATATTCCCCTAATAGAAAAATCTAAAGGTATTTTACGCTACTTTCTATGACAGTTATTTCTTTTTCTTCTTCCTGGGAGGGTCGTGGGGCCAGAGTCTTCAAACACTCCTTGCAGAAAGTCTTGTCAGAAGCAACCGTTTCCAAATAATCCGGCTGGATCCCCAAGCGTGACCAACCAATGGATGTTATCCAACCATCTTGCTCGGGGTTTACTCCTAGGTCTCCTGCCGGATGGTTTTGCCCGTAAAAAAAATCTGTCCAGCGATTCGTTCCTGAGACATTCCAACCACATACCCATAGTATCGGAGCTGTGAACTCTCATTTCGGAGAAGTAGTGGCTCTACCTAGAGTGATACTCTGATCTCTGAGCTACGCACTCTATAGAGTAAGGCTACTCCAAAGACTCTTCGGAGAACCCATTTCGGCCGCTTCTATTCGTATTTTTTCGGTCATTACCCAACATTCATGACCAATCTAGTATTTTTACTCGCCTCGTAGTAGCTACGTCACTGGGTTGTGAAAGTTTACTTGGGAGTTACAGGTGCCACACATTGTTCTATCTCCCCTAGTAGTTTACCGCTGTTGGTCCGGGCTGTTGCTTATTCGTCCGATAGTCGTCCGCTTATATCACAACTAGCCATCATATCTGGTGGCCGTATCGTTATCCCCCACCTATGACCCGTTCTCTAACAGAGAATTGCTTCTATCTTTTATTTGTTCCTGTTCTATATATTCACAAAACAATTGTGATATAAACTGCTATATACTACGTAGCCATAAGAATAAATACACTTGTTAAACAGCAGCTGACGAGGTGAATAGGAACTGCAATAACTGAATTAAACTGTTCAGTGGTAAATATTCCATATTTTCTTTGTGTGGTTAAATTTGACATCCATTCTTCTCGTTTATACACACACACACACACACACACTTATATACACACACAGACACACGTGTGTATGTGTGTGTGTGTGTGTATAAATATATGTGTATGTATAAATATATATATATATATATACAGGGTGTCCCAAAAAATGTATACACACACTTTAATTACCTGTACAGGCAATATTTATTAGAATGCTGTTGAAGTGGAGATATCCTGTGTGTGTGTATATATATATATATATATATATATATATATATATATATATATATATATATATATATATATATATATATATATATATAGTTCGAAATAACAGAAAACAACAAAAAACTAACTAACGCAGGAATAAATATATATATATATGTATATATATATATATATATATACACGCATACACGTGTGATTGCTGTCGTGTGCATACTTGTATGCATATATGGGTGTACATATATTTGTGTGTTACTATAACTTCAGATATGGATGTAAGGTAACCCTGTTGGCTACATAAACGAACCAAATTAAAGGAAAAACAGTGAGCGATTTAGAAAAAAAAAATGTAAAATTCGTGATTTAAATTTAAATAAAACGAAAAACAATATTTTGAATTTGAAGAAGAATATTTAAAAAATAACTGAAGATAAAAAGAATTACTGTCGTTTGTTTGAATGCAAAACAAAAAGAATTGAAACTTTTGTCAGGAGATGGTGGGAAGAAGAAATGATGGAGAATGGAAAGAAGGAGAGAGAGAGAGAGATAGAGAGAGAGGGAGAGACAGAGGGAGAGATGCATTTATACAGAGACCAAAACTAAAATATGCAATAATACAAAAAAAAAAACGAATATGTATATATATATATATATATATATATATATATATATATATACACACGAAAATAAAGAAAGTAAAATAGAAAAATTAAAACTAAATAAAAAAAAGCAAGAATAAAACAAAATGATCACAATGAAATTGTCTGAAGCTCACGCGGAACGAATGATCAAATGATAATTAGTGATAAAATATGTAAGTACGTCACGCTCCCCTCTTGCATGGTTTTTCACAATTGCTGTTCTTGCAATTACAAAAATAAAATAAAAAATATTCTTCTACCACCACCACCACTACTACTACTACAACAACTACTACTACTGTTAAAAATAAGGATTTCTAACATAAGCACAAGGATAACGAATGATTGATGAATCACAAAACAGTGGATGTTAAGGCAGACGACTTCGTAGCTTTACGTTACTGCTTCTTTTATTGAACCCCCGGTAAGATAAATAGTAAAGTTGAATACGACAGATTTGAAACCAGAATTTAAATAATTGTTTCTACTTTTGGCACAAGACCAGCAATTATCTCAGTGTATTACTGGTACTATATTTTATCGACCCCCGTAAGGATGAAAGGCAAAGTAAACCTCGGCGGGATTTGAACTAAGACCATAAAGGGCCGTAACTCTTTGCTGCAAAGCATGGCGTCCGACCCTCTACCGATACTGCCAATCCACCGTGGTATTTTGCTCACCTATTTAGTTAGTCTGCTTGCTATCTAACGAATTTGGAATAATAATCATATCCTCCCTCTTCTCCTCCTTTTTCTTTTCCTTTTCCTCCTCCTCGTCGGAGGCGGCGGCCTGGTTTGGAAAGGTTGTCACATTTTGAGGTTAGACAGGTCAGGTGACCATGTCTTACTCATAGTTCCATATTTGGCATGGCTTCTACGGCCATTCCTAACAGGAACTTCCTTACAAGGTGTACTGGTTGCGTGTTTTCATAGTAGCAACCCTGCCACATTACAGAGTAGAAGAGGGGTGGTTAAATCAACTTTCCAGTGTATATTACTGGTACTTATTTGATCGACGACCTCAGAAAATTCAAGGATAAATTCGAGGTTGGTCGGCTTTGAACCCTAATGGTAAAGTGAGCACCTAACTACAAGATACCATGTATTTTGTTCTCAGCTCTCTCGATTCTGCCTTTTAAAAATAATTGTTTCTACTTTTGGCACAAGGCCAGTAATTACCCAGTGCATTACTGGTACTTTATTTTATCGACCCCGTAAGGGTGAAAGGCAAAGTTAACCTCGGCGGGATTTGAACTCAGTCCGTAAAGGGACGTAACTGTGCTGCAAAGCATGGCGTCCGACCCTCTACCGATACTGCCAATTCACTTTAAAAATAAGTTTCTAAAACCAGCAATAAATAAATAAATAAATAAATAAAATGTTGAGAGGAAGTAGAAGTTGATTTAATCGATTCCATTACTTGACTGGTACTTTATTTTATCGACCCCAGAAGGATTAAAGGCAAAGTTGACCTCAGTGGGATTTGAAACCAGAACGTAGTGGGCTGTAACGAAATACTGCCATGATTTCATCTGACGCACTAAGGATTCTGCCAATCCACCACCACCACCCGTTAATAATGATTTCTAGTATACGCACAAGGCCAGTAGTTTGGGGGGGGGGGGTCGATTAAATCGCCCCCAGTGCATTACTGGTACTTTATTTTATCGACCTCGTAAGGATGAAAAGCAAAGCTAACCTCCGCGGGATGTGAACTCAGAACGTAAAGGGCCGTAACTCTATTCCGAAACAAGCTGTCTGACGCTCTACCGATTCTGTCAATCCACAATAATGATATTAATAATAATTGTTTCTACTTTAGGCACAAGGCCAGTAATTACCCAGTGCATTACTGGTACTTTATTTTATCAACCCCGTAAGGATGAAAGGCAAAGTTAACCTCGGCAGGATTTGAACTCAGATCAGAAAGGGGCGTAACTCTGTGCTACAAAGCATGGCGTCCGACCCTCTACCGATACTGCCAATAATAATGTTTCTACTTTAGGCACAAGGCCAAATTGAAGGGGAGGGGAAAGTCAATTAAATCGACCCCAGTACATTACTGGTGCTTTATTTATCGATCCCGTAAGGATGAAAGGCAAAGCTAACCTCGGCGGGATTTGAACTCAGAACGTAAAGGGTCGTAACTCTATGCCGCGAAGCATGTTGTCCGACTCTCTACTGATACTGTCAATAATAATGGTTTCTTATATAGGCACAAGCCCAGCAATTCCGGGGGAAGGGGGAAAAGTCGATTAAATCGACCCCCAGTGCGTGACTGGTACTTTATTTTATCGACCCTCTAAGGATGAAAGGCAAAGCTAACTTCGGCGGGATTTGAACTCAGAACGTAAAGGGTCGTAACTCTATGCCGCGAAGCATGTTATCCGACGCTCTACCGATACTATCGATAATAATAATAATGATAATGGTTTCTGATTTAGGCACAAGGCCAGCAATTTTTGTAGAAGGGAAAAGTCGATTAAATCGACCCCAGTGCCTTACTGTACTTTATTTTCTCGACCTCCGTAAGGATGAAAGGCAAAGCTAACCTCGGCTGTTTGTGAACTCAGAACGTAAAGGGCCATAATTGTGTGCTGCAAATGTGTTGTCTGACGCTCTACCGATTCTGCCAATTCGCAATAATAATAATAATATCGATCCTTTTATTTACCACAAGAACAACAAATATACACAAGCAGTTAGATAAACCAACGAAGAAAGAGAGGAGTGTTTACTCTTATTCTATGGTTGGTGGTATTTTTGGTTTTCTACCCGTGATTATTTTATTAGTGCTTTGTGATTTTTCGTATTTATTCAGGGTATTTGCAAATTGAGTAGCTGTGGTAGCTATAGTGGGTGGTGGTGGTGGTGGTTGTGTAAGTGCTAAAGGTGTCGGTGTAGGGCGTTGTTACGGATGCAATTCTCAGTTAACCATGTCGAAATTTCACTGATGCGAAACAGAAAGACAAACAGTGAGAAGTCTCATAGGTTTGACACTCTTCACACCCTATCCCACCATTTTCATCCAGCCTGCAGTTCCACTTCCACCCCCATTACCACCACCACCATTCTCTTAATACTTCATTGGTCACTGGGCGTTTATTTCATTTTTTACGCACACACACATGTGTATATGTGTAGCGCCTACGAGTGTTTGTGTGTGTGTATGTGTTTTGGAAGACGTGTGAGGGGGTGGTTGAACTTATCCGTGGAAACCGGGAAGTAGCTTGACGACGGGCCAAACGGTAAGGCGGGCAGCATGGCAAGGGCGGTACTGGCAACTGGCAGAGCAGGTGAGCAGGCGGTCGATTTGAACGATTTCGGCAGAACGGACAGTCCTACCTATATAAAACGAGCGCTGATAGACACACAGACAGACAAGCAGGCTGGGCTGACGAGCTGGGTAAAGTAGTTAGACAGTGTAGTCAGGGTAGAACCGTGCAAACATGACCGACTTGGCAATATTTCACTTCATTTAAAACCATTAACAGACAAAACGACACCATTTCCTTCTGGTTCTATTGACAACGTATTTTTTTGTTTATATTTTCGTAAATTTAAATTTTTTTTCTCGCCACCGTCCGAATGCAAATATTATTCTGTTTATTACTTTTTATGATTGCAATTATTGTTATTGTTATTATTATTACTATCATCATCATTGTCATTATGAACAAAACGTATTTTTGTTGTGGCATTGTACAAATGTCAGAAAACATCATTATCATCATCGTAATTATTATTATTATTATTGTTATTATTATTATTATCAATGAATACAACACCGCTATCGTATCATGAAAGAACTGAGAAGTATAAAAGACGAATCAGGAATTACATAAACAACAACGACAGTGAAAACAATGTCAAAAATAACAATGAAGACGACGACAACAGCAAAATGCGATAACATATTCGCTTAAAAAATTCAAATGATTTTCAATTGAATAAAATTCAATGAAAAAAATACAATAAATTGTAATAAAAATACGAGACAACACAATAAAATTAAATAAATGAATAAAAATATTTAATATCCTCCGCCAGTCTTGAAATCTCTGCGAAATTGACTAACTAATCATTCTACATAAAAAAACTCTCCAAATTTCCACGAGTAAACGAGGGAGCTTCTACAGTGTCCCTCAACCCATTAGAAATAGCAATTAAATCTCTCGAAAATCAAAACATAGCGTTGTAAAAATGAGAAGGATACACTGAATATTATATACTTGAGTATTTCAAAGAACATATTCAATGATATAGTTTGTATAACAAGATGGATGGTTACAACTGGAACGATCTTCATCATAGGTCTGACCAGGAGTAAATCAACAACAATCGGCCAATTAATATTTAGTTTCAGATGACGATTTACTTGCACATTTTTTCTTTCATATAGTAGTAGTACTAGTAGTAATAGTCGTAGTAGTAATAGTAGTAGTAGTAGTAGTAGTAGTAGTAGTAGTAGTAGTAGTAATAATAGTAGTAGTAGTAGTAGTAGTAGTAGTAGTAGTGGTAGTAGTAGTAGTAGTAGTAGTAGTAGTAGTAGTGCCTTTGTGGTTAGGGTATTCGGCTTGAATTCGGTTCCCGGCGGCGCGTTGTGTCCTTGAGCAAGACACTTTATTTCACGTTGCTCCAGTCCACTCAGCTGGCAAAAAAGAGTTGTACCTGTAGTTCGAATGACCAGCCTTGTTACATTCTGTGTCGCGCTGAATCTCCCTGAGAACTACGTTAAGTGTACACGTGTCTGTGGAATGTTCAGTCACTTGCCCGTTAATTTCACGAGCAGGCTGTTCCATTGATTGGATCAACTGGAACACTCGTCGTCGTAACCGACGGAGTGCTTCATGAGTAGTAATTTTGTTCTAACTGCAATTATAATTTTAATTATAGTTCTGTCCAGGAGAGGTTTTGAGCTCAGCAATGCCAGATAAACTAATCACTTGTTAATCTTATAGTTATGCCACAAATTTCATCAGTGAACCATAAACTACTAGTTGGACTGAGATGACATTGATCTTAGGCTGCCAAACGAAGCGGAGCTCAAATGGTATGATACTAAATATGAGCCCTTGTTTATTTATCTGGGGTTCAATCATTGTCTTCATATTATTATGAGTCATAGGGCGGTGGTTTGGCAGTATCGGTAGAGCGTCAGACACCATGCTTTGCAGCATAGTTACGGCCCTTTGCGTTCTGAGTTCAAATCCGCCGAGGTTAACTTTGCCTTTCATCCTTACGAGGTAGATAAAATAAAGTACCAGTAATGCACTGGGATAATTGCTGGCCTTGTGCCAAAAGTAGAAACAGTTATTATGAATCATAATTCTGTGTTAATTTCACTATTTATTTCAACAATATGTTTTCATGAGATATCCCGACATGAGATATCCCGACATGAGATATCCCGACATGAGATATCCCGACATTCTACTGGCCAAGATCCCGGATGAACCTACAGCACGAAACGAAGCGCAAATAAGAACAGCAGCAACAAACCCCCTTTTGCATCAGTGGCGAACCAGGGATGGCTGGCTATAGAAAGTGGCGGTGCCCCAGCATGGCTGGAACACAAATGATAAAAATAAATTTTGTAAAAATCATTTAGAATATCTCATATACGTGGAAAAATGTGCAAAAACAACAACAAACAAAAAGTAAGATTTAACCGGAGTTGTGTTAATGTGTAAATAAATATGTAGTATAAACAAGTGTATACTTTTATATTTCTTTGCAGAGTGACGAAGAGTGAATGATATGACTCGAGGTTCCACAAAATACGTCCTTAGATGTCACTGTAAGGAGTGGTCTACATGGTCATTTACATTTAACGTGCAGTCTACCTGGTCAGCTATAGCGTAGTGTGATCTAACTCTACATTGATTTTTTACTTTTTACTCTTTGCAATCTATCTTAAGAAGGCTTTGCGGTATTCCTTCGGGCTCTCTGCTCTCTGAGTTCAAATCCCACTGAGGTCAACTTTGCCTTTCATCTTTTCGAGGTCGATGAAAAAAAGTTCCAGTCAAGTACTGAGGTCGATTCTTCTACATTTCTTTCTCATTTCCCACTTTCTATCTTTCTCTGGAAGAATTCTGCTGTACTCAGGCCTGGAGAGGGATGGGCTCCGCCAGGCTTAAACTGCCCAAGAAAAGGTGTATATGTAGTTTGTTCTGTGTAGTGTATTTTCTTCCAGTTTCCTCTGTCCCGATGAAGGACTAACGTTGAAATATTCTTTTTTCTTCCTCATAAGCGCAAAAATAATTAGACTTTGTTTCTCTCCCCCCCCTTTTTACCTTAAACTATATATATATATATATATATATATATATATATATATATATATATATATATATATATACACACACACACACACAAACCCACACTGATCTCACGTACTAACTACTGCTCTCTCGGCTGGTTGTCAGCCACTCTAATCAACAAGTTGTCTACTTTCACCTAAGAGGTACTTAGATCGGTGAGTTGCTCTTATGTTGCAATATCTATAATAGAGTAAAGTGGAGCGGCAGCGAACTGGCTGATTGTTAAAGAGTTAGAGAGAATACCAGGCAGTATTTGTTTCGGATCTCTGCACTTTGAATTCGAATTCTTCTGAGGCTGAATTTGCCTTCCATCTGTTTAAGGGTCGTTTTTTTTCTTCTTTTTAAACGAATCGTCAGTTAAAGAGCGTTCACATTGCGCCTCACCATTCCTTTCCTCACCACTGTGAACACACTAAGAAGAAAGAGCCATTTGAATGGTAAGTGTGCTGTACATTGATACATTACCGTTGCAGTGTATGCAGGGGGACATGAAACGTACATCTGGTACCTTGATAGGCTGACCGTTATTCTATCTATACAGTCAGGCATCTCCGTTCAACATCCTAAGTTTTCCCTTTGACATAAGGCTAAAGAAAATCTACCATAGTTCACCCTGTATGACGTAAGCAGAACATAAGTGATGATTTGTTATGAAACTTAAAACGCCAATATTTCAATTGTTGAACTTGAACTAAACACAATCAAATCCCACACGCAAACCGCTATTATTTCATTCTAAAGTTGCATTTCATAATCAAGTCATGCTATAATTGGAATTTAATATTCAACAGCATAATTCAATTAATACATTATTTTCATTATTCATCATGGCTTGGCTACCGCAATTGAAATATTTATGATACTACTACTACTACTACTGCCAACACCATCACCACCACCACTACCACCACTAATACTACTACTACTACTACTACTACCACCACCACCACCACTATTACTACTACTACTACTACTACTACCACCACCACCACCACCACCACTACTACTACTACTACTACTACTACCACCACCACCACCACTACTACTACCACCACCACGACTACTACTACTACTACTAAATCTACCACCACCACCACCACCACCACCACCACCACCACCACCACTACTACTACTACTACTGCTACTGCTGTTTCTCCCATCTTGATAAATGTTCCAATCGCAGTAATATTTAATGTTTATTTGAAGGATGTCGAGAAATCCTCAAATGTTTTCCTTCGTTTTAGACGGTTAAATAATTGTTTCTACTTTAGGCACAAGGCCAGCAATTATCCAGTGCATTACTGGTACTTTATTTTATCGACCCCGTAAGGATGAAAGGCAAAGTCAACCTCGGCGGGATTTGAACTCAGACCGTAAAGGGACGTAACTATGCTGGAAAGCATGGTATCTGACCCTCTACCGATACTGCCAATCCACCGCTTAGACGGTTAAATAATGCTGCAAATTGAGTCGTTGGAGAGTCAGATGAAATGCTTCACAGTATTTATTCCTGATGTCTGCACTCGGAGCTCAAATCTTTCCGAGGTCTGTTTTTCCTTTTATCATTTTGTGAGTCAATAAATAATTCCAATTTGCCGGAACCTGGTGCAGTCTGCGACTAACCCACGTTCTGATGCACGTCGGGCTGAGGTGGCCAAACTCTCCAAATACTGGTCGCTCTCCGACAGGTTTGCGGTCCTATCCTTGGCAGTGGGGACTTTTGGTGTCCTCGGCCCTAGGGCTACCTCCCTACTCACCACCATAGGCGCTGAGCTGGCCTGCCGCAGGTGTGAGCCTCGCGAGTTGGAATGGCTCTTCCAGCGCGTCTCCCTTGCCGTCCTCCGGGGAAACGCCTTCTCCATTCTGTCCGCCGGGGCTGTGGGGAGGCCATCAATATGATTGAGTGACTTGTCATTTTATCAGTCAACACAGAAATTCCTGCCCACTATTTGCCGTCCTTTCAAGTATCTAACTGGTATATTGCTAATTCTACAATTTAACATTGTCAGAGCGTCAGACGTAATGCTTTTGCGGTATCTGTTTCACCCTTCTACGTTGTCAGCTCGCCTGCCACAAACCTGATACCAAGCTGCATCGGATCTTATCTTTCTCTTGGACAACATCGGCGATATGTAGGGCGGAGATTAGCACTGACGGCCAACGTCTGGTCTTCCATAAAGACCTTACCTAGGACTGAACCTACGAGAAGAACATTCCAAACGCAGATACATGGTCTCTCAATACATACACAGGTCCCAGGAACTGAGCTTGGTTATACAGTATTTGTGATTATTCTGTTTTCGGTTCATTCTACTAGCTATAATCATCTTATTTATTTGTTTATCAATTTAAATGTCCGTGTAGAGATGGTAAAATAAGAAGAGAGAGAGCCAGAGAGTGAGAAAGAAAGAAAGAGAGAAAGAGAGAGAAAGAAGAAGAAAAAGAGAAAGATAGGGAACACAGGGAGCAAGGGAAGCAAAAGTATGAACAAGGTGAAAAACAAAGACAACTATAAAGCAGCTCAATATTTCTATTGTTGAATCTTTTCGTCTCTTCCAGAAGATCTTGTTTATGGTTGGTAGATCCTTGATAATATATTGCAAACTCGATCTCGGTAGCTTCTTAAAGACCAGCTTCGTGATGATCTCACTCTCAAATATAATGTTTACAACAAAATAATTGTTTCTACTTTAGGCACAAGGCCAGCAAATTAGAGGGGGGGGGGAAGTCGATTAAATCGCCGCCACTGTATTACTAGTGTTTTATTTTATCGACCCCGCAAGGATGAAAGGTAAAACTAACTTCGGCGGGATTTGAACTCAGAACGCAAAGGGCCATAACTCTATGCCACAAAGCATAGTGTCTGACCCTCTATACTGCCAATCCACCACCCCGTTTACAACCAAATAATGCCATTAAGTTTCCTGGTAGTCTTCACAAGAACACATTGACATTTAAAATAACGTTTTAGTTGCTACTAACACCGTCGTTGTTGATTTTGTTATCGTTATTGTTGTTGTTGTCTTCGTTGTTGTTGTTTATAGCTGGGTCAGATCTGAATTGTAGACTTATATAATCACTGGCGCTGCAGTTAAATCTATACTGTATTTTGTTTCACTTTTCTAAACAACTTTATAGATATTTGTTTTTGTAATCCAGTATGAATTCAAAACTAATATAGGCATTGACACGATGCCAAGCACTGAATTTTGTAGCAACATAAGTGTTTGAGGATCTTTGTTTTACGTACATTAACCCTTTAGCATTTACATTACTTTATATTTACTATTGTATTTTCATAGTAAAGGTTTTACCTCATATAATTATCCCACATCATATCATATCTAAAAGATTTTGATATTATTTATTTTGAGAACAATACCTTAACATCAGTATAAGCAGCTGGTTATGGCCAGTTTGAACAGAAGAAAGAGGTGAGAGAATTCTGGCCGGATACAGCCGGTTTAAAGGCTAAAGAGTTAAAGCAATTTGTTTTACATACATAAAAGCTGAAGATAAAATAAATAACAATTAAAAGAGAAAGAATATCAGGTTGAACCGAGGGGACTACAGAAAACCATGTGACATCACGATCTTCCTATTGTGCTTCTAATCTGAAATGCAACATGCAGAGATTCTTTCTCCAGCGGCAACCTACTGCATTCAAGTGACAGATTCAGTCTTCGTTGTCTGGCAAGACGAAGATCGCAAGCTTTAAAGGTTTCCGATAGGTTTATCATTGAACCTGTAGCGGTGGAAACTTCTGGCGTTCGTGGTCACCGCATCACCTCCATATTCACTGCTATCAGGGTGGAGTTGAAGGGCCTTAGTCAAGTATATCAACTCAAGTATTTATTGAGGTCTTCTACAAATTTTGCTGATCTTGTTTATTGAACTATTCATTAAGTAAGGGAATTTAAAGAGATACACCATAAACAAGAACCAAAAGGCGTAAACATAGAAATAGATTTGAACACCGACATATTCCTTATAAATAAATAAATATATATATATATATATATATATATATAAGTGGTAACACAACAGTTAGTTCACCATATCGAGAACAATTGTTTCACCTTAGCGGATCTTCAGCTCGTAATGGTCATGGTTATACGAGCTGAAGATCCGCTAAGGTGAAACAATTGTTCTCGATATGGTGAACTAACTGTTGTGTTACCACTGCTACCTAACTCGTCCCATGGACTGAGTGCTCTACCACTACGGATATTACTTTCTAAAGTTCTACCTCTCTCTCTCTCTCTCTCTCTCTCTCTCTCTCTCTCTCTCTCTATATATATATATATATATATATATATATATATATATATATATATATATATATATATATATATGTGTGTGTATATATATATATAAAACCAAGTATTTGCTTGTGTGTGTGTGTGTGCGCGCGCGCGCATATAAGCAGTGGCGAAAGGTCTATGGGTTTAAAAAAGTCGCAGGTAACTGTAGGTGCGGTGCTTGTCTGAAGAGATGAGATCTACATTTCTATTTACTGCTCTAATGTTCACAGTTGTCACGTTTTTTTTTCTGTTTGACTTGCTCAGGCCTTAAGGTCTTCTCGAGGTATTAAATCGTGCAGTGACGTTCTTTAACTGACAGACATATGTCGATAGTGATGTATTTGCTACATGGCTGAATAAACTCGTAGTAAATACTTCCTGCACTCCATTTCCTCCATTTTGTTGAGTCCTATGCCATTACTTCCTCTTCTTGATCTCCTCCTTCTCCTCCCCTTTCTCCTTATTCTTTCTCCCTCCTTATTTTACACATCCCCTATTCGTCCGACTTATATTTGTTTAGTATATCAACATACTACAGACCAAATTACATCAACCCATTCAAACCAAGTTTCTATATAAAGCGAAAACTTATCTTACTAACATTGTGTTAATTAGCCGCGGCAACATTTCGAAGTAAACATTCATTATCACTATTAAATAATATTCTGAGTTTTACGAACAGTATTTGAATCCGTCATTCAGTGCAAGTTTAGTGTATTTATTACATAAACCTATAAAGCGAGAACACTTGGACAACGTTTGGCTTATGTCAGACGCTGTGGCCCCGGATGGACCAGCAGTACCGTTTGTAGGGGTCAAAACTGCCCAAGTCCATCTCAACGGCCGATAACCATGGAGTTCTGTGTCTTTCGTTAGTATTTTATTTAAAAAAAATAGTTTTTTAAGGTTTCCCATTAAAAAGTTGTTTTTCGTTTTGCCTTGTTTTCGTTCGTTGTTTTGTTCTCTCTCTGTTGATTTCTAACCTGTGACGAACGTGTTTTCTCTTCTCCCCCCATTAATTTCATTCGCTCACATTTTTAACAAGATATCTTGCTTTCTTCTTCTTGCTTTTTTCCCTTCTTTATTTTCTCTTTTTCTTTG